>CAUYUJ010014393.1:1313879-1391379 GCA_963575745.1 Prorocentrum cordatum | reverse complement strand
CCAGTCAAATTCCATGTTTGAGCAATTGTCCTGGTTTTGTGTAGGTAGTACCCCGCAAATTGCACCCAGTGGATTGTCTTTCCTTTTCCGATTGGTTGATTTTATCTTTCCATGGAGGCCCGTTTCGGCCCGCCTCTACGCATTTGTTGCGTGCGCGTGTCATCGTATATACATCTATACGAATAGGTGTATATGCATATCTATACACATATATAGCAATTTAGAAGCATGCGAGTGTGTGTGATGTGTGTGTGTGTGTGTTCGTGTTCGTGTGTGTATGTGTTTGTTTGCAGTGTCGCCCACCTTCGTATCATGCCCGCCAGTCCCCTTGCGGAACCCCTCTTTCCTCCGTGTCAAATGATGTTATGCGGAGGACTCGTTGTGATTTGACAAGTGCGTTTCCAGAACAAAAGTGCATCCAAACACGCCATGTGGGGCACACGCGTGCCGCACATATCCAAATCTTCCGAACCAGTTGCCCCTTACTTCGGCTTCGGCAAGCTCTATACTGTTAGTTTGTTATGGGCAACTTGTTGAACCTTGTGCGCGCACTCGCCGAAATGATACAAATGCGTTTGGTGTTTCCCATTCTGTCGGATGAGACGAATCGGACCAGGGCGAATGGCGGTATCATGCGAAACCCAACGCGCATCCACCAACTGTCAAATCATGACATGCGGATCACACGCGGGCGCCCGCACGTGCGCGCATGGCACAATGATTGCATCACCATGTCTCCGAGTTTTTCAATATATATGCGTGTTTCAACACATGTGAGGCAGCACATGGCCGTACGCTGTAAGTTGCCCGTTGCGTCCTTATCCATATCGGCACCATCGTCTTCATCACGCTGGCGTCATCATTATGTCGTCGTGATCGTCACCATCGCCATCATCGTTATCGTTACCGTTACCGTTATCGTCGATGACGTCGCCATCGTCATCATCGCCACCCCAATCATCATCATCAGCGTCATCATCGTCGTCGCCAAATGTCGCCGTCACTATCGTATCTCGCCTGCTCTTGCCATGGATCCGCATGATACGGGTCCTCGCGTCATTGCGCAAGGTGAGTGTTTCCAATAACTTGCGGTGGGGGCGAGTGGAATGTTTGCTCATGCACTGGAGCTGGCGATTCCAAGTCTCCCAAGCAAACCAAAGCGATATGCATCTGACAGACTACACTCCCTAGATTACACCCCGTGTGCATGCACTCCACATGTTGTTCCCTTGTAGATGCTTGCTTACCCTGTAGATTGCACGCTACCAATCTTTGTGATGATAAGATCGATGTTTATGTACATCTATATGTATACGAATTCAAACATCTTCACGCCACCTCGAAACCATGCATATCGCAGATGTGCACCCCGCAGGTTGCAACCCACACCATACCCGGTTGCACTGAGTCCCTGCCTGGGGACACGCGTGCGGGTATCACGCCGTGTGCCCTCTCCCCTCGACACTCGGCGCGCTCTTCAGGGGCTGCCGGGAGAGCCGTTAGGGGGGGTACTCCAGATTTCGTAAAAAAAAGGAGGGGGTCTGGACCCTCCAAGACAAGCCATTTCAGACCCCCCCCCGTGGGAGAACCCTCCAAAACATCGTCCCCAGACCCCCCCAGGCCCTCCAAGATAGCCTGGAAGAGACCCCCCCCCGAAATGAGACCCCCATCCCTTTTATTACGAAATCTGGAGTAGGCCTTCTTTTCTAACGATGTTCCATGGTGGCTGTGGCCGCACCAGGAGGCCGGAGGATGCGCGCGGGCTGCGTGGGCTGGGGAGGAAAATCGAAGGCACTGCGGAGCATGCCCCCAATTGCCAGCCAGCACGGAGCACTCTCAGAAAGAACTCCCGAACGAGTCGCACATTCCGAAGCCTTTTGCAAAGGAGGAAAAAACAGAGGCGCGTGGGAGTCTAATTTTCCTGGGTGGCCGGCGCGGTCCCAGAGCTCTCTGGGAGACCTTCCTTCGCTTTATTACGAAATCTGGAGTAGGGCTCAGGGGAGGGGCGCGTCGACCCTCAGTCGCCCATTCATCGCCGGCAGGGGCCTGATGGACCGCCCCGCCCAGGAGCGTGTGGATTTTCCATCGGGGGCCCATCGCCGACCTAACGAAAATAAAAAATATGCAAGAAAATCCAAACTTGCCCCCCCCTCAAAAAAATCAAAAAAAATGCGATGTATCGCCGGTTCCAAGTCGATGCTCCCCCACCCCCCGAGCCAGTCCCCCCAAGCTACTGTTCCCCCCCAGTGGCCCTAGGGCAAGAGGGAGGCTGTGGTCGAGTACGCAGTCTTGCGAGGAGGGCAACGAGGTGGAGATGGGAAGGTGGGAGAGGGTGAAAGGAGGACGAGGGGGAGGGGGCAGGATAAGGAATGCAAGGAGGAGGAGGAGGAGGAGGAGGAGGAAGAGGAGGAAGAGGAGGAGGAGGACGTGGCCCCAGATCGTTCGCCCTGGACCTTTCCTGGGGTGCGTTTTGACAAAGGGTTTTGAAGCGGATCCACCCGCGGCCACGAGCAGGCGCAGCGAAGCCCCGTAAAGCGTCAGGCGTCGTCGATCCTGGATCCTCGAACCTCGATCCTCGAGCTTCTTTTCCGGTCGCCGCTTCGCCCTCCGCCATCCTGCGAAGGCCTCGTGCACATCGCGTCGCAGCCCCCGCTGCGCCCGGGCGACGGGCCTGTGGCCCTCGTGATGGCCCCCACCCGCGAGCTGGCGATGCAGATTCAGGTCGAGGCCAGGCCCTCCTCTCGGTCTGCGGAGGAGGAGGAGGACGACGAGGAGGAGGACGAGGAGGAGAGGGAGGAGGAGGAGGGGAGCGATGAGAAGGAAGAGGAGGGGGAGGAGGAGGAGGAGGAGGAGGAGGAGGAGGAGGAGGAGGAGGAGGAGGAGGAGGAGGAGGAGGAGGAGGGGGAGGAGCAGGGGAACAGTTACCGATACCGCTTCCCTTGCCTCGTGATCGTCTGTTTGGGTTTCCTGTGAGGCCCTCGTCGCCACGGCTAGATTCTCCTCGGAACTCTGGTCAGAACGTACCCCTGGAGAGGTCCGAAAAGTGCTGGTCCCGCGAGCTGGCCGTGCAAATCCAGGTCAGGAGCTCTCTCGCGGTCTGTGGAGGAGGAGGACGACGAGCAAGAAGTGGGGGAGGAGTAGGCAGAGGTCGGACGATTTTCTGTCGTTTTCACGGGGTGTTCTGGGCGTGTTCGTCGGTTCTCTACGGTTTGCCGGCCCAGAGATGCGTTCAAGCAGCCGCGCCTCGCCGAGGGCGTTCCGGGGGTGCCCGTATCGTCCTGAACGGCTGCCGGAGAGCCGCTTCTGTGACCCGAAAGCCAGAGGGCTGTGTTAGGGGGGATGGGCTCAGAGCGGGATGCTTCGACCCCCAATCGGCCATTCATCGCCGATAGGGGCCCAAAAGACCGCCCTGCCCAGGAACGTGCTCTTTCGCTATCGGGGGCCCATCGCCTATCGGCGATGTATCGCCGGTTCCTCTTCGATGTTTCCCCCCTCGAGCCGGTCCCCCCTATCGTTCCCCCTCGAGGGGCATTTATGATGAGCCGCAGGAGGAGGAGGAGGAGGAGGAGGAGGAGGAGCAGGAGCAGGAGCAGGAGCAGGAGCAGGAGCAGGAGCAGGAGGGGCAGCAGGAGATGAAAGAGGATGAGGATCATAGGGGAACAGGAGGGGGGAAGAGCTGGGGGAGACGGACCATGGGACGGGACACGTGATGGGCATGCCGATGGCACAGCGGACAACGGGGCGTGTGGCCATTCGGCTCGGCCAGGAGGCAGAAACTCGTATCGCTACGCCCAGCGCGGGATGTTACGCCGCTGGTACACCGCTTCAGTACATCCGCCTTTGTCTCGTTTTGCGCTCCTCTTCCTCCTTCCTCCTCTCCTCCTACCCCACCGTCTGCGCCGGTGCGATTGCCGATCTGTTTCGTGTTCGGGATCGACCCATGTGCTGCCTTCACGCGCATGTGGGACGATCGTCGGGTGCTCGCTCCCTCCCCTCAGCTATCCTCTCTCTCTTCCATCAGGCAGGCTTCAGAATCCACGGAAGGCCCCATGACGGGCCAAAGTTGCCCCAAGACGCCCCCCGGAAACATCATAATGTGACCCGAGACCACGCTTCGCGGCATGGTGGCTCGAGGACCCCCCCCAGAGGTTGCCAAAAGGCGCCGGGGGCGTCTCCAGAGGCGCCCAAGGAACCCTTCAGAAGTGTTCGCGGGTGTTTCTAGATGTTCGCCTGGGAGAATCCTTCGCAAACAAATTTGGGGTCGACGGGGAAGGGTTCGTGGAGCAATTATGGCATGAACGAGGAAGAGGAAGAGGAAGAGAACTCTTGAAGGAAGGATGCGGAACAACAACATGATAAGGCGATGGCGAACACTCTAACCAAAAACGATCGATCGTTCAAGTGACGGCGCGACACGTAAATGCGGTCTTGTACTGCGTATATATGCTGACGTATGTAAGATTGCATGCGTACATACATACATACATACATACAAACATACATACATACATACATACATACATACATACATAAATACATACATACATACATACATACATACTAACGTACATACATCTATACATACATATCTACATAACGATGTAGATACATACCTACGTACATGCATACATACGTACGTACATCCATCCATCCATACATACATACATACATGCATACATACATATATACATACATGCATACAGACAGACACAGACAGACAGACATATAGACAGGCAGACAGACAGACAGACAGACAGGCAGACAGACAGACAGACAGACACACATACATACATACATACATGCATGCATGCATGTATACATACATACACGCATCCATACACGCATACATACATACATACATACATACATACATGCATGCATGCATGCATGCATGCATGCAGGCATGCAGGCATGCCTACACACATACATACATACATACATACATACATACATACATACATACATGCATGCATACATACATACATACATACATACATACATGCATGCATGCATGCATACATACATACATACATACATACATACATATATATATATATACATACACACATTGTGGCTTTCTGGGGCATGTTCAGCAGCGGTGCCAGCGAACAGGCGGACAAGTTCGCGGGTCCCACCCGCATCCGCAACACCGCGGTGTTCGGCGGGGTCAGCCGCTACGGGCAGGCTGCGGACCTCCGGCGTGGCGTCGAGGAGTGGTGGGGCGGGAGCAGGACCGGGATCGGCTGCACGTAAGAGAGACCTTTCGCCGGAGTGACCCTTGGTGCGGGCACACGTGGGTCCCCCGAGCTCTGGCCTGCACGCTTGCATTTCACGTTCTTCCTCGGCGTCCTGAAAACGCGCAGCAAAGCTCACTCTCGCTTAGGGGCGCTCTTGCGCGTAGCCGACAGGAGGGGGGGGAGGACGATCCGATATTTGCACAGCTGTTCGAGGGCTGCCGAGTTATCTCGACGAGGCGTTCGAGAGTCTAGGGCGGCAGGAGGCCGCGTCCTGAGCCTCCTCTGTGCTGCGGCTCTGGCGTGAGGGCCGCGCTTTGGACGTGGCGGCCTGGCGCTGCAGGCGCTTCTGACCATGCCAACTGTCTTGCCCTGCAGATTGCGTGCTGAATCCTGCCAGCAAGGCGAGGAAGGAGGAAGGAGAGAGGAGGATGAGAAAGAGAGGGAGGGGGAAGAGGAAGAGGAGCAGGAGGAGGAAGAGGGAGGATGATCATGGGGGAGGTGAGAGGATCACAGTTGTTTGTCGGGACCGCTCTTTCCGATGTAATCTCTCGTGCCGATGGTTGAACAGGGAAATACAGTCCGTTGTGTGATTTCTGTGCTTGGCAACCTGATTCTAAGCTCGAGGGGAGCCTTGAGGTCAAGTGCGAGAGGTAAGTGGCCCCATCATGTTATGCGCTGAGTTGGGTATCGCCGTCGCCCTCTGGTGGTCATCGAAGACGTCAGAGTTCAGCCGCTGCTGCCACCTCTCCTGGCTTCGGAGCACCCAGGCGGGCGTCTCTGCTCTGAGTTGCTGGGGCGTTGAGTGCGGGAGGAGGGCGCGGGGCCCTGGATTCGCTGGGGCGTTGGAGCGTGGCGGAACGGGACATTGGAGCGCCAGGGGGTGTCTCCAATGAGTCGCTGAGGCGGTGGAGTGCCAGAGCAGGGGGCCCGGGCCCCATGCGGCGTTGGAGTGCCAGGGGGGCCTGTTGGAGCGCCGGGGCGGGGTGCAGAGGGGGCGGACCTTCGGCTAACCCCCTTGGGTGTGCCAATGCGGGCGGGAGGGCCTTCGTCCCCCCCGATCCCCCATCAAGATGTGCAAGCTCCTCCTCCTCCTCCTCCTCCTCCTCCTCCTCCTCCTCCTCCGCCGGACGATGCCGACGACGACGCTGGCGCTACGGAGCCCTTCTTGGGGCTCTCTTGAGCGCCTCTTGGGCTCTGTGGGGGCCAGGGCTGGGGCCCGGCAGCTTTTTGCAGCACGCGTGGGATGCTGCGGCCGGCGTTTGGGGGGGTGGCGCAGGATGCCGGCCAGCTCTGGGGCCCCGCGGGGCCCCTCGGGGCCCATGCGTTGCCCGCCCATAACTCGGAGGGAGGGAGGAGGAAGAGGAGGAGGAGGAGGAGGAGGAGGAGGAGGAGAAGGAGGAGGAGGAGGAGGAGGCGCAGTAGCAGGAGGAGGAGTAGCATGAGGAGAAGGAGGAGGAGGAGGAGGAGGAGAAGCAGTGGCAGGAGGAGAAGGGCCCTCAAACCCTCGCGCTCCCCACCTTCGCCCCCGCGAGCTGCGCCGACGCCGAGGACGCAGGGCATGGCGCGTGTGGCCGGTGCTGTCGCGAGCTCCAGCGCCCCGCGTGCGAAGCAAACGTGGCGTCGGAGGTCCTGACACCGAGCCGTGCCCCAGGCAGCAGCGTGCTTCTCAGGGGCAACGTTTATGGGGTGGCAGGCTCAGGGTGGATGCCTCGACCCCTACTCGCCCACTCATCATCTAGCCTGCTAGCCCATCCCGCCCAGAAGCGTGCGGATTCGCCATCGGGGGCCTATGGCTGATCTATCGGCGAAGCATCGGCCCCCCATGTCTAGGCCTCCTAGATGGGGTCCGAGTAGATGGGGTCGGAGGATCGCGCCGCATCGCCGATGAATCGCCGATGCGGCTCGATGTGGAGCCCGATCTGCTTCCCGGCGATCGATCTCGCCCATGTATCGCCCACGTCGAAGATACATCGGGTGCAATCCTTCGACCCCATCTACCCGGACCCCATCTAGGAGGCTTGTGTATATGGGCCCGATCGCCCATCCCGCGCAGAAGCATGCGGATTCGCCATCGGCGGCCTATGGCTGACCTATCGGCGACGCATCGATCCCCCCCATGGGCCAGTCCCCCCAAACCTCGCCCTTCTGGTTCTCGGGCCATCTCTCGCCTCTCCAGTGGCCGTTCTGGGCATCCCCAGACGCCTCTGGGCGAGGCGCAGCCGCTGGAAGGCATTCCGAGGCTGCAACACAGCCGCGGACCGACGCAAACTCGCATAAACCTCGAACCTCGAACCTTTCGTTGTCCTTCAAGTCAGGGACGAACCTCGAGCCTGTCTTCCTTCTTCAGTTCCTCCTGAAAGCAGGTTCGCACGTATCCTCTGCAGGTCGTTCGCCTCCGGCGTTCGTGGCCGCGTCCAGTGGCCGCTCTGTCGGTTTTCTATTGAAGAGAGCTTGCGTGCGGGCACGCGCGGCAGGGAAGTGTAGCCGCTACTGTTGGAGGAGACGGCAGAGTTCTGGTCTGCCCCCAAGGCCGGCGGAGGGCGAGCTCTTCGGGGGGGGCCATCTCGGACAAGGCTAGATGTACAGTGGGGGCATTGGTTAAGGAATGTGCCCAGGAGGCTGCAGACCCTGGAGGATTCCTTATCTGATGAGGGCGGCGGTGTTACATCCATGGCCAAGCTACGATTGGAGTTCCACCGTTCTCCAGACCCTGGATTCCTTATCGAAGGGTTCCTCCTCCAATGCCCCCACCGTCTCGTTCCCGAGCGTTCTGGGACGGCCGCGGAGCGCCCTGGGACGCGCTGCAGCGGCCGCGGCGCCTGGCCACGACCTCCGGAGCCGCCGCATCTCAGAGATCTCCGGCGTATCCTCTGCCGGTTCTTGGTCGCTGCCATGGCCTCGTCGCACTATCTTCAGGAGGGGAAAAAACACACAGACACAATTCATCCTCGATTCCCAGGAAAATATGGGAAAATTAGGAATTGGGGGGGAAGACAAAAACCCAGAAAATATGACAAAATATGGGGACTATTTTTATTTGTGTGTATTTATTTGTGTGTCCTAATTTCCCTTTATATCTCAAGGCTCGCCGGCCCCATCGTCAGAGCACGAGGACCTCGTAGGCATTTGGGTTCAGGCCGCATGCATGCAGATGTTTTGGGGATAATCTGCTCCGTCTGCGCAGCGGCGGTCGCCGCCGAGGCGTCATGGAAATCTTGACGTGGTCGGTGCTGCTGTGCTCGGCCTGGCGGCCCGCCGAGGGAAAGTTCAGTGGTCCGAACATGAACGGGAGGTACACCACGGCGCGAACGCCCAGGCAAGGCAAGGGCGAATGTCGAAGAAGAAATGGCCACATAAAGATAAACGTTTGGCGCTCCGCGCGGATTTCTTGGATCCGCGCCTGGGCCCCCCGGCGGCGCCTCCGGTGCCCCCTTTGGCGCGCTCCGCGCGCCAGGGAGGGGGCTCCAGCGCGAATCCGAGAAATCCGCGCGGAGCTTCCAACAAATTATGTTTATATGGTTTTTTTCTTCTTCTAGAATGGTCTACAGATTTCAAGGACTACCCCGGCGGCGTAGAGTACTTCGAGCTGTACGCTGGACCGATCAAGAGCACATATGGCGAAGTCTTCTGGACAGCGCTTCCCGAGGTTCCGCTGCCGAGCGATCTGATCAAGCGCTTCGAGGGCAAGGGCATGGCCGTCGTAGGCTTCGAAGCTGATCAGGTGCGTCGCACACCCGAGGGAGACATTTCCGTGCCCATCAATGTGGCGTACAACCATCATTATGGCGTGACTTTATTGGGTAGAGGATCCAAGATGGAGCATATTCGCCGCGACCCGAAACATCCGCGATCTTGGCACCCTGGGTGTGGCGGGATGTCCAATGATCCCAGGTTCGTCAACGTCCCAGTCGAGCACACGCCAGCTGCAAGTGGTCTGCCCACCAACTTCGAGTTTGGCTTTGCCAACGGTGGCGAGTTTCGGAAGTCGTATCACGGTCTCGCACCGCCCTTCGCCCGACTCATTGATTCACCCACTCGGCTGGCCGTCGAGCCGATGCAGATTGATACATGGAATCGGGAAAAGATGAACTTGACAGGTGGTCCTTTCATTCCAGGCCCAGTTCCGAAGAATGCCCGTGCGCCAGTCACCGGTCCAGATGCAGTTTATCGAAGGCGCCTACGGCGAATCACCGTTGCCCCCTGCCTTTTTGTGGAAGCGCCTATGTGGCTGACAGCTGGGCTAGAGCCTGGCCAGGCTAGCGGGCCAGTTGTCCCCCGAGTCGGTTTGGAGAGCCTTCGGGGAACGCGTGGGGGAGCAAGAGGTTTGAAAGCGCTCATGTGTCCGAGCGTTGTGGTAAGAGCTCTGCCAAGCTGTTGGACCATGTGTTCCCCCAACCGTTGTGGAATCCCTTCGGGGAACACTTCTGGGAAGATAGCGGGGAAGATCAGGAGGAGGAGGAGGAGGAGGAGGAGAAGAAATAAGGATGTGGAGAAGGAGGCGGAACATAAGGAGGAGGAGATGAGGAGGAGGAGTCTTGGGCGTCTCGGAGGCCTCTTGGGGCGTCTTGGGGACCTCTTAGGGCCGCCTTGGGCCTCTTGGGCGATTTTTGGGGGCACTTGGGCCGTCTCGGGCCGTCGGAAGGCAGAAAAAAACAACAAATGCCAGAATTCTTCAAAAACTCATGGGGATTTAATGATTTTGGCTTTTTCGAGCCTTCCTGAAGACTCTTGGAGGTCTCTTGGGCCGTCCTGGGCTATTTTACGGCCATCTTCGGCAGTCTTGGTGGGCTCCTGGCCCGTCTGACGCCGTCGGAAGTTGGGGGGCCTCTCTGGGCCGATTTGGGGCCCTCTTGGAATACTCCAGGGCCGTCTTGGAGGCCATCTTGGGCGTCTTTTACAGGCCTCCTGGGCCGTCGTCGGGGCCTCTTGGGGCCTTCTTGGGTGCCTCTTGGGCCGTTCTGGGACCGTCTTGAAGGCCTCTTGGGCGACCTTTGGGCGATCTTTGGGGTCTCGTGGGCCGTCTCGGGCCGTCGGAAGGCCGAAAAGAAGCAAATGGCAAAATCTTTCAAAGACCAAAGGAACATACGTGTTCTTGGCCTTTTCGGGCCTTCCTAGAGGCCCTCTTGGAGGCCTCTTGGGCCGTCTTGGGCCAGCTTCGAGCCAACTTCGGCCATCTTGGTGGGTTCCTGGCCCGTCTGACGCCGTCGGAAGCCGTTTGGGGGGCCTCTATGGGCCGTCTTGGGGCCCTCTTGGGGTGCTCCAGGGCGTTCTTGGAAGCCATCTTGGGTGTCTTGGAAGCCTCTTGGGTCGTCTTTGTGCCCTCTTGGGGCCGTCTTGGGAGCCTCTTGGGCAGTCCTGAGGCCAACTTGGAGGCCTATTGGGAGCTCTGGGGGCCATCTTGGGGGTCTCTTGGGCCGTCTTCGGTCGTCGGAAAGCCGACAAGGAGCAAATACGAAAAAGTTAAAGAAAACCTGAGGAACATACATGTTTTTAGCTTTTCCGGGCCCTCCTGGAATACCTCCTGGAGGCCTCTTGGGCCGTCTTGGAGGCCTCTTGGGCACCTCTTGGGCCGTCTTGGGCCGTCTTGGAGGCTTCTTGGGTGGACTTGGAGGCATCTCCTCCTCTCTTGGGCGGACTTCAAGGCCATCTTGGACCATCTTGGAGGCCATCTTGGGCCAACGTGGCCATCTTGGACTGTATTGGAGGATCTTTTTCCGGATTGAGGTCCTTGGTAATCTTTCCGGGTGGCCGGCGGAACGCGCCGGAGGCCCAGGGGGGAGTTCTTTTGGAAAAGAACAAAAACCAAAACCGAAAGGGTCTAGCACGCCGGGCACCCCTGCGATGAATCGACAGGTGGCGGCGGATCCAGCTGCGTTCGGCAAGTCCCGCCACAGTGCCAGTCCAGCGTTATGGGTGGCGGCTGTTTGATGCGGCACAGGAGGCCCCAATGTGTCACACTTCGTGTCTCCAGGGTTGAGAGAACCGTGATCATGATGATGTCGAGGGGATGAGGAGGAGGAGGAGAAGGAGAAGGAGGAGGACAAGGAGGAGGAGGATCACGAGGAGGAGGAGAAGGAGGAGGAAATGGAGGAGGAGGAGGAAGAGGAATGCCATCGCATGTTATGCAGTTCTTCTTCATTATTTTAGGAGCTCTCATGGAACTCGTTTGAGCCGTCTGGTGGCTGCCTTGGCCTCCTGGGAGGCAGTCTCGGGGGTTCCTTGGGGTCCTCCAGGACTGTTTTGGGGCCCTCTTGGGCTCTTAGGCCCTCGTGTGGCTCTCTTAGGCCGTCTTGGGGCCCTCTTGGCCGTGTCGTGGGTGCTTGAGGGGCCGTCGTGAGGCCGTCTTGGGGCCGTCTTGGGGCCCACGGGAGGCCTTCCCAGGCCGTCTTGGGCCTGGGGACCGCAGGCGAAGGGCAGTCTCAGGCGGTCTTGGGTCCCTTGGGAGGCTCTATCGGGCCGTCTTTGGGCCGTCTCGGATGCCTCTTGGGCCCCCGTGGGGTCTTCTTGGGCCACCTTTGGACCCTCGTGGGGGGTCTCCTGGGCCGTCCCGGGGCCATCCTGAAGCCCTCTTGGGCCGTCCTGAGCTGACAAAGGCCAGAAAAGGCGAGCATGCGAGCCTCACTCATCAAACCGAAGGGGGATCAACGATTTTTGGCTCCTGCGGGCCCCGTTTGAGGTCCTGGTGGGGCACTTTTGGGGCCCTCTTAGGGGCACCCTGGGCCGTCTTGGAGGCCTTATTCGGCCGCCGTGGAGCCATCCTTCAGGGCGTGAATTACCTACCCCGCTTTCGCTTCCAGGCAAAACCAAGCCATACCACGCGCCTCCTCGTCAAGCGGCCTGACCAGTACAGGCCGCAATTTGGCATCGTTTGGTATCTCTTGGAAGCGAGGGTGGTCAAAAGCGAGGTAGGTTTGTTTTCCCCCGAATCCTGGCCCGTCTCCGAGGCATCTTGGGCCATCCTTGTTGGCCTGGTTGCCTGCCTGGGCCGCCTTGGCAGCCCGGAGCGCGGAGGCCTCGTTCTGTCCGAGAGGTTGTGTGGCCTCGGGAGCAGCGGGGCGCCTGCGCCTGTCTGCCGGACGAGGAGGATGGCCCTACGGTCGGGCCGGGGTATACGATCGAGGTCGGCTCGGGGAGGGTGCTCCAGATTTTGTAATAAAGGGAGGGGGGTCTCATTTCGGGGGGGGTCTCTTCCAGGCTATCTTGGAGGGCCTGGGGGGGTCTGGGGACGATGTTTTGGAGGGTTCTCCCACGGGGGGGGTCTAAAACTTTTCGTCTGTGGGGTCTGCCGGAAGAGGAGGGTGGCCTTACGGTCGGGCCGGGGTATACGATCGAGGTCGGCTCGGGGAGGGTACCTTGATGTCCTTCGTGCTTGGTGGATTCAGGAGGGGAGAAAACACACAGACACGATCGTTCGTCGATTCCCTGAACATATGCGAAAACATGGGAAGTGGGGGGGGAAGACAGCAACCCAGAAAACATGGGAAAATGTGGGGAATCTTTTTATTTGTGTGTATTTTTTTGTGTGTTTGTGGGCCCCTTCATGGATGCTCTTTTGCATCCTGGGGGAGGGCACCCTCGAAGGTTCTTCAATTTGGGCCAGCGGAGTGTCTCAGGTACTTGAAGGATGCTGTTCAGTCCTGGGCCCGACTGGATTTGAATGCAAGGGCCCCGCAGAGCAGGCCTCGGTATTCTAACGCGCCCACATCTTAGAGGCACGGTGGCGGATTCCGGTTTGTTGGAGTGTCCTCTGACAACTCGGATCCGCAAGCATACCATTGGTGGTTGGAATGACTCCAGCGTTGCGCAGATCTTTGCGTGCGAGAAACAGCAGCGTTGCACCTACTCAGCTGGCACACTCGAGGAATGTTTCGCGGCAGCTAGGGAGCTGCCTGGACTGGCGAACGTCACACTGTTTACCGATCAAGGCGAGTCATCTACCCTGCCAGCTGGCTGCACAATTTCTATGAACACGAAAGGGGCGCATGTGTTCTTCAACAGGAACAATCTGAGCCATGCGTGTTGTGGAGATGGAGTGGACGCAGTCGTGGGCGAGCAGAAGTCGTTGGTGACTCTCAAGTTAGTGCTTTCTGTCGCGCACGGTGCCTCCATCACCATGACAGGCCCGGATGGCGTTTGGTTTGGTATTGGGTTCGACGCCGATTCCATGAGCACTTCTCCTTATGCCATTGTCGTTGACGGGACAGGGAAGGTCACAGAGCATGTGCTGGGCCTCCACAAAGCAGGGGTTGAGCTGAACAGCAGTGTTCGGGTATTGGGCAATACTGTGTCAGCTGGCCTGCGGACAGTGGTACTTCAGCGCCCTTTGAAAGGAAGATCGCCCCAGCACTACACGTTTGACCAGCACCGTCTGCATTTCGATTTCATCAGTGCCATTGGATCTGGCCCAGCCTTCGGCTACCACAAGTCCAAGACAGCATCCAGTATTTCGCTTTGGCCATCATACTCACCTGCATGCATCTGCTCCGTGCCTGCAGTTCCATTTGGCCATGGCGGTGGCAACATAGAATATTTGCCCACTGGGGAAAACATTGGCTTCACCACGAGCTGCAACCCCACAGAGAGCATCTGGACGAATCGTAATCCCACATGCGATCTTCGTTTGTACCAAGGTGGTCTCCAGACTTGCCACCATGGATGGCATCTTCTTGACGCGGACCAGGAGGTCCCGTGGCAAGACCAGCCATTGGAATATTGGATGAAGTTCCGCCTGTACTTCCAGGATTACGATCCCGCCCACCATGTGTCTACCCTATATGGACCAGCCTGGACCCAGTGGTCCATTGGTGCAAACACCGCAGAGTATGATGTTCCGCAGTGTCCACCCGGCTCACAGGTAAAGGAGTGCATCCACGAAATAACTGGCACCGTCACGGTTCCCGGCACAGATTGGCACATGGTGGCCGCGCATTTTCATTGCCACGCTCCCACTTGCATTGCTCTGGAAGTCTTCAACAACCTGACTGGGGAACTCCTATGTCGTGAGGAGGCCCACCATGGCGAGGGTACTGACCTGCTACCCGGCGGCGACAAATTCGACCAGCAGGGCTACATTGACCAGCCACCTTGCCTTTGGGGATCTCCACCACTGGAACGACCGCCGCTGGTAAGCGGCATTCCCCTCATCATCAAGTCGTTCACAAACAGTACATACAGCCACCTCGGCGAGATGGCTCTTCCACAGGTGTCGCTGGCCCAACTGTCAGCAGGCTCCTTCCTCATTTGAACTGGGGTTCAGGAGCCACGCGTCTATTTCAAATGGGATGCCCCCTCTGCAGCCAGCACTCGCCAAAAGATGTCCTTTCTCATGTGCTCGGCTTGTGCATGCTGATGTCTCTCGTATCTGGCGCCCTCTCTCTCAACAGTCCCCGTGTTCCCGGTCGAATCCTCTCTTTGAGCGCACGGGCTTTGGCATTCACTCGGATCAAATACCACGCGGCAAACGGCCTCTCGGGCCGATCCTGGTCCGTCGGTTGCCGCCCCGTTGGCAATTCCTTGTGCTAGCTTCACGCTTCCTCCGTTGAAGGGCGCAGTTGTTGGCGGGCTCCTTTGCTTGCTGCACTGTGTCCGTTGAGGTGGAGAACAGGTCTGCCTGATTGCTCGCTTCGCTCACTCCGCGGGCCCCGACTGCCTCGCCGCTGTTGTTCGCCTGGGTGTTGTTGTCAGTGCGGTGCGTGTGGGCGGCGGCCACTTTTCGGAGGCGGTGCGTGGAGAGCTGTTGAGGTTAAGCGGTTGCTGTGGAACTACTCCCAGGGGGTCAGTCGCAGATTCCTGCGGTGTTGTGTTGGGCGTCCCGAAGACGAGGACGACGGTGAGGACGGCAAGGGTCATGATGGTATGATGGTGTGCCCACGGAGAGAACGGGAAGGAAGAGGAGGAGTAGAAGGAGGTGGAGGGGAAAAAAGGAAAGAACAGAGGGGAGGATGAGGACCAGGAGGCGGCCTCTCGATGGCCACTGGGGGCATCTTGGAGGCCTCTTGGGACCTCGTAGGGGCCTCTTGGAGATCTTGTGAGGGCGCGTTGAGGCCTCCTGGTGTGGTTTCCGGGTGGGCGGTTCGAAATGTTCATTCGGGTTTCCCGTCTGGGCCGTCCTGGGGCAGTTTGGGGCTGTCTTCGAGGCTTCTTGGGCCGTCTTGGAGCCCTCTTGGGCCGCCTTGGGGCCGTCCTGGAGGCCTCTCGGGCCATCTTGGGGCGATCTTGGGGGCATCCTGGGCCTTTTTGGACCGTCAGGACATCCTGGACCATATTGGGCGCCTCTTGAGCCGTCTTGGGGCCTTCTTGGGACGTCTTGGGCCGTTCTGGAGCGTCGAGAAGCCGAATAGGTAAGTACGCCAGATTCGGTGAAACAGCCTCAGGGACATCAATAGTTGCTGCTTCTTGGGGTTCTCTGGTGGCGCCTGTTGGAGTCTTCCTTGGGCGTCTTGGAAGCGTCTGTGGCCGTCTGGAAGCCATCTTGGGTGCTTTGGACCGATCAGTCGGCGATTCGAAGTCCTGTTGGACCATATCGGGTGCCTCTTCAGGCCATCTTGGAGCGCTCCGGGAGGCTGAAAAGCCGCACGCAGGATGAAACCCATTTCGGACCCGAGTGTCCCGGGAGTCTCGTGGGGTATTTTTCGTCCAGGGACCCCCAGGGACCGCCCCGCGCGCGCGAACTAAACATCTATAGTTCACCAGTTTCCGGAGATCTTAGCACGCCTCTGGCCCGTTGGGCCGGCGAATTTCCAAGCCTTGCGTGTTGGGTCCGCGTTTGCATAGACCACCTGTGCCTTGTCCTTCTCCTCCCTGTGTGCTGCCAGTCGCGTAGCTGCCGCTACGCTGCCAGTCACGTAGCTGCCGCTACGCTGAAGTAAATGCAGACCCGAAGCGGACCTCGCCGTGCTTGGAAGTTGCCAGGCGCGCAGCTGTTGCCACTTTGCTGCGCCCCCGGGAGGTCAAGCCGATCGACGCCCACGCAGATCATCCAGACGTCGCAGTCTGTGGGTGTTGCCATGCGTGCGACTGTTGCGACGCTGCTCCGCCTCTACGGTTCAGGGGGAGCGGTGCCCTTCACACGTCCAAAGAGACCTCGCCGTTTCTGGGAGCTGCCAGTTGCGCAAACTGTAGGCACTTCGCGCGCCTGTTGTGGTCCCAGCGGAGTGGTGCTCGTCACAAGTCGACCGGGAATGCGCCGTCTCTGGGTATTGCCAGGTGCACGCTTGTTTGCACTTGGCCGCGTCCCTTGGGGTTCAGCGGATTGGCGTCCTGCCCAGATCCAACGAGACTTCGCCGTCCTGAGGTGGTGCCAGGCGCCTTATTGTCGCCACTGTGATGCGGCCCCCCAGGGGGTCCAGCGGAGTGGTGTTTGACGCATACCTAAACGGGACGTCGTCGTCCCTGCGCGCTCTTAGGCGGCGCACAATGTTTGCCTTTTGCTGCGACCTTTGGGATTCAGCGTGGCGGCGTCCTACACAGATCCATTCGTTTAGTCCGCCCTAGCCGGACGCAGCCTTCGCGCGCGCGGCCAGCGCCGGGTGCCGACGGTGGCGCAGACCGCTCTGCGCTGGTGCCAGCGGAGGGCGTTGTCGCGCCTCGCCGCGCCATGCATGCACCCTGCGAGGCCCGGCTCGGAAGTGGACGACGCGGAGCCGTTGGGGCGGGTGGGCGGCACGGGTGGAGGCCCGCGAGATGAAGCAGGGCGGAGCACGACCGCGGCCGCGCCACGTCGTCGGCCGCCCAGACTGCGGACGTGCTGCATCGCCTGGACATGGAGACTGTTCTTTACCCTCTGGCGCGTACCGATCGTCACCTACGTTGGCCCCCCCAGGACATGGTAACGATCGTACGCAAGTGGGGGGAGGCCCTGGCCTCCCCTGCATGCTGGTGCTCGCGCGCGCACTGTGGCGATTGCAGCGCATCCACGCCCCGACGTGCCCCACCCCGCCCACGCGCACTGCTATTTGGGGCCCCGAGCCCCTCACCGGGTCAGGACCGTTACAGGAAATGTCAAGCCGCAGAGGAAACATATCGTGGTTCCCTTGCTGCGCCCAGCATGCGCTGCAGAAGTGATCGGTGGCTGAGTGACTGTGGCATCGGCACGTCTGGGGACAGCCTGTAGGAGTTCCTGGGCGACGGCTCGTCCGAGAGCTCCCCAGGCGTCAGCCTGTCGTTATGCCCCATCATCCGCTGCCTGTAGCTAAGCCCGTCCCTTGTCCGCAGGAGTTCGTGGGACGAACGCAGCTCCACGACGGTGAAGTGGCGCGGCAGGGTGCAGGGCGCTTGCGTCAGCGACTGCCACCAGCTTCGTCGTGGACTGCCTCGACAAGATGCGGTGCCCAAGGGTGCCATGCTGGAGCTGGCTCCCGTACTTGCTCGCTGTGTTGGTGTGGGTGCTCGGCCCCTTCCGGAGCCGCTCCAGGGCAGCCATGCTCTTGGTGTCGATCACCGTTGTCTTGGCGATGCTGCGTTGCATGTTCCCCGCAGCGGTCACACAGGCCACAGGCAGCCGTGAGCCAAGCGGGCCCTTTCGGTGCGGGGGGTTCTGAATTCCTCGCGTCGCGCAAGAAGCAGAAGCAGACTCACTGATTACTCGCCGTTCATTGGTGCTGCCAGGTTCGTAACTGCCGCCAAGCTGCTGCGCGAGGGGATGCGGGTGCAGGACTGTGGCGCCCTACGCAGATACAGCGAAACCTCGCCGTCCCTGGGTGGTCCAGCGGAATGCAGACACAAGCGAGGCCGCGATGTCCTTGGGTGTTGCCAGGCGCGAAATTGTTGCCCTGTTGATCCGCCTCTGGGAGGTCAAGCCAGGTCGCGTAATACACAGAACCAGCGATATCTCACCTTGCTTGGTTGTTGACAGACATGCAATTCCTCTTCGCTGTTGTTCTTCTCTCGTACTGCGGCATACAGGCCTCATGCGGAGCCCATTGCCGCGAGTCCTTATCATTGCAATATTGCTTGCACAGGGCGCCGCGTGCCGCTTCACATGATCGTGTGTGTTCGGACGGGCGGGCTCAAATAGCCACTGGACGCAAACCAGTGGGCGTACGTCCCTGGGCACTCCTGTTGTATTTTCGGTCTCGCTGTGCCCCTCCCCACCCTGCATGACTTGGGCACTGCGCAGCTACTCTGTTGCTCTGTATGGCTCCAAGTTCGCTCGCCTCTCTCTCTCTCTCTCTTATTTCTTTCTTTATTTCTCTCTCTCTCTCTCTCTCTCTCCACACACACACATCCACAACAACAACGAACACTTGCAGCATTGGCAGCACCCGTGCCTTCTAACGAGTGAGAGCCCGAAGCATGGCAATCCCTGAAGAGTGGGTTAGTAAGGGTGGTGGATGGAGACAGGGGTGTGGGGATGACACAGCTTCGGTGTTCGATAATGGACCATTTGTTGAAGTTGATGATCCAGCTCTCGTGCGGAAGACTGCCAATGACCAGCGATTACCACTAAAGACTGCTTGTTACCGCCAGCAGACCGCCGTTTACAGGCGAGGGTATGCCGATGACCGCCGATAGCGGAAGGGTAACAAAAGGGTCCATGGTCGGTCTCGTAAGACAGTGGGAAAGACAAGGGCGGAGAGGGGAATGTTGGGAGATCGTCATCGCCACCCCCGGCCGCCTGCTCGACTTCTTGGAGGGCGGGGTCACCAACCTGAAGCGGGTGTCTTACCTCGTCCTGGACGAGGCCACTGCTGCCGCATGCTGGACGGTCGGACTTCCCCCCGCCCTCGAGCTGATGGTGCACGGCTGCTCTGTGGTTTTGGTCAGGCAGCTGCTTATCATCTGGCCAAGCCCCCCATGGTAGGGCGACGAGATCTATGCATATCCACTGCTCCTGGCCAGGCCAATCCTGGGCCCAGGAGCGGTGTATACGCCCTCCTGGCCTGGCCAGGGAGGCATATACACATCTCCTGGGCCCAGGATGGGCCTGGCCAGGAGCAGTGGATATGCATAGATCTCGTCGCCCTACATGGAGTCTCAGCTCAGCTCCCCCATGGCATTGGCCCCCCCCCCCCGTGCTGCCAGTCGTCCCCCTACATGGAGTCTCAGCTCAGCTCCCCCATGGCATTGGCCCCCCCCCCCCGTGCTGCCAGTCGTCCCCCTCCCCCCGCGCAGCTTCTCCCGAGCCCGCTCCTTCTCCCTGCCAGCCGCCTTTGCGGGCTGCCCTTCGCCTCGCCGGTGCCCGATCGGTCGGCCGTGGCAGGCAGCTCGCCTCGGTCGCTGTCGATCCTGGCGCTCCCCGAGTGTGCGTGTGTGTGTGTGTGTGTGTGTGTGTTGGGGGCGGAGGGTGCGGGGGGGGGAGGGCGGGGGCGGAGAAGGGGGGCGGCGGGGGGTTGGGAGGAGGAGGCAGCGAAGAAGAAGAAGAAGAAGAAAAAGAAAAAGGAGGGAGGAGGTGACGGGTGGAGAAGAACAGCAAGTAGGACGGAGGAGGGGCTGGGGGGTGGGGGACTGCATAATCCAGGGGACGGGAGGGGGCATCTCTGCAGAGGCCCAGACGACGGGCGGCGACGAGGCGGCGACGGGGTGGCGACGGCGACCACGCAGTCGCTAGTCCGACCCCCAGGCCCAGACGACGGGCGGCCACGACGAGGCCACGAGGTGGCGACGGCGACCACGGAGCCGCCAGACCGACCCTCAGGCTCAGTTCCTCAGAAGACAAGCAAGATACCCTAAATGCAAGCCCTGTTTTGGGGATCGCGCTAAAGCCTTGGGGTTTTAGACGATTTGGGGATCTTGGGCCGACGCCCAGAGACCTCCAGATGGCCAACGAGACGCTCAAGGTCGCCCCAAGACGGGCCGCTGGGACCACCGTGCGGGGAGGCTTCGGGCCCTAACAGCGCATCCAGGGCGTCAAGGACAGAGGGAAAGTCACGCGCCAGGGGCAGTCACGCGCTACACCCTGGGAGCGCCGCAGAGATCCCGGGAGCGCCGAGGGGAGTCATGAGTCGGGGGCGTGGGCTCATTAAGCAGCAGTTTTAGCATCATGTAGCGATGTTTCTTCCTTCCGGGGCCTGAGGACACTCCATTGTGTGCTTGCTGCATGGCGAGAGATAACATCTGCTTCGTCTATGAGACGCCGGCTGGCAGTTCAAGCCAATTTGGAACGTTGTTCCGCTTCCGCGCACCCTGACTGTTTTCTAGTTTGTGGCCCCTCGTGGCGCGGGCGGAATCGGAACTGGTGGGTGGTCTTCACGCGCCGAGGACAAGAGGGTACCGGTCAGAGGAGGAAAAGGTGCATCCCTGGAGTCGTGTGGAGGTCTGCAGTGCCTCCCCCCAGTTTGATAGTGTACATGTCTCGAGCGGGGCGCTGGAGAATAGCGACAAAGCGACACGACACCACAAAGAGGTGGGGCTGGTGCTGATGCTTGACTTGCCAGTGCTCCCAGTGGCTGTATGCACCCAGGTAATTGAGCGGGTGACTTTGGCCGCCAGCGCACCCTGCAATTCACAATATTGTGATCTGGAGGGTATCCGATTGGCCGTCCTTTGTAATTTTTGTGGCGGCCACCCTCGTACAAGACACTATCAGCATCAAGCGACCTACATGTTCACGTGCAGACGAGAGCACTTGCCACGCCAGCAAGCCATCGTCAAGCACAGCGTTGTCACATGGAGGGTGCGTAGAGGAGAAGGGAGGAGAAGGGGAACTGGACGAGGAGACATCCATGGAGGATTGGAGATGCAGGGGGGCATGCGCGGATGGAAGGATGCCAGGGCGAGGATGACTAAGGGGGTGGCGAGGGTGAGTGAAGCTGGCAGGAGACGTGGACAGGAGTGCGAGCAGGGGTGCAGGGTGGCGGGCTCGTCGGCAGCCTTCGTCCGCACCGGCCTCCACCTGGACTGGGCAGGCCGATCGCATGCTCGACATGGGGTTCGAACCGCAGATCCGCAAGGAGGGGCGGGCCAGGACCAGATGCATGGAGCCCTCCAGAGGACGACCGATGGCTTAGAGACGCGACCCCGTGCTTGTCGGCGTGCTGCTGGGTGTGCGCCTGAGGGCACTCAGGGTGTCCACCTCGTGTCCAGCAGCTGCGCCCTTCTCAGAACTGCACCGCTCCGCTGTCTTTGATGATGGGCGACGTTTCCACCACCGCTACCATCTGTAGGACGGGGGAGGAGGGGGGGGAGGAGATCCTCCTCCTCCCCCTCCTCCTCCTCCTCCTCCTCCTCCTCCTCCACCTCCTCCTCCTCCTCCTCCTCCTCCGCCTCCTCCTCCACCCTCTCCTGCATATGGGAGCGGTGGTGGACAATGGGGCCATCACTTGACTTCGCAGTCCTCTCGTGGACCTGCCGTCCACGTTTGATGCGAGCGGCGGGGCGAACGCGCGCAGGCTTCGTCGGAGGGGCGGGGCGTCGAGCGCCTCGAGCGTCGGGGCGAGGCGTCCGAGCGGGGCCCTGCCCTTCGGCTGGCCGTTGGCCTTTTCCGGGCGGGCGACCGCGGATGAAAAGCTTCGCAGGCGATTTCTCTCCCCCAATCCCCGACTTCCGCCAGAAAAGTTTGGTCGCTCAGAAAAGGGGAGGAATCTTGGGATACATCCCGAGGGGGCTATTCGGACGCACCCCTGTCGAGGATGGACGCCCCCCCCTCGTATATCCCAGGGTTGGGCCCCAAATTGTTGATCCTCTCGAAAACCTCACGGAGCCTGGGATAGGGGTCGACGCATCCCCTGTTAAAGCTGCCGCGGCAGCTCCTAGCAAGTGGAGGGTCCGGCTGGACCTCAGCGCGCAGCCAGCGCAGCCCGAGCAGAGTCCTACCGTGCGTGCGCGTGGGTGCCCCCCGCAAGGGCGGCGCGCGCACGCGCAGGGAGCTCGCAGCAGAGGGCTCCCCGGCGGGAGCCTTTCTGGCCATGCCGCCCCGGGAGGTTGGACACTGAACGATGTTTGTACTCCAAGCGTTCGGGCGTTCGCCTCCGTTCGGACGTTCGGACGATGGGTTCGGTTCGGTCGTTCGCCTCCAAGCGGGGCGCACAGTACCAGTATGTATGTCCTTCTGCGTTCCATCAGACGCGACGTGCGTGGACGGGCATCATCGTCCTGAGCCGCAGTCTGTTTTCAGTTGGCATGATCGTGGCAACATAGTCGGACTCTTGAGCTCCACGTGGTAATGCAGGGGGCACGTCAGTCAAAAGAGAGCATTGCTTGCGCAGTGAAAACTCATATCAACCAACGCCGATCTAGGCGCAACCCTGGTACATTCAGCTTAGCGAGGCTAAGGCAGCATGCTGATCTGAGGTTGGTTTGAGCTGGTACGCTGGGCCATAGTTGGCCATGCTCTTCGCGACCTGAGCTGGCAGTGTTCGGCTATAGTACGAGAGCCCCTGCACGTAAGCATCGACCGACACCGACACGATTTCTTAAGCGAAGCACATGCCACACGTATACAGGTATGTGACCGTCAAGTGCACATGCATAGCAATAGTTTCCACGTTTGCGCTGCTTCGCCTGCGTCGCTAGCAGCGTTCGTGGGCGGCAGTCTGCTTCGTTGAGAGTTCGAATCCGATGGCGTGTAAACTTGTGAAGTTGCGCAGCATGGATCGCGGTTTGCCTGTCGTTGCTAGTGAAGACGGTCAACAGTAGAAACATCAGATTGCCGAGCTCTGCTCAGCTTTCCTGAATCGGCGCTGGATCGCCGATCCAAGAACTCCGCGCGGAGCTCCGAAAGTGTTTGTTTTCTGTGCAGCGTCTCCGTGCTTGATTCGCCCCCTCCCCCCGCCTCTTCTCCCCCTCTCTCCTCCTCCTCCTCCTCCTCCTCCTCCTCCTCCTCCTCCTCCTCCTCCTCCCTCCTCCCTCCCTCCTCCTCCTCCTCCTCCTCCTCCTCCTCCTCCTCTTCCTCCTCCCCCTCTCCCTCCTCCTCCCCCTCTCCTCCTCCTCTCCTCATTTCCTCCTTTCCTCTCCCTCTTCCTGTCCTCCTCCTTTCCTCCTTCTCCTCCTCCTCCTCCTCCTCCTCATCGCCCCTTTTCTCCTCTTCTCCTCCTCTTCTCCTCCTCCCCTCCTCTTCTCCTCTCCTCCCCTCCACCTTCTCATCCTCCTCCTGCTCCTCCTCCTCCGTCTTCTCCATCCCCTCCTCTTCTCCCCACTTTCCCTCCCCCTCCTGCTCGCCTCGGGCGCACGACGGGCCGGGCCTGCGGAGGTCGTCTCGCAGATCCGCCCAGACCGCCAGACGTTGCTGTACTCCGCCACGTGGCCCAAGGACCCCCCCCCCCGGGGGTAAGGCCGCCGGAGGAGGGCGAGGGCCAGAGGCGGAAGGAGTACCCTCTGCCTCCAAGGAGGGCGAGGGCCAGAGGGCCAGAGGCCGCTGCCCTCCGCCTCGTTTTCCCCTCCTTGGGCCTCCTGGGAGGCCCTCGTCGCCACCGCTGGATTCGCCTTGAACTTCTGGTCAGAACGCACCCTGGGAGAAGTCATGGGAGTGGCGGTGTCGGTACCTCTCGGTTTCCACCAGGAGAGCGAGGAAGAGGACTACCCTGAGAGATCTTCGCGCTGCACTTCTTTCACAAGGGGCCTTCGCCGCACGGTCTAGGGCCCCGTAGGACCTTCACGGGTATCCATCGATATCCGGCTCGAGCAGTGGCGCAGGAAGATGGGGTCCTGGGCTCCGCTGGTGATTTGTGGTGGTTTCGCATGGATGTTGCAGCGTCGGATCTGAGGGGAATGGGATCGGAGTCACCTCAGCATACTTATGCTATATGCGCGTCGCCCCTCCCCCCAGGGGCGACGCGCGCACCGAGAAATCTTCAAGTACATGCGTCGTGGCGGGCGCTTTCTGGCTACGCCGCTCGGGAAACGATACATCACAAGATGGGTATACCACATATTCGAAACAAACGCACACACATAACCAAGTTATCTAGTATTTGAGAGTATGTTTTTGCGCCTCACATAGGAGGAAGAAGAGGCCGCTGGCGTTCTCGGTGCGTCTCGTTTCTTTCTGCCTTCGGGCCTTTGTCTTTCTCTCCTCGTCCGCCCCCTGTCCTCCCTCCCCCCCTTCTGCTCTGCAGGCCAGGTCCCAAGCAGTGTGCGGGGTTTTGTGGTTCTGGCCCGCGGCGCACGTGTTCGGGCGTGCTTGTTCTTCTCGAGCTGGGGAGTGGGGGCGAGGACGGAGGGCTCCCCGTCCATCAGGCAGGCTGGTGCTGCGGTGATTGCCCGTCGATCGTTGAACATAGGCGTTCTTGAGTCCCCAGGTCCCAACCTACGACGAGCGCCTTCCTGCTTCAAGTGTCGATCTGCGTTTGCTGTGTTTCGTTATTCTCGCGCCTGGCTGCTGCTGCCCCCCAGGCTGCGCATCGTCGGACTCTTCGGCGCCTGAGCGTCCATTCTCCCTCTCGGCCGTCCCCCCCCCCCCCCCCTCATTGCTCGCCGGCCAATTCGCTAGTTAGTGCCCCAATCTGGCTTCCCGCTGGAGCGGACTTCGCCGCCTCGCCGCTGACGAAAAACAGTTTCGTTATTTTCTGTGAGGGCCTGTACCCAACCCGAACTACTTGATCTTCCTTCCTACTTCATGCTTTCACGTACTTCTTCTGACCGACGGGTGGGGGGGGGCCTGTTTCTGGTAGCATTCCTGGTGGTGCCGCCATCACTTTGACAACGAGCAGCGCTCACATGGCAATTCTAGCTCGAAGTCGCTTCCCCGAGCGAGGCTACTGGGCGTTGTGGGCGAGTGCCTTATTTGTCACCTGCTTGAGCATCCGAGCTACGAGGATAACACTATCATTCCTGAGGCTGCCGTGGGTGCCGTTTGCCCTTCTCCGCAGAAAACGCGCGCAGGGTCTTCGGCCGAGGACACCTCCAGCGAAGCAGAAGATATTCCTCAAGTCGCCGCTAACTGGTCGCTTAGAAAGGCCGCGGTAGTATGGCAGCGCTCGCCTCCAGGCCACACCTGGCCGCAAATTTCGACGCGCGCTGTTCCGCAGGGTCGGCAATGCCGTGGCCTGCGATCCGTCTCCCTCGTCAGGTCCCAGGGAGCCGTGCCATATGACTCCTGCACTCCCCATGCCCCCGTTGGGCGTCACATGTAAAAGCCCGCTCCCGAAGGAGGAGGAAGAGGCGGAGAAGGAGGAGGAGGAGGAGGAGGAGGCATGTGGCATTGGCTTCCCCCGCGGCCCTGTCTGAGGGCCACGACACGTGGCATGGCAAACCGCCTCCCAGGAGGCCGCCGCAGGGCGCCTGCTGGGAGACCGCCGGGCCAGGTTAGATTGTCTTGCGACCGGCTGTCGGTGTCTTGGCGCTGTTCTGGAGGAGGGCCCCTACAACTTCTTGACGCTTCGCGTATCCCCACCAGTCTGTGAGTGAGGCTTCCTTCCTTCCCCCTCCCCTCGTCGCCTCCTGCGCCTGTCTCCCCCCCTGCTCCTCCTCGCCGCGTTTGGCGGTGCCTTTCCTCGGGCTTTGTGCTGCCCGCACAGCGTTCCCGCTTTCTCGCAGGCTTGGTCTGTGGGGGCTGGCGCCACAGTGCGACCCTCCGCCGGCTTTCCAGTCTGCTGCCATCTTCCGTTCCCGGGTCGGCTCTAATGAGGTTCATTTTGTCCCTCGCACGTGCATTGCGGCGTTGGCCTATGTGCCTTCGTTGCCAATCGTCTCGCGTTGCGCCCCTGTCGAGATTGACCCGCTCCCTGGAGCCGTCCTTGGAGCCGCAGATCAAAAAACGTATCCCCACCAGGTGGCCCGGACGTTGCCCTTGCCGCCTGACCGTCGTCTCGCGGCCGAGACCAAAAAAGTATCCCCACTAGGGGAGCTCGAGCTACTGACTCTCACATGTGCGTGGTCGCTTTCCCACATCGTACCTGCGTCAGTAATTGGCACCTCAGTGGGCACGCCCTGCGTTACATGGTACCGCAGTTTTGATCGACGCGATTCTGATGTCATTTTGTGATGCCTCCCGCGCCATGTTGGCCGCGTTGAGCCCTGTCCCCCCCTTTGCCGGGCGCAGTTCGCTTCGCTATTTTCCCCGTTTCTTTCGGCGCGGCCCGCCCTAGCTTGTTCGGCGTTCGACAAATCTTCGCGCGCCCGCGTACCAAAAAATATCCCCCCCCAACCCATCCAGGAACAAATCGCCTGGCGAGTTGCCTTGATCAAGGAAATGTAGCGGCATGCGGTGTACCAGCCGCCTTGGAAGTGTTTCCTCGGAGGTCTCTTAGAGCCGTTTTGGGTCTGTCTTGGAGCCTCGCGGAGCCACTTGGGGCACTCTTGGGGCCCTCTGGGGGCTCTTTGGGGGGAGTCTGGGGGGCCTCTTGGGGCAGTCTTGGGCCCCGGGGCTCAACAAGAGGGGGGGTCCCCCATTCAGCTCCCGTCTTCGGAGGCCCTCTTGGGTTGCTTTTGGGGCGCCCTTCGGCGCTCTTGGGGCGTCGGGCCATTGCGAGGCCTCATGAGCCCATCGGAAGCGAAAAGGCGAGAAGGCGAAGCACATGGATTCCCCTCAGGCATTTGAAAGGTTTCGGCCTCTTTGGGGGGATCCCTGGAGGGCTCGGAGGGCACTCGAAGCCTTCTTGGGGTCGCCTTGAGGCCTCACGGATGTGTGTCGGAGCCTATCTCAAACGGCCTCAGGGAATTACAATTAACTCGGGCTTGTCCGTCTACAGGAGGGATATTCCATAATAGACAAACAACTGTCAGGGGACGATTGCTTTTAAAACTATGTTTGAGCATTGTGGATGTTGTTTGGGCATTGAAATCCCCGCTGTGGGGGGACCGGCCCGACCTGAACTTACGAGGGCGGCGTTTCACGTGCAGCCTTCCGCTCGGAACGGCACCGGCCGCTCGGGAGGGCGAGGGCGGCCCCGTGCGCCTGCCACAGTCCAGGAGGGGAAAAACCACACAGACACAATGAATCGCCGACCCCCAGGAAGAGATGGGAGAATATTGGGAAGTGGTGGGCGAAGACGAAGACCCAGAAAGTATGGGAACATGTGGGGGAACCTGGGATCTGTGCGTATCTATTTGTATGTCCCCAGGCCCGTCCCACAACACGGCGCGGAGTCCACCGCAGCCGCTGCTGGCTTCAGGAGGGCGCGCGGCCCGGCCCCGCCGGTGGCGGCACAATGGGCCAGGCGGAGAGCCTCTCGAGGGCAGACGTGCACAGCCTGGCGAACTTCTCGAAGGCGGACATCGCGCGCCTCTACAGCCGCTTCCGCTCCCTGGACGCCGACGGCAACGGGCAGCTCGACCCCACCGAGATCCTCGGCGTGACCGAGCTCACCGAGAACCCCTTGGTGCGGAGAGTCATCTCTGTCTTCGACAAGGATCGGGAGGGGGAGCATCACACAGACACTGTGAAATGTCGACTTCCCAGCAACCGTAGGAAAATAGGGGAAGCGGGGCGGAGGTCGACAACCCAGAAAAGACTAGAAAGTATCGAGAATCCTGGGATTCGTGTCTATTTACATGTGTCTCCCTGGGCCCCTTCAGAGGACGACAGCGGCAACGTCTCCTTCCTGGAGTTCGTGCTCGGCCTGGCGAAGTTCACCGCCGGCGCGTCCGAAGAGGAGAAGCTGGAGTTCGCCTTCGCCATCTACGACGTGAACAAGGACGGGTTCTCTCGGTAGCAAATCGAGGCGAATCGGGCAATGGCGACGAGGGCCTCCCGGGAGGCCCCGAGGAAGGGGAAAGCGAAGGAGGCGTAGCGGGTGCCTCTGTTCCTTCCCTGACTCTCCCATTCCCCCCCCCACCGTTGTGGGCCCCGGAAACGGCAGGGCCGTTTTTCTACCGTTTCCAAAAAAATGCCCCTTGAAAATGGACACGGCAAAAAAATTGCGACCCGAAACGGCAAAAAAACGGCTCCAGGATTGGAACCGGAGCCGGAACCGGTCAAACAATGGCGACGGAACCAGCAAAAAAACGGCGTCGGAACCGGCAGAACAACGGCACAACGGAACCGGAAAAAAAGGGCCCTGTCGTTTCCAGGGCCCACGAAGCCCCCCCCCACTGCTCGACGCCCGGCACACGCATCAGTGCAAGCGCGCTGCCTCGGCAGCGAATCATGGGGGCCTCGTATGCCCTTTGTATTCCGTCTTCCGCGTCGGCTGGCGTCGATTCGCGTCGGGGAGTCGATGGCAATAGCGTCAACTTAGCGTCGGCCAGCGTCGATTGGCGTCGATCTAGCGTCGAGTAGAGTCGACTAGAGTCGATGCGCAGGAGCAGACAAGATGGTATGGCAGGCTCCCATGCGTTGCCACCGAAGGTTCATATCGAACGGCGACCTGTTCCAAGTGATGAAGATGATGGTGGGCGACAACCTGGGCGACGTGCAGCTGCAACAGCTCGTCGACCGCCAGCTGGTGATGGCCGACAGTGACGGCGACGGGAAGCTTTCCTTCGACGAGTTTAAGGAGGCGGTGAAGAACATCGGCATCGCCGAGCAGTTGTCCGTTGACATCTCGGCGACGCGCCAGGGGGGGGGGGAGCGAGAGAGGGGGCAGGCCTCCTCAGACGCCGGCGGGGCTTCTCGCAGGCCCTCCGGCGTTTTGAGGAGCCCTCCGTGGCTTCGGGGAAAGCTCCGGAAACTTCTCAGAAGGCGGGGGGGCCTTGTGAGCCGTCTGGGAGGGCCCATCCCCCCCTCCCCAGACATGCGATGTCCTGATTTTTCAGTGCGGGGTCCCCGGAAGTCTCGGACCTTTTCCCGGGACTGGCTTTTCATCCTGAATTGTTTGTTGGCGCTCCCAGGGCCCCGTAAGGACCCGCAGAGGCCCAAAACGGCCAAGAGCTTCCCGTCTTCAGTTGTTCAGGACGCGAGCATGTCTGGGTCTGCCTCCCTCCCTGAGCGCGCCGCCGAATATCAGGTCGTACTGAGCTCGTCGCCGCACCGACGCACTAATATTGTGTGTGCGTCGTCCCCCCAGGGGCGACGCGCGCGCCGAGAAATACTAAAGCATAAGCTCGATGGCGGGCGCTTGCTGGCCATACCGCTCGGGAAACGATGCGCTACATGATGTTTGTACTATATGGCCTGGTCGGACCCACGCACCGAAGGAGGACATACGCGGCGTTCCAGACAGTGCCGTGCATTCGAGGATCGAATGAGTTGCCATCTCTTCGTCGGCTGAAGGCGGCGGAAGGGCAGCGGAAACTCGCAGAAGTAAAACGAGGCCGCATCCTCCGGCGGAAGGCCGGCGGAAGGCCAGCGGAAGGTGGCGTAAGATATATAATGCCTCCCCGAGAGATGGCAGCATGCTTGGGTGCACGGTTCCCGGAACCGCCACACAGTACCAGTATGTCTTTCTGCGTCCCGTGAGCCTTCTCCCTTCTTCGGACGGGGCCAGGACGAGGATAGGTCCTTTCCAGAGCATTCCAGAACGCTTTCAGAGCCTTCAGGAACATTCTGAGAAGGCCGCGGCGCCCGAGACATGCTCCAGAGCCGTCGGGTCTTAGGGATTCTCGATTTAGCCTCACCCGAATTCGTCATCGTCCTGACTCCGTCTTGCCCCTCTGGCCCCGGAGTTGCCCCGAAGTGCTCCGCGGGCACCGCTCGCCCGTAGGCCGGCGCCCGGTGGGGGCAGTATAGCCAGCTCCTGGCCGCCTCCTTTCGTTGGGGCAGGAAGCGCACCACCACCACCACCACCACCACCACCACCACCACCACCACCACCTGTCGGGGGATTCGCAGAGGGGGGATTATCCCAAGGTGGGGTCAGGTCGTGGGCACGCTAACAGCGATGTGGGTAACGGCGATGTCTGTTTCGGTATTGTAGGCGGGGGCGGTTCGTGGCCAACCAGATGTGTAAGAGAGGCTTGCTCGTGTGTTCCTATAAGTTGTTTTGCAAAGTTGTGCGAGTTCGGCGTCGCAAAAGCACCATATACTCAACATCGCCGTTCACCACCATCGTCGTTAGCATGGCCCAGGTTGGGAAACAAACCCAGCTGGATGCTCACATGTTTTTTTTTTCCAGGAGCCGTGCAGAGCGATGGTCCTCCCAGCCCCACCTCTGCTCGCTGCCCCACCTCTCTACGCCCCCCCGAGTCTGTGGGGACTCAGGCGGAGCTGATCTGTGGGATGCAGGTGTGCTCGATGTCCCGCAAGAGCGCCCGAAACGAATACAGTCGGACCGAGGTGTCAGATCGAGGTCGGTTCGGGAAGGACATCCTGATGTGTTTCGTGGTTGTCGGATGTTCTTCAAGCAGTGGCGAAGCGTCCTGGCTCGCCTACCCAAAGAATTGTCTAATAACCTCTTGTGGTTTGCACGACATGTTACTAAAGCATGTTTGTCTGAGACTGTTTTTTTGTTTCGACACGTCGGGCTTATGATCTAAGAGCATTGGTTATGGCTTTCGATAGTTTGTGGGTTCTAAGAACATGTCATGGCAGGCCTATAGGAATGCTGCGACGGTGGGTCCCTGCTCAAGTTCTGGTGCATCCTGAGGGAGGGCGGACTCGAATGTTCCTCTGCTTGGGCCAGCGGAGAGAGTCTGTTCTTGAAGGATGTTCTCATGTCCTAGGTCCGGCTGTACACCACCACCACCCCTGACCACCCTCTGCCTCCATTCTCCAGGTGGTGGTGGTGGTGGTGGTGCGCTTCCTCCGCCCCATCATGTCAGCCGCTCGGCACACCTCAGGGCAGCTGGGCGCCACAGGGGCGGCAGCAGGGGGAATGTCCAGGAGGGGAACCAGACATGCTCGCCTTCGGAAAGACTCACGATGGGAGGGTTTTGGCAGCTTCTGGCCTCCAGGAGCCTTCATCTGGCATCGGGACCGTTAACAACGACTCGGCATGGAACATTGGCCCTGGGGAGTGGGTCAGGTCGGGATTCCCTGGCACCGCCTTTTAAACAAATTTGGACATCGCATGTTGTCTGGGTGGGTATCAAAGGTAGCCCCAGGGGCAACATCAGGAGACGGCGACATCAGGGGTAACGTCAGGGGGCGACATCAGGGATGACGTCAGGGATGTGCGATGTGTTCCGTCAGCGGCACCTCACCGAGAGCGTTCCAGGGGGGCCCGGATCGTCCCGAACCGAACGGCCGCTGGAGGGCTCCTCCTGCTCCTCCTCCTCCTCGTCCTCCTCCTCCTCCTCCTCCTCCACCTCCTCCTCCTCCTCCTCCTCCTCCTCCTCCTTCTCCTCCTCCTCCTCCTCCTCCTCCTCCTCCTCCTCCTCCTCCTCCTCCTCCTCCTCCTCCTCCTCCTCCTCCTCCTCCTCCTCCTCCCCCCTCTCCTCGCCGCGCCCCGAAGCCACCAGTCGTGGAAGACCCCAGGGGCAACGTCATGGGGGGATAGGCTCGGGTAGGCTCAGTTGGGGGCGCAGCGACCCCATTGATCGCCGACATGGGCCCGATTGCGAAGGCCTTCCGGCAGGTGCCGCCGACCCTGAAGGGGAACGACGACAACGGCGGCGGCGGCGGCGACGACGACGCTGTCGCGGGTTAGAGTCCTCATGGATGCTTCTTGGGGTCTCTTCGAAGCGCTCTCGGGGGCCTCTGGGGACAGTTTAGGGGCCTCTCGGGAGCCTCTTGGGTGCCTCTTGGAAGCCTCTTGGGGGCCCCTCGGAGCTTCCTGAGGGCCCCTTGGGGCGCCTCTTGGGCGCCTCTTGGGGGCCTCTTGGGGGCCACTTGGGGGCCTCGTGATTCCTCCTGGGAGCCTTGCGAGGCCGAGGGCCCGAAATGTCCGCTCTGGTCCCTCGTCTGGGTACCCTCTTGGAGCCGTCTTGGGGGCCTCTTCGGTCGTCTTGGAGGCGTCTTGGGCCGTCTTGGTGCCCTCTTGGGCCGTTTCGGATCCCTCCTGGAGCCATCACGGTCCGTCTTGGGTTGGAGCGTCGGGAAGCGGACGAGGCGAGAACGCCGACAAGCTTCGAGAGCCCAGCGGAAATCAGAGTTTGTTCTTCTTGGGGCAGTCTTGGGAGTGCTCCTGGAGGCCTCTTGGGGCGTCTTGCAGTGCTCTTGGGCCGTCTGGAGGCCGTCAAGGCGTCTTGGACAGATCGTTCGGCGATTCATGGCCCTCTTGGACCGTCTTTGGAGCCTCTTGGGACACTCTCGGCCCGTCTTGGGGCGTGTGTGGGCCCCGGGACACCCGGGGGGGGAGTCGTATCTGACCCGGGACCCTCCCCCGGGACCCCCCTGGGGGGAGTGGCATTTGACCCGGGACCCCCCCCCTCCCGGCGAGGGAGGGATCAAAGAAGGAGTTTCCCTTCGAGTCGATTACGACGTTGCTCAATTTCGATTTGGCTGGCGCGCTCGAGGAGGAGGGCCTAGGGAAAGGGGGGCAGCGGCGACGGGCCCAGCGCTTGAGGAGGAGGACGAGGGAAAGGGTGGGGGGAGCAACGACGGGCCCAGGGAAAGGGAGGGCGCAGGGAAAGGGGACGACGGACGACGGCTGGCGAATGACGGAGACGACGACTCCAACGAACAAGCTCCTCACGCACGCCGACAGGGTCGGTGGATTTGGAGCTCGCTCGGGGTCCGAGGTGGCCCAGCAGTGGTTCGGAAGTGGGGGCGACGTTTTAGGAGAGGGGCTCGACAAAGTGTTTGATGCCTTTTTCTGGCCCTACGACCGTGAAAAACGGACCTGGGGTGAACCCGATGGACCACAGGAGGGGTCTGGGGGGACCGATTTTGAACGATTTGGCTTCGCCCCCCCTCCAGACCGATGTTCTAGGTTCCGATCCAGTTCAGACGCCGCGGCCCCTCCAAGCTGTTGCGTGCCTATCGCCGAAGCACTAGCGGCTCATTGCCGAATCAAGGTCGATGTTTTCCCTCCTGAGCTGGTCCTGCCTCTCAGTATTCCCCCCTCGGGAGCGCGCCCCCGCATCTCCTTCGCCCCGGCCCCAGAAACCCCATGAAACATGACCCTCCTCCTCCTCCTCCTCCTCCTCCTCCTCCTCCTCCTCCTCCTCCTCCTCTCCCTCTCCTCCTCCTCCTCCTCCTCCTCCTCCTCCTCCTCCTCCTCCCCCTCCTCCTTCCCCTCCCCCTCCTCCTCCCTCTCCTCACCTTTCTCGCCCTCCCTCCCCCACCTCCCTGGAGCAGTAGATCGGAAGCAAGACGCCCAGCCGGCCGTGGCCTTCCAAGCGCCGTGGGACGCGAGCTGTTTGCGGGTCTCCGAGGCGGGCGGCGTTTCCGCACGGCTGGAGCACGGGCGGAGCGATCAGTTGTGCTCCAGGAGAATGAAACAGTCATGGGCCTTTTTCCCACCACCACCATCATAACTTGGAGGGGGGCAGGAGGTGGAGGACGAGGATGAGGAGGACGAGGATGAGGAGGAGGAGGTTGAGGAGGCTGACCCCCTCCCCCTCCAACTTGTGGTGGTGTTTGTGGAAAGCAGGGCCATCAAGAAGAGCGGCGCGGTGTCCACACCGTCGGGCGAGTCAGTGCCGCGCCGCGCATGTTGCGGGCGCTCTCGGTCCGAGGTTCGAGGTGTGCGGGCGTTGTCGTCGGTGCTCCGCGGTCTTCCAGCCTCGGGATGCTTTCCAGCAGCTGCGCCACGGCGGGAGCGATGCGGGGTTGCCCAGGTCCTGGGCGGCCGCCGGAGAGGCGAGGTATGACTCGGCGGCGGAATCCAAACCCTGCCGTTGCCAGTCAACGGTTCAGGCAACTAGACGGGCGGCGGGGGTAGGGTTCGGATCTCGTCGAGCACGTGGCGAAGTCCGAACCTTACACCCGCCGCCCATCGATTCGGACCCCAAGATTTCTCCAAGGGGCTCCCAGGAAGCTCTCCGGAGGCCCTAAGAGTGCCCCAGAGGCTCCAAGATACCCCGATCCTCCCTCCTCCTCCTCCTCCTTCTCCTCCTCCTCCTCCTCCTCCTCGTCCTCCTCCTCCTCCCCCTTCTCCTCCTACACCGCCTCCTCCTCCTCCTCCTCTTCCTCTCCCTTCTCCTCCTCCTCATCCCTCTCCTCCTCCTCCTCCTCCTCCTCCTCCTCCTCCTCCTCCTCCTCCTCCACGCACTGGATTCCACGAGCTTCACTTCACTCCTCCTCCCTCCTCCTCCTCCTCCTCCTCCTCCTCCTCCTCCTCCTCCTCCTCCTCCTCTCTCTCCTCCTCCTCCTCCTCCTCCTCCTCCTCCTTCTCCCCTCCTCCTCCTCCTCCTCCTCCTCCTCCTCCTCCTCCTCCTCCTCCTCCTCCTCCTCCTCCTCCTCCCCCTCCCCCCTGGTCTGGGGGCACGGTTCGGACAGCTCGCGCGGTGGCCAGGATCGGCAGAGGGCGGCAGAGCGCGGGAGGCAGCGGCAGAGGGCGGCGGCGGCGGCGAAGGTCATGGCGGCGGCGAGCGTTTGGGGTGGGTCTCCGAGGAGGGCTCGGGCCTCGGGCGACCGGGGCCCTCCAAGGCCACACGCCTGTTCGGTGAGGCCTTCTAGCCAGAAGGGGAAACGGTACCCAGACTGGTACCCTGTCCCCGCGTTCCCCTTTTTGGGGCCTCCTGGGCCGCCCTCGTCGCCACCGCTGGGTTCCCCTCGAGATCCTGATCAGAACGTAACCGGGGAGAGATCCCGGGAGTAGCGGTATCGGTCCCTTTTGGTTTCCCAATTTAGGATTTTCAGGTCACCGCACGGTCTGTCGCCGCAACGCCCTGGGACCCCCAGTACTCTCTGTCAGAGCTACGAAGTCTTCTCCCTCGAAATCCTCTTTGTGGAACTCAAGCCTCCCGCGTATTGGCTTTCAGCATGCAGGATTTCCAAAGGTTGCATGTCGCAAGTGATTTAACACTCGGGGCGTCGACGGCCGTTCCAAAGGTCGCCCCCTTTCCCCTTGATAATCCTCTAGTTTGAAGCCGCCCCTTTCGCGAAGTTTCTTTCTTTCACTCATTCACACACACACACACACACTAGATTTCAGCGTTTGGCGTTTCACACCGAGTTTAGGAGTACGCCCTTTAGCGCCGGCCCCGAGGGCTGGTGAGAGTTGGCGAGGAAATTGCAGCGGTGCCGGAGCATCTCGGAGATCTTGTGGGGTGGGCGGGGTTGCTGTTGGCTGTGGGTCTGGGTGTGTAGTCTTCAATCGATCCCTGCCTGTGGAGGTGCACAACGGTGGATATGCAGGGAGTATGTGCGTCATGCGCTGAACGATTTTAGTGTGTCTTCGGGAAGCCTGCGGACGTCTCGGTGTATTTTGGGGGCCTTGTGGGGGCTGTTTTGGGGTCTCTCTGGGCCTATTCGGGGGGCCCCCTTGGACTGTTTTGGTGCTCTCTTGGACCGTCTTGGGGTCCTTGGGACGTCCTGGGCCCCTGCTAGCCGTCTTGAGGGTCTTTGGGGACCCTCTTGGAGCCCTCGTGGGGCCCTCGTGGGACCCTCTTGGAAGTCTTGGGGGCCGTTCTGAGGCTGCATCTGCTGGTCTCCGAGCGTCTCCCCATGATGAGGGGGAGCAGCAGGCTGGACGTTGCAGAGAAGGACGAGACGAGGCAGGACAGAGCGCAGAAGGATGCGGCAGGGAGGGGAACAGGAAAGGGAACTGGAGGAAAGGGCAGGAGGAAGAATTGGACCAGGCGGAAAGAGTAACACGGGAGGAGTCGAAGAAGGGACAATTACACGGACATGCGCTTTCGGCGATGCCCGCGGGTGTCTCTGCTCGGCGCCGGACTCCCCCCTGGCGGGCTCCGCGAGCCACTGGCGCCGAGCCGGAAGGTTCGCCAGGGGGAGAGAGGCTCAGCGCCAAGGGAGCCGCGTGGACCTGAACGTCTTGATAAATGCTCGTGCGCGTCCCCTGACAGCTTGTCTGTAAGGGCTATATGGATACGTACAGTGCCTCGAACGCCCAGTGAGGGATGCTGGGTCCCCGGAGTCGGTGGCCCATCGTGATTCACCACAGTGGTCCCTCTCGCGTCAGTGCGTGACGTTGTTGAAGCTGTTCTGCCGCGAGGGTGTAATGTATGGCTCCTCCAGAGGGGAAGAGGCCAGGGGCAACGTTGGGGGGAGACCTGGGCAGCGCATCCACCTCCAGTCGCCCACTCTGATGAGCCTGTTTTCCACCACCACCACCATGAGTTGGGTGGGGGGAGGAGGAGGAGGGCGAGGAGGAGGAGGACGAGGAGGAGGAGGAGGAGGAGGAGGAGGACCCCCTCCCCCTCCAACTGATGATGGTGGTGGTGGTGGAAAACAGGCCCATCACACTCATCGCCAATCGGGGCCCCACATCCCACCCCACCCAGGAGCGTGCGGAGTCGCTATCGGGGGCCGGGGGGCCGTCGCCGATCTAACCGTGAAAGGTCTTCAGACCCCCCCCCGATGGGAGGTAATCGATTTTATCTGTGGCGGCCTCATTGGAGGATTTGGGTCCCACCAGTAGGGGGTAACTATTTCTTTCGTCCGCGGCTCCCGCCGCGCAACAATTGGGAGGAGGAGAAGGAGGAGAAGGAGGAGAAGGAGGAGGAGGAGGAGGAGGAGGAGGAGGAGAAGGAGGATCGAGGAGGAGGACGAGGAGGAGGAGGAGAGGGAGGAGGAGGAGGAGGAGGAGAGGGAGGAGGAGGAGGAGGAGAAGGAGGAGGAGGAGGAGGTTTTTGGACCAGTCTTATTCACCTCCAGGAGAAAAGGGGGGAGCACAACTAAAGACCTTTGGCGATTATCGGCGATGCAGCGTCGATTCCAGGTCGATGTCCCCCCCCCCCCGGAGGCAGTCCCCCCCTACCGTTGCGCCTGCGGAGGGGTGAGGGGACGAGGGAGAAGGGGCGAGGGGGCACTCTTGTTCTACAGGCCTCGAGGGAGGCGCCCCGTGGCGAAGGGCCGCGGGGCAACGCCGCAGGGGATGGGGAGCGCAGGAGGGAGCGGCCGCAAGCAGGGCGGCGAGCGGCGGGGCCGTCGGCCGCCGCCCGGCACCCGCTGCGCGGGGCACACGCCTTGGCCCAGCGGCGAGGGGCGAGGGGGGCGCGAGGCGGGGACGGTCGGCCTCGGGGCCGGGGCGCCCCCTTCCGAGGAGATCCAGCGCCTGGCCAGGGACTTCTGCCGGGAGGGGACGGGCCCTCCGCTGCGGCGGGGGGGGGGGAGGGCTCCCTCCTTCGCCGTGCCCTCCTCCTGCTCCTCCTGCTCCTCCCTCCTCCTCCTCCTGCTCCTCCTGCTCCTCCCTCCTCCTCCTCCTTCTCCTCCCTCCTCCTCCTCCTCCTCCTCCTCCTGCTCCTCTCCTCCTCGTCCTCCTCCTCCTCCTCCGCGCCGCATCCTCCTTCTCCTCCAGCGAGCCCGAGGACGGGCCCGCTCGGGTTCATCGTCTGTCCACCTGGCCGCCAGCCGTGGCCCTCAAGGCGCGAACGCCCAGTGCACGTGGTCGTGGTAGAAAACCAGATGCTTCTCACAGCCACCAGAATTATCCGGACAAGCTCCAGACATGATCAATACTTAGAAGCCGGTGCAGCGAGGCCGCTCAGGATCACGACCTTCCAGCAAGAACGACGTCTCCAACACACCCTCAGCGGCCAAGTGTGCTGACACCGCCAGCAACCAGAACAGAGCTTTCGGTCATCCGCTGCAACGAAGGGTGTGTGGCCAGGAGACAGGGCCGCCACGATCGCGACCACGTGTGTAGCTGCTCGGCCCCAAAAACCTCTCAGCGGCCAAGTGTGCTTACACCGCCAGCCACCAGAAGAGAACTTCCGCTCATCCGCTGCAACGAGGGGGCTGCAGCCATAAAGAAAAAGGGATGTAGCTCAGGTGCTTGACCTCATACATACGTCATACGAGTATGAAAAGGCCCCAGCACCCCCTGAGCGGCCATGCTGGCTGACACCATCAGCCCGCCAGAAGAGTGCTCACGCACATCCGCTGCAACGAAGGGGGTGCGGCCATCAAAGAAAGTATCCTTTCGATCAGCTCGCCGAACTGACCTCAACGGGCTGAAGCACTACTCCCGAAATCTGGTGCCGACCATCGAGGAGGCGCTCCAGCTTCTTCACATTCTGCTTGCCGTAGGCAGCGGACGTGCACAACCTTTGGCCTATTGCGCATCGTTGCAACAATCCTGGCGAGCCTGACGAGGCTTCACCGAAGAAGCCACGCTTTCTGCACGTCGTGTACGGACCAGCAATGAACAGACAGTGCGAGCTCTTCTCCTCGAGCGTGTCCTTCACCATGGTCGGTCTAACCCCAACCCCCGATTAGCACCCAGCATCGCATGGGCCACTGCCTCGAAACGCCTAGTAGGGACCTCCGCCTTACCAACGTAGTCAATCTGGGCTTGGCACGTGAAGCGCCCGGGCTCCGTCTGCACGCATCGCAAGTTGTCGCCTGCAGGTTGGCCTTCACCTTCTGTCCTTTCGTGCCCGTGCCACATCACATGCATCTCAAGTACCCGTCCTTAAGCTCCACGAGACAATGCTGCTGTATGGCCAGCTGCACTGGCGCCCCAACCTTCCATGGCTTCGGTAGTAGACCGGGGTCCTTCCAAGCCCCTTCCATGACCCAATGTTCTATAACACGGGGGCAGTACTGGTTGACCTTTTTGGTGGTGCCTCAACTCCGCCTGGTAGGTGTCCACCAATACCCCCGACGCTCTATGTCTGAGCGCCCCTTCCTTGGCCATGCGATCTGCCCACCAATATCCATACCACCAGATTGGATGCAAGCCCATTGGTAGGTATAGATCGACATCTTTGCGTGCTGGCGTCCAAGCTACTGCAGGATGCTTGTCCTTCACCGTACCGAATATCGTCCTCCAAATATCTGCATGCCTGCCCGCCGAGGCCTCCAACTGCGCCGTCCAGCTGTTCGCTTCCCGCACTGGACCAGCCAAGTCGGACACTATCAGTGTTGCGTGCGGGAACATCTTCAGTCTTTGGTAGACAGCATATCTGTCAGTTCTGCCAACTGTCTGCCGTGCCCCTGGGAGCGGCACATGCACTGCCCTTGGCGGCAAACCTTGTTCAGATACGTGTATGACCAACCACATTTGCATAATTCAGGAATAGAGGACTCGTACCCAGATCCACCAGTGAAGATAGTGTCCGACCATTTTGACGCGTCAGACGCCCAGTCGCCCCAGAGGAGGACTTGCGGTTGATTAGCAGGGGGTCAGCAGGCGGCGGAAGCGTAGATGGTCTCACCGATAGCTCCAGCGTCTCGTAGTCAGGCTTGCTCAGTCCGTTCTGGCCCCCTTTGTCCTCGAGCCACTTCTGCACGTCTAGCAACTTCTCGGGCAACTCCAGTCCCACCGCTCTGGCCTATTCCATTCATAACCCCAGGGCGCACGTGAAAACAATATCCCGGCGCATCAAGTGGCTCCTGACACGCGCGACATGGTTCTTCTCGAGCCAGGCCAAAGGGATATTTCTGTGACTGCGTCCACGGCGTTCCACTCCACAGTGCCCGAATACAGCCAGCCTGACCAGCCTTGCCAATCGCCGCCTTGGGTCCTGCCACAATGGCCTTCATGACCCTACGACATAATGGCGTGCCAATGCTGGTCCCAACGCTGCGGTGGCATAGTATCTTCTTGGGCTGCCATCGTTCAGTGCCTCCTCGAAGTCGCCTCTTCACCTCATGTGGGCATGTAGCAAGCAGTGGTAGCTTTTCCCCGCATCTGTCTGCAGTACCGTCGAACATAGCATGTTCCAGCCAATGCGGTTTTAACTTCACCAAGCACCAGCAACTGGCCCTTTGACCATGGACCATGTGACGGTACCTCCTGGCCGTTCTTGAGATCGAGCATACATCGCTTGCCCGGCCTTCTCAAGCTTGCCCAGAGAACCTGTCTGATCCCAGATCGATCCAGCGCATCGCGTCACCAGGTCAACCGTGGCCGTGAACATGGGATCGTAGTACCTGCTCTTTTGCATGACCAAATACGCTGTCAGCGAAGCTTCCTGCATCTTAGCACCTGCCAGATCGCCGGCGAAGCGCCGTAGCTGCTGCAGGGGCTGATCGCTGACTCCTGAAACTCCCGTTCCACGAGCCGCTCCTGGCAGAACACCTGTGTTCCACGGAGCCGTAGTTCTGCCGCCAACCGCCCCACATAGTCGCATGAGCCTTGTTCTCCTGGCCATCATGCCCTGCATCCTGATCTCAAACTGCGGGTCGCAAGTGGGTCGCTGGTGGGTCGCAGGTGGGTCGCGGTTGGGTCGCGGGTGTGTCGCGGGTGGGTTGCGGGGCGGGTCGCGGGTGGGCCGCGGGTGGGACGACGACAACAAACAACAACACCAACAACAACAACAGCAAACACAAACACAAACACAAAAAAACAACAACAACACCAACTAGCGTGGCGAGTGCATGGTGCTGTTCAATTTTCTTCCTCCGCTTCTTCCGCTCGTTTCAACGCAGTGGCTCGACAGCAGCTGTTGTCTGACCAGGGGCAGGAGGCTCGTGGCCGCTCGCAGTATCGTGCGCGTGGTCGCTGGTAGCCCCCGCTATCTAAGATATCACATTTTGGGGTCTAGCTCAGCGCTGGCAAGAAAGATTCGAAGTTGGGGTTCCTAGATGGGGCTTTGCCTTGACAATCACTTTACGACTGTTCGCTCTTATCTGCTCGCGTGTCATTCACTGGGCATATCCCAAACCCTGGATACCAGCCCTCTTCGTTTTCGATCGTGCCCCCTTTTGGGGGCATAGTCATTCCGTGCCACGTGTGGTTGGTGAAGCCACTGAGCGCAGCGGGGCCAGCGATCGCAGAAAAAGGGCCAGGAAGGGCCGCGAGGGGTCCACGAATGGCGACAGCGGGGCGACGAAACGCACGCGTATTGGACCACGAAGGGCGCGAGCGAACGGGGCCACGAAGGGCAATTTGATCCGGGGCCACAGTGGGCAGCGACGGGGCCGCTGAGGGCAGAAACGGGGCCACGAAGGGCAGAGGAGACCACGAAAGGCGACAGCGGGGCCACGAAGGGCATGCATACGGGGCCACGACGGGAGCGAACGAGCGGGGGCCACGAAGGGCATTCGCATATGGGGCTACAAAAGGCGACAGCGGGGCCACTGAGGGCAGCAAAGTGGTCACGACGGGTGAGCGCGAGCGGGGGCAGGCAGCGACGGGGCCACTGAGGGCAGTAACGGGGCCACGAGGGGCAGCGAGCGAAGGCGACCGCGGAACCAAGTGCGGGCAGCGAGGGGCATCGAAGGCGGGCGAAGGGCAGCGAGCGGCGACTGCAGTCCCTAACGGGCTGGTCGGGCGGGCAGGCCCAGACGGGCGGGTCGAGCGGGCGGGTCGTTTAAGCGTCAATTTTGCTTGAACCGCCAGTCAATATGTAGCAGGAGCGCGATTCCTGATGCTCGAGGAGCGGCATTTGAATGATTTGTGAGGAGGTATCCGGCGGGAGCCGCGATTCGGTGGTAAGTTGCGACGAAGTCCCAAGCGAGAGACGATTCTTCAATACATTGTGAGGAAGTATCAAGCGGGAGCCGCGATCCGGTGGAAAATTGCAAGGAAGTCCCAAGCGGGAGCGCGATTCTTCAATACATGGGAGGATCTACCAGGCGGGAGCCGTTGTTGTTGTTTTTGTTGTTGTTGTTGTAAACCCGGAGCCAGCAACGCAGTTTGACCTTCAAGACTTCCCCAAAAAAAAACAGGGTGCGAGCCCCGGGAAGGGCACTTCACTTAAAAACAAAGTGCACCAGACGGGGAGGATCAACAATACTTGTCCTTCCGAAGCGAGAGTTCAACAACAACAGCAACAATAACAGCAATCATTCTAAGACTGTTCGCTCTTACTTGAACGCGTGTCATTCAACGCGAGTTTCCCTCGATACCCGCCCTTTTTGTCTTCGATCACACCCCCTTTTGGGGGGATTCTTTCTCTTTGCGGGGGGCGGCGGGCTTAGACAAGCGGGCGGACCTGAACTGGCGGACAATCCTTCGTGGGCGTACATGTGCCTGGCATTGGAATTGGTGTGGGCCCTGCAAAAAGAGGGGGGGAGAACGAGGGAGAGTGGGAGAAGGGGAGGGGGAGGGACGAAGGACGAGGGGAACACGCCAGGAGCAGGCGCGAAGAGGGGGGGCGGTTTATTAGAGGCAGAGTATGGGAGAGGGAGAGAGAGAGAGAGAGAGAGAGAGAAAGAAAGAAAGAGAGAGAGAGAGAGAGAGAAAAAAAGAAAGAGAGCGAGAGAGAGAGAGAGAGAGAACGAGACAGACATATATATATATATAGAGAGAGAGAGAGAGAGAGAGAGAGAGAGAGAGAGAGAGAGAGAGAGAGAACAAAGACATATAAGAGAGGCAGCGAAAGAGAGAAAGAGAGAGAGGGGAGAGAGAGAGAGAGAGAGAGAGAACGAAAGAGGGAGGGATGAGGCAGGCGAGGGCAGGGAGAAAGGAGGAGGGAAAGGAGGGATATGGGATAGGGCAGAGAGGCATAAGGATGAGGGAAGAGAGGAGGGAGAGAGAAGGGAGGACAGGAAGGAGGAGGGTGGAGGGAGAGGGAGGAGGAGCAGGAAGAGAAGAGCGTGAATGTTCGAATGTTCGAGGAAGTCCTAGGCGAAAGCGCCGTACCTGAAGGAAGTCTCGGGCGGGAACCCACGACGGGCGGGCGATCCCCTGACGGGCGGGTCGGGCGGGTGGGACATCCAAGCGGGATGCATGAGTATGGCGAGGGCGCGATCATTAAGTAAATTGTAACGGCGTCATTGGCGCAGCGTGTTTCCTTAGCGTCGAGAGCGAGATTTCTGAATACAAAGGTCATGGAAGTCACAGGTGAGAGCGCAATTCCTGAGTAAAATGTAAAGAGCTCTCTTGCGGGAGCGGGGGTATTGATTCAAATGCGAGGAAGTCTTGGTTCAATTGCGAGGAAGTCTCAAGCGGGAGCGCCGTTCCTGAGTACAGTGTGAGGAAGTCTCAGATGGGAGCGGGGTCCGGACTAAATTGTGAGGAAGTCACAGGCGTGAGCACCGATCCTGATTAAATTGTGAGGGCGTCTCAGGAGCGGGGGTCCTGAGTAAATTTGGATGAAGTCTCAGGCGGGGGCCGTTGTTGTTGCAATCCGGGGGGCCATGGGCACAGTTTGAACACCAAGATTTCCTGTATCAAAAAACAGGTTGCGAGCGTCGAGAGGCACACTTCGAATGAGAAAAACCGTATGCACCGGTGAATGGGGACCAACACTAATATTCTTCAGAAGTGAGAGCTCATCAATAACAACAACGCAACAAGCATACTCTTCACCACGGAGTCGCATTTAAGCCACGCACACAGGGACAACGAATGTCCGCTCGGCCCCCTCACTCTGATAAATAATTTTTCCCTGTCGCATCCCGAGGCCATTTGTTATGGGTGTCTGTGTTTTTCGCTCGAGATTTTCTCATCAGTTATGACCCTGACGCTAAATCGGCCTGGTGAAGGACCCAACCATTCGCAGCTGTACATGCCGCAATTGTAGATATCGTTTGCGGTGGCCTTCCTTACGGGGCCACGAACCGCCTGAGGGGCGTGCCGGAATTTGCAGCGGGGTTCACGACGCGAGCGAGGACGACAGGCATGATCACGAGAGGCTGAGCGCGTGTGAGTCTGAGCGCGAATCAATGTGATTGTGAATGAGTCTGCGCGGGAGTGAGTCTACGTGCATGAATGCCGACGCCCATGTCGGCGCGCCTCTCCCGAGGATGGCGCCCGCTTCCTTTCCTGTTTGTTCTCCTTTTGTGCCCGCGCGCGCCAATGTCCACGGCTGCGGGCGCAGCGCAGCGCGGAGTCCCCGCGACGCGCGCCGGTCGCCCCGAAGGGGTCTCAGTGACGCGCGCGGGTCGTCCGCTGCGCGGAGCAAGGAGCTAGCTGGCTGGTGATAGCGGGTAAGGTTTTGGTCGCTGGGTAGAGCGCCGCGCACTGGGCAGAGCACAACACGGAGTTCCCGCGTGGCGCCTTGGTCGCCTTGAGAGGGTGCCGGCGACGTGGGCGGGTCATCCGCGGCGCGGGGCGGGCGCGGGTGACCCATGCGGACCCTGCCGTTTGGGCATTCGGTGGAATTCTTGGGCCCACGAAGCGTGTGAAGGGGTGTGCCGAATCGGGTGCGGGTATGCCGTGCGGAGTCAGCCTATGGGGCCTTCAGTGGAGCTCCCTTTGGGGCCACGATGCGTGGGATTGGTGTGCCGAATCGGGTGCGGGTGCGCCGTGCGGACCCTGCCGCTGGGGCCTTCTGTGGAGCTCCCTATGGGGCCACGAACCGTGTGAGGAGTGTGCCGAAACGAGTGCGGGTACGCCATGCGGATCCCGCGGCTGGGGCCTCCGGTGGAGCTCTGTATGGAAATGCGACGCGTGTGGGGTGCGTGCCGAATCGGGTGCGGGTGCGCCTTGCGGACCCTGCCTTTGGGGCCATCGGTGGAGTTCCCTATGGGGCCACGAAGTTTGTGAAGGGGCGTGCCGAATCGGGCGCGGGCACGCCATGCGGACCCTGCCGCTGGGGCCTTCGGTGGAGCTCCCTATGCGGGCACGGAATGTGTGACAGGTGTGCCGACGCGGTGGACGTGCGGAAAGCAGAGGCAAGGACGGGGAGGAGGGGGGAGAGGTGATGGACGCGGGGCGGTGTCTCTTCAAATCGAGGACCCCACATTACAGGATGGTTGGGACAAATGGTTCAGCTTCACAAGCGGAGGGCGGGTCGCTTTCAAAATGTGGCTCTCGCCCCAGCGCCGTGCGCATTCGTTGGAAATTGCAAGAGCTTCACGGATTGATGGCGGTCTTTTCCAAAATGTGGTTTTTGCATTTGCGCCGCGCGCTTCGTTTTTTCTTTAGAGAGAAAGAGAGAGAGAGAGAGAGAGAGAGAGATTCAACAGCTTCACGGAATCCCATGAATTGCGCACCATACATGGTGTTTGGGAAGGATTCAGGATTATGATGGGTGCAGCAATGACGTTGGCACGCGGTGGTGAAGTCCCAAGAGTGGCGTTTTGGCACGATTCAGGATCGTCAAATAGCAACAGTCAGGTATATCCGTGGCGTTGGAATCCCGAATACAATGTGTAGGCATGCGTCAGGATCTGAAGACGGTTGCCTTTCAACGAGGCAGTTCCTTCAGTGTGAATGAGCCCCTATATGGGGTCAACAAAAAAATGGAACTTGGAGGGAAAATTGCTTTCCAACATCGTTGGTGACTCTTGGGTTTGCACTGGTCCTCCTCCTCCCTCGACGTTTTCTCCTCCTGCTCCTCCTCTTCCTTCTCCTCCTCCTATTCCTGGTTGCCCCCCTGCTTGGATAGCAGGAGCCCCGGCGGTCGGCGCCGCCTGTATCGTCGTGGTAAAAGTTGAGTCGGGGACCAGGCCGCAGGATTCGCGGAGGCGGCAGGGGTCGCGCCTCCCCCGGGGGATTGGGGGAGGCTGCTGTGGGACATGCCCTTCCCCTCCTCCTCTCCCCCTTCTCTTCGTCTCCTCCCCCTCTCCTCTCCTCTCCTCTCCTCTCCTCTCCTCCCCCTGGGGTTCACAGTTTCTGCGGCGGTTCACCCCCGCTCCGGGGCGAGGCCGGGGGACCTGCGGCGGCGCGCAGAACGCAGCGCCGCCGTTAGTCACGCGGTGGTCGATGTTTCGGCCGCGTGCGTTTCAGGAGTGTCCGCCGTGTCGCCCAGGAAAGGCCGGGGGGTAGGCGGCAGGCTCGTTTTCGTCGTCTCTGCCGTCGTGCTCACGGCTGAGAGGATCAGGCAAGCGAAATCCAGGCGAAATCCTCTTCCTCCTCCTCCTCCTCCTCCTCCTCCTCCTCTCCCCCCTTTTCCTCCTCCTCCTCCTCCTCCTCCTTGCTCCGCCGTCTCTCATCCTCCTTTTTCTCCTCCTCCGCCTCCTCCCCGTCCTCCTCCTCCTCCTCCTCCTCTTCCTCCTCCTTCTCGTCTTTCTCCTCCTCCTCCTCCTCCTCCTCCTCCTCCTCCTCCTCCTCCTCCTCCTCCTCCCCCTCCTCCTCCTCGTCACCCGTCGGGGACTGGTATGCCGTTTCGGGCGAACTCCCCGATGCTTGAGGAGCCCGCCTGGCTGCTGTTGCCTCCCGTCTCCATCACCGTCAATCTGCCCCGCCATCTGGGCCGTGAGACCGTTGAGGTCCCCGATCTGGTGCCTCGTGACTGCTATCACGTGGTTCACCACCAACGAACCTGGCCGACTTGCTCGCGGGTGTCCTCCTGCATGGCCCCCATCGCGCGTGATCGGGCCGTCCGTTTTGAGTTTCGCCGCCTGAGCCCCGGCGCCCTCCTGCTGGCCCTCCTGCTCCTCGAGCGGGGGACTGTGCGGCGTCATTCACGATGCTGGGCTATGACACAAAGCGCGTCAGCTGCCAGCTTGACTAACCTTCGCCTGTATATTCTTGAACCAGGTCGCGTACCCGTTTTCGCCATCCTCCACCCATTGGTAGGTGTGTGCCGCGTACATGCCGAACTCCATGTGGCCCCCGCCCTTTGACTTGGTCATTACATGCACCAGCTTGCGGATCACCTGCTGGAGCTCGCCGATGGTCATATATTCGGCCTTCATGATTCCCCAGCCCACGAACTTGGCGATGAGCTCGGTTTCTTCCATGCCGCTAATCTGTTGCATGGCCTTGTGAGCTTCCGTGTCCCCTTTGGATACAGCCTCTACCTGTGGGCGTGGTTGGTCTCGTCGCTGGTCCGGGCTGGGGACAACTCGATGCCTTTCTCCATGGCGAGGGTCGTCGCGTCGGCTCTGGTCATTGCGCGGGCTCCAGTGCGTCTCGTGGGATACGAGGCGCATCGCGGACGAGGTCCAGGGGACGGCGGCCCCAGCAAGGGCGTCGGTACACCACCCTGGGGAGACCCCAGGGCGCGGCATTCCACCAGACTCGTCAGGGGACACTTGTGTATGGAAATCTTTGGAGAGCTGACGGCTGGCGTTGCACGCCTCGCGAGATGAAGTGGCTCTGGACGTGCTGCGGTGTTTCAAGCGTTCCTGCTGACAACTCCTCACCGGTGGACTTGGCCATGAAGAGTGTCTCGGGCCTCCCCAGGTGAAGTTTCTCTATGGGTTCCTCAGAGGAGGCCCTGGCTTTCACGGTTCTATACATTGCAGACGCACTCGTGCCTTGAGGTGCCTTGCAGAGGCCCGGGGATCGAGTCGTATGTGGTCTAGGTGTTCGGGCCCTCTGTGATGTCGGCTCTGGTGCTCTCCGTGAGGTCCCGCTCGAGCCTGACGGTCTAGTACTTCCTGATATTGGCCTCGTGGAGCTCCCCGAAGTCACATGTGATCCCTTGTCCTGGGTAGGGCGTTCCTTCGGGCTGCATTCGAGGCCCTCGTAGTTTGTCTTGGCGCGGTCCACGTGTTGCTGATGATGGTGATGATAAAAGAATCAAATATTTGACGATGCTGCTGATGATGATGGTGCTGATGCTGCTGATGTTGCTGATGATGACGGTGTCGATGACGATGCTTATGATGATGATGATGATGATGATGATGATGATGATGATGATGATGATGATGATGATGATGATGATGATGATGATGATGATGCTATGATGATGATGGTGTTGCTGATGATGATGATGGTGATAACCGTATGGATGGTCGTATTTTTTCGGAGGCACGCGGCCCTCACCTCGAACTGGCCCCGCGCTCGCACCGAGGGCCCTCGCCTGGCTTATCATCGGCTTCCAGCTCTCGAAGCCCGCTATCGCCTTGTAGGGGGTCTCGAGCTAGCATTGCCCCTTATCAGGTGACTCCTTCAGCTTGATGGGTCTCGCCGGGTCCAAGTCCACCAGGAAGGCCACGCCCGTCTCGCCTTCGTGGGCCATCCCAAGCTTCTCGAGGACCCTCTCAGAGATCAGAATGGGGACTTCGTCCTTCGCCAGGCCGCTGATCGCGATGCCTCCGGGCACTCACGCCCTGGTGATCCCGAGCCGCACCTGGCCACATGCGGTTTTCTTCTCGCCGTCTCCAAAGCTCTGGGTGGGGCGGTAGGCCGTGCTGAACGGGAGCACCCTCGCGTCATCGTGTTGTTCCGTGTTGAGCCCCAGCCAGCGGACAGAACATGATTCAACGCAATGGGAAGGGGTGGGTGGGTGGGTGTATGGTGTCAGATGTGGCGCGAGCGCAGCTCGCTTGGTGCCCCTCCCACTTCCCTCCCCGCTTGCCCACTCTCTCGTCCCCCTCCCCCGTCCTGGATGGGTCCCCGAGCGTGGAGAAGCGCCGTGCCACCAAAGTGAGACATGCTCGAGGCGGAGAGGCGCCCCTGCGATGATCTCCTGCAACCCGCTGTGTCCGCTGGGCATGCGCTTGGCAGCGCGATTCCGCCTTCAGCGAGAAGCCCTTTGCCACGCGCCACTTGTTGCGCCTTAGTTAATGGCAGGGCAGCTGCGCATTCTGACCGCATAGAACGCTGAAGGAACGGCCGCCGATCCGCCTGGACACGCAGCTGACGCGACAACACCAACAAAATGCTCCAGAGACACATACATGCAGCTGTGGTGGCACTTCCGGAGGCGCTTAATTCTGGTTGGCGTCTGGGTTTGCGACATACCGCAGTACGCCAGCGTTGATAGGCTTGTGCGAAGGAAGTCTCAGGTGCCCCCCCGCCACCTGCGGTTCCTCGGGCGCCCCACCGCCAGCTTGCCCAAGGCCATGCGAGCACGCAGGGTCTGCCTTCTTCCGGAAGCGGTGCGCCGCCGAAGGGGCATTTCCTCGTCCCCCTCCATTCAAACTCAGCGCGAGGCTCAGACACTCTCTCTCGTGGTTTTGGGTTTTGGTCATGCTTCGGAGGCCTGGGGACGGCATCAAGCCCAGCATCGGCGTTTGCCTCTCTGGGGAAAGGTGGTCCTGATAACGGCGATGGTGGTAATATTCAGGCTTCCTAGTTGGCCGAGGGAATACTACCATCACCGACATCCACGGTCATCGCCCCCCGATTGAGGCAACCCCCTTGTGTTGGTGTTGCTGCCCAACTCCAGGTCCCAAAATGCTCAGATCTTCTCGGAAGAGCTGGGCGTCTACGCCATGCTGCTTGGCGAGCCGAGCATCCAAGGAGTTTGGCGACGGAGTTCGGTGCACGTGCGCCCCGGCGACCCGCAGCTTGGGAAGCCGAGGCGTCTACACACCGAGCTGCTCGCCTTGCCAGACGTCGTTGCGCCTGAGTCGGGCCTCCCCCAGGCCTGCCTGCCTGCAACGCAGTGCGCCACGAACTTCTCGAGGCGCTCTCGCCTGCCCGAGCTGCGTCGGCCAGCGCGACATCGTCACCGCATTGCTGGCGCGCTACGTCAGGTCCAAGAGCTTTGGCGCAAATGCTATCGCCTCTCCCTTCATCATCCTCCTGCTCATGGTGATGCTCCTGCTGCTGCTCCTCTTCCCCTTCCTCCGCTCAGTCCTCTGCTATGCGAGACCCTCGCAGGCTGGGGCGGGGGCCAGGAAGACCCTGTCAAGGTGACGATCGGCTCGGAAGAGCTGTCTCTGAACCCCAACATCACCCAGCAGGCCGTGCGGACAGCTATGTCCATCTTCTCGTTCATTTGTGTTTGCCGTCGTTGCTGCTGCCGCCTCCCCATGGCACTCTCCCACCTCCTCGTTCTCCACCTCCTCGTATTCGGTCGATCCCCTTGTCAAACCAGGTCTCTGAATCCAGCCGATCTTCATATCATACAATTTGCCAATCGCCCTAATCACTCGTAGCGGTCATGCTTCCTCAGTTTCTTCGGTGCTATGTGTCGGGGCATCTTGCAACCGACGAGCTCGACCAAGGTGTCTCAGTGTAGAATTTTACGCTTGCGTGCCCAGTCAGAGCTTACCGCGCTGACATGCATGGCAGTGCACGTCGTCCTCCTGGGTCTGGCGCTGGATATGAGTCAGCTGAAGTATCATGTATACGATAGCCTCCGCAGTTGCGGATGAGAGTGAGGATGGTGACGGGGTCCTCGGCAGTCTGCAAGGCTCTGAAGAAGTCCGCCGCATGCGCCGAAGTTCTGGAGAAGCAGTATGGATGGGTCGCGGGCACATCGTAGGTAGCTCGCGGGTGGGTCGCGGCCAGGTTGTGGGCGGGTCGTTGGTGGGTCGCGAGCGGGTCGCGGGTGAGGACGACGACAGCAAGCATAGCGCAACAAGCAAAATCCGCGTCGCGGAATCGAATCGCAATTCAGCCATGCACCCCGGGACGGTGTACGACCGTTCGGCCTCCTCACGCTGACCGGGCCTAATCCCTCGGCGCTATGCGTTATGCGCATTCTCTGTTTCGACATTGCTATCGTCTCAGTTGTTGTTTTCGTCCGACAGCTTGCATCGATCGTTTGGCAGGACAGAACATATATTCCTTCATCAAACACCAGAGACGGTCGGGAACACGTCGAAACAATCGGATCTTTCCCACGCATCGTGCCCACGCCCCCGACCCGAGCTCAGGACCCAGAAGTTCCCCTCGCTGACGCCCACATGCACTCCCATTCACTACAGGGGTATGTAGTGACATCTGTATATGTGTCCAGCAGTCTGAACATCTGCGATGGGAAATGGACACATCGGCCCATGGAGGGCAGGAATCAGGTTCGCACTGCAGATGGGCGCATCCTTTCGGAAATGTGCAGATCCGCACTTGTCAAACATAAGCCAGTGCGTAGCACGTGGAGGATATATACATATATATATATATATATAGTCTGCCCGCTCAGGGGTCGCGACAGGTTGGGCCACTCGGTTGCCGCCTCTGGCGCAGGCAATCAACTGTCGCAAGTCAGAGCGTCCCTCTAGTTGGGGAGTCGCGCCCCCGCGCTGCCAGTGGGTCTTCAGGACCACTAGCCTGGGCGTGGCGCTGTGCAGCTTCCGCCTAGTGTATTGTAAGTGCCATCAGGCCCTCCCTCGAGGTATGAGAGTCCTGATTGCCCCATCGGTGGTGTAGAGCATCGATCACATCAGGCAGTCGGTAGCTGGGCAGAAAGGAGAGGCTGAAGAGGAGGAGGATGAGAAATTGCAGGGGGACTATGAGCAGAAGCATCAGGAAGAGGCGCAGGAGGAAGCGGAGGCGGCGAATGGAGAAGGAAGATGTTGCCCGGATTGTCTCCCTGGTGTACATTGTGAGCGTTAACGCCAGCAGTGGGGACGAGCCATGGCTTAGAATGTTTCCCCGTCGTGGGACGCCTTCCGTCCCACAGCCTGCGGGCTATGGCCCCCAGAGGCACGGTCATCAGGTCCCGTACATTGGAATTTGCGGACGCCCGCCCCCCAGTGCCGCTGTACTTCGCGCGAGTGGCGCAGAATACAAGACCCGATGGTGCTGAGGATGGGAGAGCGGCGGAGCAGGAAGAGGCGGAGGAGGAGGAGGAGGAGGCGGAAAATGATGAGGTGTTGAATCTTGGCAGGCGCGCGCCGGAATCAACAGGAGCGTGTCTCACAGAGGAGAGTGAGGACGTCGGGACACCGAATGGGGAGACGCACGTGGTATGCTTTCCCTCCTTTCATTCAACATAATATAACCCCTAAACATAATAACACAATCAACTCGAGGCCGAACTTAGGCCACCAGTATTAGGGTACTCCCTTAACGTGGGCGGTTTCATCTGATACGTCTGTACGAGAAGACCCTCATATCCCGAATGTGCTGCGCCCTCCTCACTCCAGTCCATTCTTGCCCTGCTTATCACCCTCCGCCTTCATCACTCCGCTTCGGACGCGCTGGGTTTGCCGTGGGATTGCCCCGGCGTCGTCTACTTGGAGGGCGGGCGCAGGCTTTGCCACGGGTCTGCCGTGGGTTTGCCGTGGCGTTGGCGTCGTCCGCTGGGCGCGTCGAGCACAAACGGCGCGGCGCCATCTGTTCCAGATTTCGTGATACAGGGAGGGGGGTCTCATTTCGGGGGGGGGGGTCTCTTCCAGGCTATCTTGGAGGGCCTGGGGGGGGTCTGGGGACGATGTTTTGGAGGGTTCTCCCACGGGGGGGGGTCTGAAATGGCTTGTCTTGGAGGGTCCAGACCCCCTCCTTTTTATTACGAAATCTGGAGTATATGTGTTTAAGATGTAGGAGGGTTCTCCCACGGGGGGGGGTCTGAAGTGGCTTATCTTGGAGGGTCCAGACCCCCTCCCTTGCAGGGGCAGAGAGGAGGAGGGGTGGCGAGAGGGGGAGCACAGAGGACAGAGGACGAGGAGGAGGAGGAGAAGGAGGAGGAGGAGGAGGGGGAGGGGGAGGGGGAGGAGGAGAAGGAGGAGGAGGAGGAGGAGGAGGAGGAGGAGTCTTCCCTTTTTCTTCACCTCCTCGCTCCCGCCACGGCCCTGCCTGCCCTCCCTCGAGGGCAGGAAGCACCGGGGCCACGACCGGGCTGCCGCAAGTGCCCCGTCGCTGCTCGATCTGGGTCGTGGTCGCTTCGCGCGAGCTCTGCGGGCGGCGATGATCAAGATCTACGAACTGCTGAGAATGGCACGGCGTTGCCGGGTTCGGTCTCGGTCGCGGTCCCGTGGTAATTCCCCTCCGCCTCCTCATCCTCGACCTCGTCCTTCCTTCTCGTCCACTCTCCCTTCCTCGTCCTCGTCATCCGTTCTCCTCCGTCACTCCGTCCCACTCCCCCCCCCCACCCGCCTCTCGCCTGCCCCTTTTCCATCCCCTTTCCCTTCTGCCCCTCTACCCTCCCTCTTTTGTCCCTCATATTCCCCCTCCTCCCCCTCCCCCTCCTCTCTCTCTCTCTCTCTCTCGGGGCCTCAAAGTTGTCCGAACGTGGCCATCTCCTCCTGCTCCTCCTCCTCCTCCTCCTCTTCCTCTTCCTCCTCCTCCTCCTCCCCTTCCTCCTTCTCCTTCCTCCTCGTCCTCCTGGTCCTCCTCTTCCCCCATCCCCTTCCTCTGCCTCCTCCTCGACTGTGTTGTCCCCCATCCCCCCCCCGCTGGCCAGATAGAAGTCGTGGGCGAGTTCGAGAAGCGGGACCGGTTCATGGCCTTCATGAAGGAAGCTGCCAGCGGCCGCCTCGGCAGTCGGAGCGCGCACGGTCTCGCGGCGGAGGGCCTCAGGGAGCGGCGGGGTCACGAGCGGGGGGGCTGCGGAGGGAGCGCAGGGCCTTAAGACTCAGCACGTTGGGCGTCATCTTCGAGGGAGCGCTGGCGTGGACTGGGCATGTGGATGAGCCACGGGGCCCGTGCCCCACACAGCAGCGGCGCGCGCTGCCGCCACATGGGGCAGCGCTGGCCTCGCGCGTGCCAGGGGTGCCTTGCCCGATCCATGGACCCGGCGCCCTCTCGCGCCAGAGCCACGGATCCCAAATCCATGTCTTCCTCCTCATCTCCCTCCTCCTCCTCCTCCTCCTCCTCCTCCTCCTCCTCCTCTCCTCCTCCTCCTCCTCCCTCCTCCCCCTCCCGCTCCTCCTTCTCTCCTCCTCCTCCTCCTCCTCCTCCTCCCCCTCCTCTTCTCCTCCTCCTCCTCCTTCTCCTCCTCCTCCTCCTCCTCCTCCTCCTCCTCCTCCTCCAGCCGCCGACGCGGCCCAGACCCCCCCTTGCCAGAGGCGGCCTTCCCGAGGACCGCCCCGCCGTGATGGGGGCAGCCGTGGCCCGCAGGCGCTGACCCTGTGTGCCGCCCCCAGCGGGGGCAGGCGGCACGCTGCCGCTCAGGCGCCGCGCTGCGCGCGCCTGGGGCGCTGTGCCCAGCGGCTCCATGCTGAAGCTGATCCTGGCCACGCTGATCGGCGTCGTCGGCGCCGAGCGCTGGAGCTTCCTGGGCTCCTGGAACCCCCACTCGCTGGTGACGGGGTACCGCCTCGACGAGGTCTCAGCGGTGCTGCGCAACGTGGGCATCATTGGATTGCCTGGGACAAGTGTACGTGCGTGGCAGGGGGAGCACCACCATGCGGCCACGGCGACATACCACCACACCATCCAGTTCGGGTGGCACAGGAGCCGACTGGTCACGAAGGCGTGCGGTTGTGCCATCATGCTGAACAAGACGTGGTTCGCGAGGAAGGACATCAGGCGCATCGTCACGCCGCCAGCTTGCCTGCTTGGCCGTGGGGGCTTGGCATACATACAGTCGGGCCAGGTGATGATTGCGATGATGGTGCTGTACTTCCCCCCAAGCCGAGCAAGGCAGGCAGCCCCAGAGTCTATAAGGACACGTGCGACCAGCTACTGAAGTGGGCAAAGCAGGAGTTCTTGAAGATCCCCCAGCGGTATACGCCTGTTGTGTGCATGGACCTGAACTCGGGGCTGCTTGCCAGGCCTGACTCTGGCGTCGTGGGGGACTATGGCGCGGAGAAGGAGAATGCGTGCGGTGCTGCTGTTCATGATTGGCTCAGCACGGTGGGGATGGTGGCGATCAACACGTTCTACAATTGTGGCCCCACCTTCGTGGGCTCCAACGGCCAGAGCCAGATTGACTATGTGTGTATCCCTGGGGACGCGGTGCCGCTGGTATCTTGGGCAAAGACCTGGAAGAGGTCGGCGCAGGAAGGCCGATCGATGCCAGCGGTGCTGGACCACATCCCCGTCGTGATGAAGATGAAGATGGTGCCGCCGATTGTGCTCACACCCTTGCGCGAGCGGTGGGACCGTGCCAAACTCAGCCAGGCGACGCTCACTGGCGAGGGGCGAGAAGCGTTCCTGGAGGAGTTGCAGTACGAGCTCGAGTCCCACCGCGCGGCCTTCGAGGTGCTCGAGAGTAGGGAGGTGACGACGGGGCACACGGCGCTGCTCATGCACATGATCAAGACGACGGCGCTGAAGCACTTCTCCCTGGCCCCTGTCAAGAACGAGGTGCTGGAGAAAATGACGACGGAAAAGTGGAAGTTGCTGAAGGCGCGCAGGGCCCTGCTGGCTGAAGTATCGGCCGAGGTGATTGCGGCAAACGTGTCCATGACGACGGACGTGGCGAAGCAGACCGTGGCGATCAAGGCGTACACGAAGGCGCTCAAGTCCCACAAGAGGAAGTTTGTGGCTGAACGGCGACGACTCACTGAGGACGACCTGGCGGCTGCGTGGAAGACCCGTGACATGGCGGCCGTGCCCCGCCTGGCCCGTGCCTTGGCGGGCACGGGCATTGGCATCAAGAATCGCAACTACCGTGCCAACCCGTGCTTCTCACCGTCGGCGAACGAGTGGGTGCAGTTCCTGGAGCTCCCTCCTCTGCGAGGGGGGCTGGCGGGGGAGGCGATGTCGGTGCCGTGGTACGCTGAGCTCTCTGAGGAGCGCTACAAGCAGCTGAAGGACATCGACGAGTATGCCATCCCTGACAATTTCGAGGTGACGGATCATACCAGGAAGCAAACAATAAAAGATTTCAAGATGACGGCAAGAGCGATTCGGCGATCAAGGCTGGGGCGATTCTCGCCGGCCTGGTCGGCGCCAGCTGAGGTTTTCAAGATGCTGCTCGACCCGACGTGGGTCAGCGCGCCGAGTGAATACCGGAAAAAACCGATGGGGGTGGGGGCGCGACCTGAGGCTATTTGGAACGACGATGCCACCACCCCCGACCCGTATGCGAAGAGGCAGCTGCTGCACTTGGGAAAATACGGGGAGGCATCCTACCGCCTCTTCAGGCTGGCGCTGCAGGTGAGGAGGACCGAGCTGTTGCCCACGCAGGCGTCCCTCTCGTTCGGGTTCGCGCCTGATAAGAAGAATGGGAAAGCTGGGCCTGCGGGGAGGAGGCTACTACACGCTATGTGCCCGTGGTGGAGAGCATATGCGAGGGGGCAGCTGCTCCGCGGGGGGTCGTTCAGACCCCCACCGTGGGCCTTCGCCTGCCGTGGGAGGAGGAGGGGGCAGCTGATGATGACGACGAAGATCACGGCGTGGAAAGGATTGCATAGTGGCCAACCGATGCTGCACAAGAGCTACGATGCGACCAACGCCTTCGCTTGTGGCCAGAAGCACCCGCTGGAACAGTGTGTGCACGACAGGTTGGCTGAGGAGGAGGAGCTGGTTGAAGAGGACATCCGCTACGCCACAACTGTGACGAGGACCCGAATGAGCAACCTCACCGTGATCATCGACGCGGCCGACGCGAGGTGTGCCGTACGCAGTGGCAGCGGAGGCTTCATGGGCGACACGTCGGAGCCAGAGATTTTCATGCAGAACTACCATCATGCTGTCCATGCGTGGGCGGCCTTTGAGAGAAGACAGAGCGCTGAGAGCATGACCATCACCTTCAGCAAGTTTCCCATGGTGGACGCCAGCATGGGCACGTTCATGGACGACGTCTTTAAGACGATGCTGGTGCCGAAGGATATGGTCAACGCAGGGGACATCGTTGCGATGTCTAAGCGGAACGACATGTACCTGGATCAGTCGTTGGCAGCACGGCAGTATGCACAGAATCGGAGCAAGCAGGACGTGGTGCCAGCACTGAGGTCGAGGCAGCTTACTAGACAAGTGATATTGGGACTACGGCAGTCGGGATGCCAGGCAGGCTACGAGCTGAAGCACCTGGGCGCCTGGTTCAACGCGGTGGGGAGCAACGCGAGCGAGCTGCGGGCGCGCCTGCAGGCGCTCAACCGTGGGTGGCTTATGGTGAAAGGATTCTGGAGCTCGAAGGCGCCGCGTCGTGTGAAGAGGCTGATGTTCATTTCCCTGGTCAGCGGCGCAGGCTTATCGGGCACCATATCGATGGTCTGGACCCAGAGCGAACACCGTATTATTTGCTCATCGTTGGTGAAAAAATTGCGCTATCTGATGGGTGGTACGGCTACGTTCCACGACGATCAAGTTCGTTCGCTCACGTCTCGGGAGGTGTACCGCTACTGGCAGCTGGTGCCCTTCGCGCTCGAGGCGACGGTCCAGAGGCTGAAGGCTTGGCAGAGTGTGATACGGAACCCTGGGAACCACGAGCACTTCCTGTCGGTCTTCTTCGGAACGATGAAGTGGGAGCTGGAGGCGGAGTGCGCGCGCGCCCCCCGTCGCTCGACCCAGCTGGTGGAGTGAACGACCATACGGGGACGCACCCGTGGCTGCAGCAATTCAAGAGCGACATGAAGATGGTCGTGGACCACCCCGGGGCAGAGGACTTTGCCCAGGCTGCTCTGGGACAAGGACGTGAACTGCTACTTCTTGGCCTTTGATCCGCGCTCTTTGCGGACGGCCTTCACAGCGACTGTGTGGAGGTCCCCTGACTCGCTGACGGACTCTGTGCCAGCGGAACTTGACGGAGAAGAAACGTGGGAAAACTCGGTGTCGTCGTTCTCGTGTTCTATTGTCAGGGGGGATGGTACAGTATGTGGGGCTACGTTCAGGACACGAGCAGCACTAATTGCGCACGTCACACAAAGCCAAGGGGAGGGACACGGCGGTAGAAGCATATTCCACATCATCACACCGGCGAACGCATGCATCAACTGCGGCACGATATACCAGAATCGCACGGAAGCAGTACGGCACCTCGCACGAGCTTGGCACGCTGGGCGGTGCATACGCAACAACACGGCATACCCGTACACGTTCAAGGACATAAGCGACTACAAGTGCATGGTGTGCAGCATGGAGTGCACGTCGTACGCATCGTTCCGTAGCCACCTCTGCTCGCACATCCCGCCCACGGAGGTGGGGCACCCGATTGCTGTGGTCGAGCCTCGACCACCCAGAGCTCCCCCGCGCGTGCCTCGCGGCCGTGAGATCGCCCCACTGGCTGCTGGTGTACCCAGGGCTCGTGGATGTGAGCACCGCTCGGCGGCTGGGCTGATTATTGCTGGTGACGACCTGCGGCGACTCCAGGCTGCCCGTGCTGATGGAGGTGGAGAAGCCCCGAGGCCAGTGGCGAGGAGGACGGTTGGCCTCCTCCCAGGCGTCAGCGACTGGTGGGCAGCCGTCCAAGCCCGAAGATCGCAAGAAGCAGAAAGCAGAGGACGGAGCAGGAGTCGCCAGAGGCGCTGCGGGGGGCGAGGGGGCGACGTCGAAGGCGAAGCCAGGCCGACGTGGGGGTCGTCGCCGCCGAGGCGACAAGGACAGGAAGCTGCTGACCAAGGACAACGGGTTGCGCGAGTTGCTCCTCCTGCTGGCCATGCAGGTCACCCAGCTCACGCAGCGGAGCCGCACGATGTGGGGCATGATGACGAAGACGGTGATCTTGGAGGACAGCTCGAAGGTTGTCAAAGCCATGCAGGAGGAGGCCAAGACGTTTTCGGACAACGCGCAGACACTGAGGGACAAGGTCAAGCGTCTCAAGGACGAGGCCAAGGCGGCAAAGGACGCGGGAGACAAGCCCGCGGAGCAAAAGTCGGACGGGGAGGCCGCGCGAGTACTGGCAGAGCTACGCGGACTCGGCCCCCCCACGGCGACGGTGTTCTGCGCGATGGTCGAGAGCTTGGCAGAGGAAGAGGTGGGGCGCGCCAACAGGCAGACGCTCGAGGCGTGGTCGACGGCCATGGTGGGCGACCCGCCAGACTTCGTGAAGCTCTGCCGCCTCGAGAACTGCTACCAGACGGACATGATCAAGATAGTGTTCGCAGTCACCGACCAGACCAAGGAGGATGTGCTCGCGGACGCGTTCAAGCAGCTGGGCGCCACCGTCACCTCTGGCTCGGCGCCTGCTGGGTACATGGAAGAAGAACTCTCGGCGTGGATCGACGTACTCAAAGCGTGAGGCCAGGTATGGACCACAGCCACTCCCAGCGGCGAGCGCAAACCTTTTCGACACGCTCGGGTCGCTAGGCGTGGCTCTGCTCGTCCTGTGCGAGGACCTGGCAAACGACGTGTGGCCGCGCACAGCGCTGCGCCTTCGAGCGTGGCTGTGCTGCCGCGGCACCGGGGGGATGATGTAGTGGTGTGTGGGGCCACGGACAGCGGGCAGTAGCATAGTGCTATTTTGATGTGTGCGTAGTGGCCCTCGCCCGCCTGCTTTCTCGCCTCCCTCCCTCTCGCGGCCCCTCGGGCCCTCGTGTTCGCCCCTCTTCGGTCCCTTTCGGTCGGGCCCCTCGTCGGTTCTCGGTCGGCCCTGCCTTCTGTGTGCGAGCAGTGCGGCGCGTGTAGCGTGCATGTGTCTTCCCAATTACACTGCACGTGAGTTTGCACAGGCACAATACTCTCTTTGCTCATCAGCTGCGTACTACTACTACTCCTCCTCCTCCTCCTCCTCCTCCTCCTCCTCCTCCCCCTCCTCCTCCTCCTCCTCTTCCTCCTCCTCCTCCTCCTCCCCCTTCTCCTCCTCATCATCATCCTCATCGTCACCCTCCTCCCTTTCCTCCTCCTCCTCCTCCCCCTCCTCCTCCTCCTCCTCCTCCTCCTCCTCCTCATCATCATCAGCATCATCATCATCCATCATCAACATCACCATCACCCCTCTTCCTCCTCCCCCTTCTCCTCCCCCTCCTCCTCCCCCTTCTCCTCCCCGTCCTCCCCCTCCTCCTCTTCCTCCTCCTCCTCCTCCTCCTCCTCCTCCTCCTCCTACTCCTCCTCCTCCTGCTCCTTATATCACCCCTTCTGGTATCAACCCAACCTATGAGAACATGTAAGGATTGGGGCCCACGCGTTTCGCTCGTTCGATGGCCTGCGTGCTGCTGCAGTCTCTTCGCCCGTCGCCCCGGCCCAGCTTGTCGCCCAGATCCGATCGGCGAGGTTCCAGGCGCGACGGCCTCGTCGTGGTGCAAGTTCGGCAGGACCCGCGGTGCGCCAGAGACGCGCGTGAAGGCAGGAGGGGGAACAGGCGGAGGGGCAAGGAGGCTCCTGCTTCCCGCGCCGTTTCGCCTAGCCCCTAGCCGGCTTTGCCGTCCATGTTTGCCCTACGGCTTCCCAGACGCTGCGCGCGGATGCACGCCTGTCTGCTTTGGCTACATCGCCCAAGGCGGGCCTTTTTCTCATAGACGCTTCGATCAAAGGTCCTAGCCCGACCAACATCGATACAAGGCAGTGAGGAAGGATGAGGGGGGAGCGGGGGGTAGGAGCACCCATCCTTGTTACCGTTCCTCATCGTTCTCCTCATCCTCGTCTCTTCTCTTGGGCTGCTCCCCTTCTCCTCCGCCTCCCTCTTCTCGTCCCCGCTCTTTCGCTATCTCCCCCACCCTGTTCGTCATCCTCCCGCTCCTCCTCCTCCTTCTCCTCCTCCTCCTCTTTCTCCTCCTCCTCCTCTTCCCCTCCTTGCCGCTGCCACGGCTTTGTCGTCTCGCTCCGTGGCGGCCCGTCCAATGGCAACGGACCCCGTAGCTGGGCCATACAGGGAGGGTGATCTTGGTGTGTGCGCCGACGACATCGGCGTCGTTTTGTCGGACATGCGTACGGTCATCCCTTTGGCGCCGCACTTTGTCGCCATGCAGGGCCTTGCTGCCATGCGCCTGCAGCCGAAGGCGTGCGTCGTGGTACCCCTGCGCCCCCCCTCCCATGTCAGGCTCGGCGCGGCGATGGCGGAAATCAGGCGCGCGCTCGCCGCCTTCGTGCCGTTGTGGGCCGACTTCAACACCGCCACGAGCACGGAACAGTTCGGTTTCATGATAGGCCCCGGCGCGGCCTTTCTGGAAAGCTTGCAGGCGGCTTCGAACGAATACCCGCAGCGGGTGAACACGATGCGGGCTCCCCCAGCAGCTGCACCAGATAGCAGCAGGTAAGTCCGCGACGTTGCTGGTCGTCCCGTATTTCGCCCAGCTCTTGATGTTCACTGGTCTTATGATCAGTGGCGAACTCGACCTGTTCCACGCCGTCTTGAAGGTGCCGCCCAAGAGTTTCGCTTTCGGTGACCTGCTGAGCATAGGTGTCCCGGCGCGCGATTACGGCGCTCCCAGCTTTCGCTCGCAGTGACCGCGGCGATGATTTGCGCGCCCAGCGAGCGGGTTCGCCGACGGCGGCGGCAGGCCCCAGCTGCAGGCAGCGCGGCGGTCACGGAGGAGGTCCACATGGCTGCCTCCGCGGACCGCCGTGCGCGCCGCGTGCAGGGCCACCAAGCGCAGACACCCGGGAACATGCCACCAAAACCATCTCACGCCCCCTAAGCGCTCGATGGCTCTGAGGAGAGAACGGTACCCATACCTCACCACCCACCAAACCATCCCAACCCAACCCGAAGGCCCGAATTCATCCTCGATTTCCAGTGGGGGGGGGGTCGGGGAACATTGAAAAACACATGGAACCCGTACCCCCCCCCCAACCCGAAATTCGGCTCAAATTCGGGTCTTCGGGTTGGGGTGGTCTGGTAGGTAGTCAATACCTCTACCCTTCCACCCGTTTTCCCCTTTTTGGGCCTCCTGGGAGGCCCTCGTCGCCACCGCTGGATTCGCTTCGAAATCTTGGTCAGAACTTGACCCGGGAGAGGTCTGGGGAGCAGCGGTATCGGTACTTTTCGGTCTCCACAGTGGCCGCAGCAATCCACCCCGAGGGACCTCAATCGACGATGGAGGATGCTCCGACACCACCTGGCCTGCGCAGCCCCCGGCACTCGCCGGGCAGCCTGGCGAGCATTGCCGAGAAAGCGGCCGACCTCCTACCAGACGCACGTCGCTCAGCGCCGGTTAGGCTACAAAGGGGCGTGCGAAGGCGAGGCCGACGGAATCAGCCACAGTTTCCGCGGCTGCCTCGGATCGTGGTGGATCGCGTGCGTCCCCACGCTTGCCCTTGCACGCGGCTGTGTGCTCCGTCGCCTCGGCCTCGGCGGCACGGGGTGGCCCGACCGCTTTGGCGCACAACGAGACAACAGAGATCAATGTGCCACGCACCATGGCCCGGCTGGCCACGCGCTACCGTGCCTACAACCCTCTCCGACACCACCTTGCACCTTGCAGGGCGAGCGACTCTTCCAGCCGCCGCACTAGCGTTGGCCCGCGTTTGGGCCAGCGCATACTAGGTTGCCCCGTCCAATCTCTGACATGCCACGCCAGCAGGCGCACTTGCACCCGTCGTCCCTCGTCCTGCTGCTGCTGCTGCTCCTCCGCCTCCTGCCTGTCCCCAGGTTCGGGCCCACTTCCCCGCACCCCGGCGCAGGTCCCACTGTTCGCCAGAGAGAACCGAGCGAGGCGTATCATTCGATACCCGCCCTCTTCGTCTTCGATCGTGCCCCACTTGGGGGTATATCTTGCCTTGCGTAGTTGGCGCAGCCCCTAAAACTTGTTTTGGATCTGCGGGGCGAGAGCGAACATCTTCCGATAGATGCTAAGCGGGCCGCGCACAGCATAAATTAGGGAGGGAGGGCAAGAGAAGGCGGGGCCTCACGTCAGGGCCGAGAGAGGGCGAAGCCCTGGGACCAGACGGTGCCGAAGTTGAAGTTCAGCCCCTAAAACAAGGAAAGGGAGGGAGGAGGGAAGACACAAGTGGGAGGGAGGAGAGTGGAGCCCGAGAGAGATTAGTAGGAGATGGGCGGGTTCGGAGCCGGAGAACAAACGACCGAGGCAGATGGGCGGGTCTGGCGGGCGGACCCTGATGAGCGGGTCGGGCGGGCGGGCCCAGACGGCTGGGTCGAGCGGGCGGGTCGCTGAAGCGTCAGTCCAACATGAGTCGCGAGGAAGTCTGGAGCAATGGCGTGACCTCCAAGTAAGCCGTGAGAGAGTTCGGAGCGAGAGCGTGATCCCTGAGGTGTCAAGGGCGTGGTGCCTCGACAAAGTGGGAGGGGACGAGGACGTCCCGCGCGAGAGCCTGAGTTTGGGTAAATTGTGACTCGGGGGTGGACAGACCTCCTACCCTGACACGTCGATTAGTGAATTGTCCGTTTTCGGTTCTCGAGAGGGCGCCGCGGCCGTTATTTTCCAGGCTTGCGCCCGCCAGGTTTGGGCCCGAGGTCGTTTTCACTAAACCACGTTTTACTAAAGTGAGGTCTGTCCATCCCCGAGTGACGACGCGTCAGGCTGAAATCGCTGTTGGTGTGGACCGGGGCCCAACAGCACAGTCTGAGGCTCAAGACTTCCCCGTGTAATAAGCAGGGTGCGAGCTCCCGGAGGACCGAGCGAGAACAGGGAAGCTCCGGGAGGACCGAGCGAGAACAGGGAAACAAACATGCAAGGAAGCCCCGCGTGAAAACAACATGTTTTTCAAGATTGGCCCCTTTCATCGCGAGTCAGTCAACATGCATCTCCCAGACTCTATACCCGCCCTCTACGTCTTCAATCGCGCTTCACGTCGGGGGTATACCTTACCTCCGCGCCGCGCGCAATTTGTGCAAACTCTAAAAATGGAACAATTGAAACAATGGAAACCGGGAGGGAGCGGGGAGGAAGGTAGTGGAGGAAGGGATGGAGGAGGGAAGGGGGCAAGAGGGAAGGAGGGAGAAGATGGAGGACGAGAGGGCGTTAGTAAGACGGGCTAGCAAGAGCACATGGCAAGGAAGTGTCAGGCGAGAGCGCGATGCCTGAGTACATTGTGAGGACGTCCCGCGTGGGATCGCGATTCCAGAGAGCCGGGAGGGCGACTCGCTCATACATTGTAAGGATATATTAGGCGAAAGCGCGAAAGCTGGATGATCCAAAACAATTTGAGGATGTATCAGGCAGGAGCCGCTGTAGTGGTGATCGTTTTCTTATTCAGTGTTTTGCCGATCGGCGCGGGCCCTCGCCCCCCCCCTTCCACCCCCCACTATGGAGTTAGGTCTTGGCTGTTTTTGGCGCCTGTCCTCGAGGAGGTGGAGTCTCCGCCATAGGACGCTCTGCTGCAGACAGTCACACGAAGCAGAGGTCTGGAGCCAGAACCCCCCCCCCCTCCGCCTAATGTCGAAACGCCGAATAAAAAAAAGCTCACGTGGTAAACCAGGGGCCAACAACACGGTCTGAGGCCCCAGCACTTCCCATGTAAAAAAGCAGGGTGCGAGCCCGGGGAGGGGCATTTCAATGGAGCGAGCATATATTTCACCGCGCAGGGGAGGATCGACACATTGCTCTTTCGAGGTGGAAGTTCAACAGCAACTGGTGTGGGGTATAGCGGGGCACGGCAAGAACTGAATCCTATGTGTAAAGTATGAACAGACAGGATGGGGGGCAGGGGCGTGGCATGTGGAGGCCGAGGGGGGATGGAGGACTGGGGGAGAGGGCGGGAAGGGGTAAGGAATGCTGGAACTGAATTGGCCCCGGAAACGGCAGGGCATTTTTTTCACTGGTTCCGAAAATATCTCTTGCACATGGAAGCGGCAAAATCGGCGACTGGAAACACCAAAAAAACGGCTCCAGGGTTGGAACCGGAGCCGAACTTTGTAACAACAACGGCGACGGAGCTGGTAAAAAAACTGCAGAACGGAACCCGTGAAAACTGCCCTGTCGTTTACAGGGCCACTAAGTGCTGGAAGGACGAGCTGGGAGGGAGGACGACGATCGAATGTGGGTGGGAAGGTTTGGAAGAAACGGGAAAACAGGGAGGAAGGATGATTCCATTCGGCGGTGAGCGAGGGGGGGAGTGAGAAGGAGAAGGCCCCCTCAGAAGGCGGCGGGGCTTCTCAGAAGCCCTCGCGCCTTCTGGGGAGTTTTCTGTGCCCTCGGGGGAGGCTTACGAAACTTCTCGGAAGGCCCGGGGTCTGCCGAGCCTTCTGAGAAGGCCCGCCCCTCCTCACTTCCCCCCCTCCCTCGCCGCCGATCCGGTGGTGGGAGAGAGGGCCCGGCGTACGGCAGGAGAGAGCAGGTGGGCACAGGGCCAGGTCCAACAGCATCCCAGACCCCCGACGTCATGATTTTTTCATGACGCGACCCCCAGAGATCCGGACCCATTCCCCGGGACCGGCTTTTCATCCAGAGTCTTTTTTGACGGTCCTGAGGGCCGGTAAGGGTCCCCAGAGGCCGAAAATAGAGAAAAACCTCCCGTCGTGATTTTTTCATGACTCGAGGAGGTCTGGGATCCTGCGCGTGCAGGCCGTGAGTGGAAGCGCCGAGGCACGCGCGGCCCGTGCGCTGAAACCCCTGCCCCGCCCTGCCTCGCGCTGCCCCTTCCCGCCCTGCCCGTGCCACGTCTCGCCTCCTCCCGCCCCCCCCCCCGTTGCCCGGAGCCCTGCCGGGCCCTGCCGCCTCGCCCGAGCTGGGCGGGGGGGTGGGGGCCGTTGGAGCTCTGCCCGGGGGGGTGGGGGTGGGCCAGGCCGGCACCTCGCCGCGGCAGGGGCCCTGTCAGCACTTCCCCCCCCGGCGTGCGATTTCGCGGCCGCACCGACGGGCAGCGACGAGCAGGGCCCGCAGACTTCCAGAGCCCCCCCCCCCGCGGGGGCGCCGCGGGCGTTGGTCGTGCTCGTGCAGCGACGTGCGGGCGCGAAGGATGTGGGCAGTATTGGCGCATCCGTTCCATGGGTGCCCAGCGTCCCCCAGCTCCCTGATCCTCGCCCCTCCGAGGTGGCGACAACAGGGTACTGGTCTTCACAGAGACCAAGAGGGGCGCCGACTCGCTCTGCAGAGAGCTGCAGTACCAGCAGCTGTCGGCCGCGGCGATACACGGCGACAAGGCAGCGCAACCCAGTTGCTTCGGGTGTCGATAAGTTGGGCATGTTCCTCTACAGGAAGAATATCAGAGAACACTCGGAAAATAGTCGGGGTCGATGTTTCCATTATTGTTCGACCATTTTGGAATATGTTCGACTACGTTCAAATTTTCATCAGAATCCTCCGCCTGTAGGGGGGCAAGCCCGACCTAAGTATGGATGGGTGGGTGTGTCGATGAGTGCGGAAGATGTTTCGGCGGAAGGAGAGGCGACATCACCAGCAGGGGGGGGAGGTGCACTTCCAGCCAGGGGGGTCCTCGATACCTCTCCGAGCTCGGGGGATGCGGGGCGTCACGAGCGAGAGGGGGTGTGGGGGGGGTGCACACCACCAGCATGATCCTCTCTCGCGCCTCGCGCTGCTTCTGGTGGTGCTGCCTTTCCGATAACCAGGCGGTGTCCACACTGCATTTGGGCGCGCAAGATTGGTCCCGACCAATGAGGGGAACAACACGGAGTGCGATGCTGGATCCCGATGGCACGCATTCTTGACACTGATCCAGGTTGCGATTAGGGAGTATCAGACTTGTGCGATGACGGCGGAGGCTTTGCTCGAATTGCCAGGGCATCTGGGCAGCATGAGATGTTGAATTGCTGCATTTAGCAAACAAGTGTCTTTCGTCATATTCCCTCATGGAACGACTGCGCATCTGCATTCATGGCTCAGAGCGTCGGCCTGGCGATTGTTGACCGAATTGGACACGCAACGTCCGCGCGGCGAGGACCAGAGGACTCGGGACCGCACGCTGGGCGAGTTCAAGGACCGCGAAGCCGCTCGAGTCGGAGGAGGTAGCAGGAGGGAAGCAGAGGGCAGGGGCGAAGAGGGCCGAACAGGAGCAGGAAGGATGAGCCTCTTCCCTCCTCCTCCTGCTCTCCCTCCTCCCCTCCGCCGAGGGAGGACGAGGAGCAGGAGGAGGAGGAGGAGGAGGAGGAGGAGGGGCGGGAGGGAGTAGGGAGGAGGGAGAGGAGGGGCAGGGGGCGGTGGAAGAGGGAGGGAGCAGAGCGGAGGGACGAAGCGGCAGGAGGAGGGAGGGACTTGCCAGAGGACTGCCCCAGACCGACGCAGGCGGGGTGGAGGGAGGATGGAGGAGTCGGCTCGGGAGGAGGAGGAGGATGATCATGAAGAGGCGGAGGGGGGCGCTGTGCACCGAGTGCCACGCCGCGGGCCGGCCCCCCGCCCTGCCGCAGTCCGGCCGGACCAACATCCTGATAGCCACGGACGTGGCCCAGCGCGGCCTTGACATCAAGGACGTCAGGTACGTCGTGAACTACGACGTGCCGAAGACGCTGGAGGACTACATCCACAGGAGATGCCCCGGGGGGCCCCTGTGGGGGCGGGGAGGCGGCAGGCCGGAGGGGGAGGGAGCCAGGGAGGGCGCGGCTGGGGGACGAGGGATGGGCTGCAGGGGAAGATGCGCATGATGCTGATGGTGATGCTGATGCTGATGCTGATGCTGATGCTGCTGATGATGATGCTGATGCTGTTGATGAAGATGATGGTCCTTACGCCCGAGGGGCCTGGTCGGTCTCGTATATATATATATATATATATATATATAGCGCGTCCAACTCGCAGTTCGCTATGCTCCGAGGCCCTGCGATTCTGTAGTCCCGCCCAGACGCCTCCCGTGGAGCTGTTCGGTTCGATTCGGTGAGGATGATGGTGGTGATGATGGTGATGATGATGGCGGTGGTGGTGGTGGTGGTGAATGATTATGGATAGGAGGGGGTCGGGTCTAGCTACGAAGGTAAGAAGCGGCCAAGGCGTGGCGATACCCTCGACGGATCGTTCTCTTTACAGTCCAGGGTGCGCCGGTCGTTTGGGCTTTGCCAGGAGCCGCCCTCCCTTGTGCGTAACATCGAACCTGGAGCGACGAAAGCATTTTGTCCGACAGGGGGGGCTCTGCCCAATGGGCTCGATGCACCCGCAGGGGTGTGCGCTCGTATGCCTTCAGATCCAGATTCGACTTCTTCTCGCGATGCGCACTGGCGCCTGGGACGCTTGTCCGGTGACTGACTGCCCTCTTCCAGCTTGTCCCCCTTCTCCCTCTCGACAACAGCATCGAGCCTGGCGAGGCAATGAATGCCCTCTCCCGGTGGTGCTTGCAGGTCGCCGCTCTCGGAGCGATGGGTTCCAATGCAACAGTCACCGCGTCTGCGGCATGCGACGGCCCGGTTCACGGGGCGCGTGCCAGGGGACGGGAGGTCCATGTTGCACGGCCTTCGGTCCATCGTCGGCGCCACCCTCGTTCCCAGCCATTCCGCCCTCCTCCTCCTCCTCCCTGCCCAGTCCTCCGCCTGCTGCTCTTCTTCCTCCTCGGATCCAGATGTTTTGCCCTCATCGCGTTTCATCGGTCCCCCCAACATACTTATACTATGTGTTCGTCGCCCCCCCAGGGGCGACGCGCGCACCGAGAAATCTTATAGTATATGCGTCGTGGCGGGCGCTTTCTGGCCACACCGCTCGAGAAACGATATACTACAAGATGTGTATACGAGGAGGAGGAGGAGGAGGAGGAGGAGGAGGAGGAGGAGGAGGATCAGGGGGAGGGGGAGGGGCAGGAGGAGGTGGAGGAGGAGCAGGAGGAGGACGAAAGCATCGCGTTCTCGCCTCAAAGCTGGCTTCGCTGTAGGTCCAGACGGTCACGATCCCTTGTAAAGAACAGCCTACTCTACATGTGGCCGTGCTCTCTCTCTCTCTCTTTCTCTCTCTGTTGTCCCAGCACGTTTTCACTAGCTGACCTCCTACTCCTCGCCCCGCCTCTTCACCTTTGCTGTTACCGGGGTGCATTGCTTGGGTATGATGACTGACGGCAAGAGTTTGTGCAACCAGGGTTTGCCAAAGGGGGTTGGCCGAAAGCTTGGCTGGATCCTTCTGGGGTTTGTTGGGAAGGTTTGCCGGGCCCATATTACAGCTCTGGGTCCCGCTGATACCAGAAAGCTCAGTTCGAACGTGCCCGCTCGCTTCCAGCACGCTCGGCGTCGCTCAGGAGTGTTGGCCGAGGTTGGCCGGGGGGGTGGCGACCCCAATTCTTGCATGGCCAGTTCTTTCCATATCATCTTATGATGGTCTTTCGTGTCTGTTGGGCTCCTGGGAGCCAGTAGCCCACTAGACACGACACAAAACATGTTATTGTTCGCCCTCCTTCTCCTCCGCGAGCAGCGTCAGGACCCCGGTCAAGGGGAGCCGGTTAGCGATTGGTCCCCGAAGTCCAGAATATGGATTGGAATCGCTAAACCAGGTCTGCCGTAGCTGGTGTTTTTCGGGTGGCGGCATTTCCGGTTAGTGGATTGGGACGGGGGAGCGCCCCCCGGTACACATCACTAAACCAGGTCCCACTAAACCCGGTTCTGCCAACGCCCGACTCTGGTGGCCCCAGGGGCCCGCAGAGACCTCCTGTGGAAGCCTCGGGGCTCCTCCGGGGACCTCCACAGGCCTTCGGGGACCTCCCCTCGGCGCGCTGCTCCTTGAGGCCTGCACGCCCGATCCCGGGGTCTCCTGGCTGATCGGATCGACAAGGCGGCCCTCCGACCTGCCCGGAGAGGTCGCCAGTCCCCAGTACCTCGGAGAAGGAAACGGTAGCTTACCGGCACCCTTCCCTCGTTTTCCCTTTTTGGGGGCTCCTGGGAGGCCCTCGTCGCCACCGCTGGATTCGCCTCGGAATTCTATTCAGAACGCACCCCATGCGAGGTCCTGGGAGTGTCTGTATCGGTACCTCTTGGTTTCCCCAGTACCTCGCTGGACAGCTGTGTGTGCACGCCAGCAGAGTCAGTCTTTCGCCTTGAGTTGTGCCCTCTCAGGATCACGCAGTCTTCAACTTCCCAGCTGCCCTGGAATGGACATGTTCCACGTCGGGCAACTTCACCTTGTGACGCAATTCGTCCGTCGAATACTGCTGGCGTCTTATCGTGCAAGAGGACCGGGAGCGGTGGGAGCGCGAGTAGGACCATACGTAGGTTAAAAAGCTCGTGGTCGGCTGGGTAGGCCCTGGGTCACATTATCATTGACTGTACGTCGAAGGCCGAGGGCGACTGCATTGCGGCATGTTGTGTTTCTCTCTTCTCCCCTCGCTCCCTTCCTCCTCCCTCCTCCCTCATGCCTGGATTCTTGGTGCAACTGTTTTGGTCGCACTGCCCGGACTCGGCTGCGGCCGCTTAGGTTGCCACCGCGATGTCTTATTCCTGGTGCGATTTGTTTTTCCGACGAGCGGCGCATGTTTCTCCCAGCTTGGTTTTACTGTCCGCATGTCTGTCTCTCCCGCATGTTTCCTCTGTGTATCTTTCGCGCCACTTGTGGGAGCCATCGCTGGGATGTCTGCTCTCCCCTTCTCCTTTTTTTTGAAAAATTGCACAGCTCTAGAGAGAGAGTCAGCGGCCCCGCCCTACTCTCACCCTCCCTCATACGCACCACTGGAACCATCGCCGGCACCGTGTACCGCGCACACGGTGCACTGAACGATGTCCACAAGGCCGACGGAGCAGGAACTGCCGCCATGACGCGCGCTCACCCCGCGCCCATCAGTGGACAGGTTCTCCAGGGCGTCAGGCCGCTCCGACTCCGAGCGCCCCCCCCCAGCTCTTGAGTTGGGTCTTTGGTTTCTGCGCTCCCGCCCGAAGTCCACGTGGTGATCGCCGCGGTCCGGGCCTTCGTGGCCCCCAAGCGTGCCCCCCCCTCCCCCCTGGACTGCGTGAAGCTGTTTGAGCTCCTCTGCTGCGCGGTTGTCGCTTCTCGCATGCACCTCCTCTTTCCCTGTGTCCTCCCTCCTGCCCCGCGGCGTTTGTCACCATCCAGGAAACTGCCTTTTTTTCCGCGCGGACACCCGGCCACATCAATGTCACTCGTGTCCATGCCTGTCGCCCCCCCAAAAATGTCCAGGCAGGCTCCAGCCTCTTCCAAAGCTGCTGAGTGGTGCCCAAGCTCAGGAAGTCCTGACCTTGGTCGGCGTCTGTCAGTGAAATTGCCTGCCCCCCAACTGATGGAAGGGGACTCCTCTCTGCTGCAGCCGTTCAGGGAGGAGGGGGAAGGGGGAGGAGGAGGAGGAGGAGGAGGAGGAGGAGGAGGAGGAGGAGGAGGAGGAGGAGCAGGAGCAGGAGCAGGAGGAGGAGGAGGAGACCGGGGACGAGGAGACCGGGGACGACGGGGAGGGGGGAGGAGGAGGAGGAGGAGGAGGAGGAGGAGGAGGAGGAGGAGGAGGAGGAGGAGGAGGAGGAGGAGGACGAGGAGGAGGAGGATGAGGAGGAGGAGGACAGGAAGTTGCAGGTTGATGAGGGAGGGGAGGCGCCCACACGACCGTCCTCTGACCAATCCCATCCCACTCCTCGCTCCGGCCTCGCCCCGCTCTCCCCTGGCCCATGCGCTCCTCTCCCCCCTGCCGCCTGCCACGCCCGCGGGCGGGCGGCGGCGGGCTCCACGCGGCCACGGGTTGCGCCACCAGCTGCGCCACAGACTTCGCCGTGGACGCGCGTTCCCATAGGTGTTGCCATGGGTTGCGCCACTGCTTGCGCGGCGGTCGCACCATCGTGCCGTGCCATGCGGTGCGCGGTGCTTGCGCCTTGCGTGGCGTGGCTTGCGTCGCTGTTGCGCTGGTGGTTGCGCCGTGGGGCCGTCGAATCTTCAGACGGGGTGCAATTGGCTGCGCCACAGGACCCCCCGGCCGCCGACAATACAACGCGGCCTGCCAATGTGTGCGACCAGTTCGGCCAGCCAGGGGGCCAGGCTGGCCAACAAGCCCAGCCAAGCCAGCCAAACCGGCCAGCCTGGCCTCCGGCCAGTCAGGCCAATCGCCTGCCAGCCCAGCTCTAAGCTGGCCTGACCGGGCAGTTTTGCCGAAACGCAGCCAGCCCAGCAGCAACAAACCCTGGCGTTCAGCCCAGTTCACCCCAGTCTTTCCAGAGGTCTCGCACCTCCCAGGGAGCAAGTTCGGGCTGCGTCCGGCAGGGACTGGAGCAAAGATCACGAGCGAGGGGACGGTGCAACAGAGCGCGGGAGGGAGCCATGGGGAGGAGGGGACACTCGGAGGAGGATTACGAAGTATGCGAGAGGAGGGGGGGGGCGATCATGCCCCTACGTCCGTGGATGTTTCGCGACGTGGCTCCGCCGAACAGACCTAGACCCCCGATGACGTGGCTCCGATGACGTAACCCTCAGATGTCTACCAGCTTTTCCACTCTGAGCAGCTCCCAGCCATCTCGTGATGTTGGGTCTTCGTCCTGAATACGCATTGCCCCGCGTCGCTCATTCCTCCTCCCCCTCCTCCCTCCTCCTGCTCCTGCTGCTGCTCTACTAATGCTAATTTCGGCACACCACTCACCACAGTTCGTGGCCCAATAGGGAAGTCCATCGAAGGCCCCAGGGCAGGAGTCGCATTGCGGCCGCCCCCCTATTTCGGCACGTCCTTCACACGCCTCGTGGCCCCATAGGGAAGTCCATTCCCCCTGGTTTCGGCACGCCCTGCACACGGTTCGTGGCCCCACAGGGAGCTCCTGCGAAGGCCCCAGGGCAGCAGTTGCATTGCGGCTGCCCCCTCATGTCGGCACGCCCCTCACACGCTTCGTGGCCCCCGCCGAAGGCCCCAGTGGCAGGAGTCGTTTGGCGGCCGCCCCCTCGTTTCGGCACGCCCCTCACACGGCTCGTGGCCCCATACGGAGCTCCACCGACTGCTCCAGTGGCAGGAGTCTCATGGCAGCCGCCCCCTCGTTTCGGCCCGGCACGCCCCTCACACGGTTCTTGGCCCCATAGGGATCTCCCTCTTTCTTCGTCCCACTTGCCTTCCGGTATTCACAATTGCATATTGCTGGGTCCGTCGCCCGGATCTGTTGTTGACGGTCTGGAGGCCCGACGAGGGCCCCCAAAGGCCAACAGGAATTGCTAACAAACGTTTGATGCATTTGTTCATGACGCGAGAGGGTTTGGGAATGCAGAAGCTCTGTCCTGTGCGAATATGTCCCAACCATCCCGTGGTCTTGGGAATCGTTTGAACAGTCAGCGCCCCGTGTCACCCCAACCTCCCGCTGCTCCCTCCTCTCTCCTCCCATCCCTGCGTCCATCACCACCATCAGCAGCAGCATCATCATCACCAGCATCATCATCGCAGTCCTCATCCTCATCACCATCATCATCCTCAACAACGGTATCATCATCATCATCACCATCATCATCATCATCATCATCATCATGATCATCATCAACATCATCATCATCATCTTTATCTTCATCCCCATTGTCATAATTACCATCATCAGCGTTACCGTCATCAGTGCCACCGGCATCTGCATCATCATTGCCATCCGCCTCAACATCATCAGCAACACCATTCACATCCATCTGTGTCAGCATTACAGCCTTCATCATAACCATCATCATCAGCAGCAGTAGCAGCAACAGCTTTATCATCATAATTATCATCGTCACCCGCCTCATCAACATCACCCGCGTGGTCTTCATCAGCATCGCAAGCATCAACATCAGCACCATCGTCACATCCTTCCCACGGTTCGTGGCCTCATAATAGGAAGTTCCACCGAATGTCCCAGTGGCAGGAGTCGCACGGCGACAGATTCCGTCACGCCCGTCACACGGTTCGTGACTCCATAGGGAGTTCCCCTTCTTTTGATTCACTTGCCTTGCGGCATTTAAAATTGCCCATGCTTGGGCCATTCGCCAGGCCATTGTTTCCAAATCCTCCTGTGTCGGGTTCTCGTTTTTGAATAGAGCACTGTGGGGTCTCTTCTCCTCTCCTCCTCCCCGTTCTCCTCCCTCCGGCCTCCTACGCCTTGCTTTGCTCCCAACCCTCCTGTGTTGGGTTCTTGCTTACTGTCGCCGCTTTCGAGGGCTGCTGGGGGCTCCAGCATAGTGACGTCCGACGCGCATCAGAATGAGACCTAGTCGTCCCTGGCGGCTGCGAAGAGCGAAACTGTCTCAAATTTCGAGGGCTGCTGGTGTCCAGCATAATGACGTCCTGCGCGCATAAGAATGAGACCTCGCCGTCCTTCGGGGCTGCGGACTGCGAAACGGTCGCCACTTTCGGGGGCTGCTGGGGGGGTCCAGCATGGTGAAGTCCTACGCACATCCGAATGAGACCTCGCCGTCCCTGAGGGCTGCGAACTGCGAAACGGGTCGCGACTTTCGAGGGCTGCTGGGGGGCATGGTGGCGTCCTACGCACATCAGAGTGAAACCTCGCCGTCCCTGGGGGCTGCGGACTGCAAAACGGTAGCCACCTTCGAGGGCTGCCGGGGGGACCCGCATCGTGACGTCCTGCGCAACATCCGAATGAGAGCTCGCCGTCCTTGAGCGCTGCGAACTCCCAAACTGCTGGGCCTTTTTTTTTTGCTCCTGGGAGGTCCAGCGGAGTGCCGGCACGCGCGTAACATATCAGGTCCTCGCCGTCCTGGGGGCCTGCGAGCGGCCCAGTGGTGCAGCGCATCGTACCCGGAGTCGAGTCAGCGAGCGGGGCGTCACACACCGCCAACGAGACTCAAACATCCGTTTGCTCGGCGGCGAGTGAGGGAGGGAGGGAGGGAGGGAGGGAGGGAGGGAGGGAGGGAGGAGGGAGGGAGGGAGGAGGAGGAGGAGGAGGAGGAGGAGGAGGAGGAGGAGGAGGAGGAGGAGGAGGAGGAGGAGGAGGAGGAGGAGGAGGAGGAGGAGGAGGAGGAGGAGGAGAACGAGAGAACGAGAAGGCCTTCTCAGAAGGCGGCGGGGCTTCTCAGAAAGCCTCGCGCCTTCTGAGAAGCTTGCTGTGTCTTCTGGGAAGGCTTACAGAACTTCTCGGAAGGCCAGGGGATTTCCAAGCCTTCTCAGGAGGTCTTCTCCTTCTCACTCCTGAGAAGGTCTTCTCCTTCTCACTCCCCCCCGGCTTGCCGCTGATTTGCGCGGACGAATCAGAGGAAGGCGTCTAGAAGCGCTGATCCATCGATGCCGCGGAGAGATTGTCATCACCAGGATGACGCGGACGAGAAACGATGATGGAGTGGAATCGCACGAGGAGACCTCGCAGGAATGTTGGTACTTCAAAAATGCCAACTGCAGGAACGTCGGTGCTTCCGTTGGCAAGAATGCTGCAAAACTCTCAATGTGTTTTTTGGGAGAGAGCGCTCCGTTTGATAGTCGCCGTGCGTGGAGAAAGGGCTGGGCACGTCCGAAAGAGCGCTTCCTGCCGCTGCTGACAGGGGGGGGAGGGGGGCGCGTTCCCAAACCAGGGGAGGGGAGGGCTCAGGACCCCCCCCCACCCCCTGCCAGCCCTCCCTCGCACGAGGACGACGACGACGACGTCGTCGTCGTCGCTGTCGTCGTCGTCGTCGTCGCTGTCGTCGTCGTCGTCGTCGTCGTCGTCGTTATCGTCGTCGTCGTCGTCGTAGACGTCGCCGTCGTCGTCGTTGTCGTCGTTGTCGTCGTCGTCTTCGTCGCCGTCATCGTAGCCGTCGTCGTCGTCGTCGCCGTCGTAGCTGGTTGAGGCCGAGCGCCGAGGTGGGAGGGCGGCCGCCCGCCGCGGGCCGCCCTCCGCGGCCGCCCGCCCCCGCCCTGCCAGGATCGGCCGCACGGGGCGGGCCGGGGCCCAGGGGACGGCCGTCGTCGTTGTCGTCGTTGTCGTCGTCGGCGTCGTCGTCGTCGTAGACGTCGCCGTCGTCGTCGTTGTCGTCGTCGTTGTTGTCCTCGTCGTCTTCGTCGCCGTCATCGTAGCCGTCGTCGTCGTCGCCGCCCTGCCAGGATCGGCCGCACGGGGCGGGCCGGGGCCAAGGGGACGGCCGTCTCCTTCTTCCCCGCGGACGCCTACACGCCGGACACCGCCTGGGGGGGGGGGGCCCGGGGGGAGGCTATAGGGGGGCGAAGTACGACAGAAACATCACAGCTCAGAGGTCCGCGCGGGTTGCTCGGATCCGCGATGGGCCCCCCTGGTCCAGCGCCGATCCGAGAAATCCGCGCGGACCTCCAAGTTTTTATGTTCATGTCATTTTTCGTTCCTTTAGATAGGGCGGGCGGGCGGCAACGGGGGGTGAGCTTGACTGGGGGGTGAAGAACAACGCCCACAAAGGTCATTCGGAGCCCCTCGGCCGTCTCCTTCTTCCCCGCGGACGCCTACACGCCGCAAACCGCCCAGGGGGAGAGGTCTCCAGGCCTCCCAGATGGGGTCGAAGTAGATGGGGTCGGAGGGTCGTTTTCCCCGCGTAGGCGTCGCCGATGCAGCGCCCACGTCGCGGGCACATAGCCGATGCATCGGCGATGCATCGGCAATGCGGCGCGATCCTCTGACACCATCTGCTCCGACCCCATTTGGGAGGTCTCTAACGTCGGGCGGGCGGTAACGGGGGTGAGCTTGGATGGGGTGTGAAGAGAAGGGCCCTGAAGGGGCTCTTTAGGGCGCCCATATCCACCCCCCATTTTTAGTCGTCCCCCATTACCACCCGCACGAATAGGCATGGCGGGGGAATGCGTCGACACCCAATTGCCCACTGATCGCCGATATTGGCCCGATAGCCCCAGGCTGCCCAGGAGCGTGCGGAGCCACTATCGGCGATACATCGCCGATTCCAGGCCGATGTGTCCCCCCTTCTCCCAGTCCCCCCCGATCGTTGCCCCTCACTGGAGGGAAGGGGTGGTGGCCCAGACGTGCTCGCGTCGTGAGCAGAAATCACGGCGGGAAGCTTCTGGCCGGCCTCGGAAGGCCCTCGCCAGGCCCCCAGGCCGTCAAAGAACAGCTCGGCATAAATCGCCGGCCGTAGGGGAAAGGGCTGTGACTTCCTGGGAGCTTGGAGAGGAAAAACTATTGACATCGCATGTCTGGGTGGAGAGGGGGTTCGGTAGCAAATCATGGGAGCGCGTCGACTGGCGTCAATTAGCGTCTAGGAGTCGATGAGATCGCGCCGATGTAGCGTCGGTTAGCGTTCATTCAGCGCCGACTAGCGTCGATAAGCGTCGACTTCGCGTCGACGAGCGTCGATTCGCAAGAGCCGACAGGAGGGTACGGGAGGCTCCCAGGAAATGCAACCGATTGGGGGGGTAGGAGGAAGAGGAGGAGGAGGAGGAGGAGGAGGAGGAGGAGGAGGAGGAGAAGGAGGAGGGGAGATCAGGAGGGATGGAGGAGGAGGTGGAGAGGAGAGAGGGAGGAAGAGGAGGAGGGGAGGAGGAGGAGGAGGAGGAGGAGGAGGAGGAGAGGAGGAGGAGGAGGAGGAGGAGGAGGAGGAGGAGAGGGAGGAGGAAGAGGAGGGAGGGGGGAGGAGGAGGGAGGAGGAGGAGGAGGAGGAGGAGGAGGAGGAGGAGGAGGGGGAGGAGGAGGAGGAGGGAGGAGGACGAGGAGGAGGAGGAGGAGGTGGAGGAGGAGGAGGAAGAGGAGGAGGAGGAGGAGGAGGAGGAGGAGGGGGAGGGGGAGGAGGAGTAGGAGGAGGAGAAGGAAGAGGAGGAGGAGGAGGAGGGCAGATCCGGGGGCGGGCGAGGGGCGAGGACCCAGGGGGCCGAGAAGGGGTGGTCGAGGAAGGCAGGGGTGGCACCCCTGCGTCAGAAGTGATCTTGACAGCCTGACGCATCTTGTTCTTAGGGAAACCAAGAATGACATAAACATCAACAAAAAAACTCGGAGGTCCGCGCAGATTCCTCGCATCGGCGCTGGGGCCCCCTGGCGGCGCCTCTGGCGCCGCCCCTTGCGTGCTCCGCGCGCTAGATAGGGGGGTCCAGCGCGGATCCGAGAAATCCGCGCGGACCTCCGAGTTGTTATGCTTACGTCATTCTTCGTTCCCCTACTCTTTGCTTCCATGATGCAGCGGCACTCCCAACGCAGCGTGTAGTTCAAGTCGAGCCATCGATCTGCGCCCCTTGCCCACCGAAGGACGAGCATGTGCATAAGCATGATTTCTCGTAGGTCCGCGCTGATGTCTTTGATCGGCGTTGGGCCCCCGTTGCGGCGCCTCCTGCGCCGTCCCTGGCGCGCCCCGCGCGCTACGGATGGGGGCTCCATCTCCGATCCAAGAAGTCCGCGCGGACCTGCGAAAACTTTTGCTTTTGAGTGCATGAAGTTTTTCGCTGCTCTAGTGAAGCAAGCGCTGGTTCACCCCAAGGGTGTACCGGCTTTGTGCTGACATGTTGCAGGGGCAGACAGGCAGACGCTGAAGAACCCGTACCCCCGCCGCCCAGGACGTCATCCGCATGGCGCGCGCGATCGCGAAGTGCATGCGGGACATCGGCCAGTCGCCCCCGCGTGCCCTGGCGGGCCCAGGGGGGGGGTGCAAGGGTCTCGACAGTTCGGTCGCTTCGGCTGCTCCGCGACCG
>CAUYUJ010014393.1:1118879-1311379 GCA_963575745.1 Prorocentrum cordatum | reverse complement strand
TGAGGCCATCTTGGTTTTGTGGGGAGCTCTCTTCGGCGCGTTGGAGCCCATCTTGAGCCAACTGAGATGGCATCTCTGGCATCGTGGAGGCAACGGGGAGTAGAGTTGCAGGCTCCAGAGGCTCAGCGGTTTAGGAGCCCCCCCCCCCCCTAAAACGCGATGGTGGAGTTGGTGGGGGGAAAGAGAGATGGGGACAGCCAAATGTTTCACACGCCGCGTCACCTCTGGCAAGCGAAGTTCGGCGGATATACTCGAGGGGGAAAGTACGGCTCATATCAGACATGTAGCCTTGCTCCCCTTTTCATGGTCCCCGCTGTACTTTTACATTATGTTATTTGCTTTCCTCTACTTATAGTTTCTACGTTTTGATTCGTTTACTTCTTGCTGACTACCACCGCGTATGCCTCTCCCGTCTGAGCCACCATAGCCGCCACTCCTCCAAATATCGAAGACCACAGAAAGCCCAAACTGCCAGGACATGCGCGAACGATGGCTGTCCAACTCTCGGGCCAGCGCGGTCCGCCAGATCTATCCTTTGAGTGCGAAAGCTCGCGTATTCTGATATGTTCGGTGCGTATCGGTCTGAGCCGATGTCCATTCCGAATCGTTGGTCGATGTATGGCTTTTCACTCGCCGACGTGCAGACGCTCCTGCACAAGAAGGATCCCGAATGAGGGATGATTTGGACCACGCCTTTCAGAGTACCTTTCGTGGGGTGACCCATGGCCTGAGATCGGCGTATTCCGGCGCCCCACGTAGTCTTGCGGGCATTGTCCGTGAAGGGAGTTTGGGGGGAGGCGGTTTTCCAGGCGGGGGTCCTCCAGGAGTTTCGCACCCCCAGTTTTGACGAGGTTGCGAGGCCCTTTTGGGGCTCTCTGGAAAACCCCCTCCCAAAGAACCCCCTTTGGAACCCTCCGGCGTGTAGTCCAGATGGTGGGGGGCCATGTAGCCCGGGGGACGAGGCCTTGCAGTCTGGGGGGCCGGTGGGCACCCATGCAGTCCGGGGGGGGGTCCTGGAGTCGAGGGTTGGGCTGGGCGCGCGAGGCCAGTATGCCGCGGCCCTCACGTGGAGCAGCTATATGCCGCCCTGCGGCACACTTGCACGTGCCCTGCAGGTCGATCGCAGCCACCTCGAAACTGTGAACAAGTCACGGCGATCACTGCAGCAGGCTCCCGACCCGGAGTTGTTTTTTGACGGTCCCGTGGCCCGCGAGGGCCCTTGGAGGCCAGAAACGGCCAACATTCTCCCGTCGTGCTTTCCCTCAGATCCGACGTGACACAAAATTGCAACATCGCCATCGCAAAAAATCACGACTTGACCCCTGGACCCCATCTTCCTGCGTCATCTTGCGAACCGGATCGATCTGTGAGGGTCCCATGGGGCTGGACATTGAGCAGAAACGCCCAGCTCAAAAAGATTGCGTCGCCAGGATCTCAGGGAGTGTGTCCACGGCGCGAGCGCGTGCTGGCCGCGCCAGCGCGCTCGGGATGCAAGTCTTCCACCTCCTCCTCCTCCCCTCCTCCCCCGCCTCCGCGGCCGCTCTGCCTGTCTCAGACTCTCCTCCTGCAGGCTGGGCCGCTCGCTCTCTAGCCGCTCCGACTTGCTTGACCGCTCGTGTTAAGTCGGGCCTGTCCCTCTACAGGAGGACTATCGAAAAATAGTAAAAAAAAAAAAGATAGCCAGGGGACCATGTTTTGACTATGTGTTGACACTTGTTTTGCATGTTTGGAGCTCGTTTTGATAACATAACCCGCCTGTACGACCTTCCCCGGCTTCTCCCGGCACCCGCCCAGACCCCCTTTGGGGAGTCAAGATGCTTTCTTTTGAGCCCACTAGAAACCTATCAGTCTTCGCTGTTAGGCAATACTCAAAAAATAATCTGGGGACCATTTGTTTGGAGTATGTGTCGACATATGAGTTGCATGTTTGGAGCTTGTTTTGATCATTTGTCGTTCAAAACCCGCCTGTACGACCTAATGCTCGCGCAGCTCACCTCTGCCTCGCCGCCGACGAGCAAGAAGCGTTTGTGTCCACGGCGCGAGCGCCTGCGGGCCCGTCGCCCGGCGCCCGGCGCACGTCGACGCCCTCGCTGCCGCTCCCCCAAACAGGTGGGCCCGTTTTCCACCACCGCCGCCATAAGTTCGGGGGGAGGAGGGTCCTCCTCCTCCTCCTCCTCCTCCTCCTCCTCCTCTTCCTCCTCCCCCCTCCTCCTCCTCCTCCTCCTCCTCCTCCTCCTCCTCCTCCTCCTCCTCCTCCTCCTCCTCCTCCTCCTTCTCCTCCTCCTCCTCCTCCTCGTCCTCCCCCCTCCAACTTCTATGGCTGGTGGCGGTGGTGGAAGCCAGGCCCAGCACCCCCGGCCAGGTGGACATCTCGGGCGCCCGGCGCTGATGCGGTGGTTGGGCCGTGCGCGCGCGCGGCCCGGCCTCGCTCGTCGGGCCCTGGCGGGCAGGAGCTGTGGGAACCGGTGGCCTGGGCGAGGCATCCCAAGACATGATCGCGTCGTAAAAAAAACCAGGGCGGGAGGTGTTTGGCCGTTTTCGGCCTCGGGGGGCCCTCGCCGGGCCTCGGGACCGTCAAGAAACGATTCAGGATGAAAAACCCGTCCCGGAGAAAGGGTCGGGGTTTTCAGGGAACCCATGTTGAAAAAAACAGGACGTCGCATGTCTGGGTCTGTTTCTTTGGTCCTCTTAGACGGGGCCGGAGCAGATGGGGTCGGAGGATCGCGCCGCATCGCCGATTCATCGCCGATGGGGCTCGGTGTGGAGCCAGATTTGCTTCACGTCGACGTCGCCGATGCATCGCCCACGTCGACGATGCATCGCCGGTGCATCGCCGATGCATCTCCGATGCATCGTCGGTGCATCGGCGATGCGGCGCGATCCCCCGACCCCATCTACTCCGACCCTATCTAGGAGGCCCCTAGTTTTGCATTCCTTGCACGAGTGCCACGGCCTCCAAAACGTGGTCGGAGTAGATGGTGTCAGAGGATCGTGCCGCATCGCTGATGCATCGGCGATGCATATTTTTTTCCGAAATCCGCCCGTAGGATGACATGCCCGACCTAATGCTGATCGCAGTGGCCATATCTCCACATCAGAGGGCAAACGAACTATCGCAACACAGAGGTTTAGAACCAAGCTCGTTCAACCCACATCGCGGCATATAGAGCCCCTCCCCCCGATTCTCTCCCAACAAAAACCTGTCTTGAAGCTCCGCCCCCTGCCCGGTTGTGGGCACCGCTAGTGTGTGTGTGTGTGTGTCTGTGTCTGCGTCTGTGTCTGTGTCTGTGTCTGTGTCTGTGTCTGTGTCTGTGTCTGTGTCTGTGTCTGTGTCTGTGTCTGTGTGTGCCAGCGGCGTCCCGAGGGCACGAGGCGTCCGTGCAACGAGAGAGCTGGGCCGCGAAAGCGCTGGTGCTGCACCTGCCCGGGCTGCCTCGCGCCGTGGCCAGGGCACGGGCGCGGCGTCTGCGGCCACTCTTGGCCTCGGGGGGCCCTCGCTTGGCCCCCCGCCCGGGCCCGGCGTTCCACGGGAGCCACGGTGTGGGGACAAAATGCGACGCCGCCCCTCGCTCGGCCCCAGGCCCGGCGCTCGCCCCCAGGAAGGAGAGCCACGGCGTGGGGACAAAATGCGACGCCGCCCCTCGCTCGGCCCCGGGCCCGGCGTCCCACGACGGCTCAGGATGAGAAGCTGGCCCCCAGGAAGGGGAGCCACGGCGCGGGGACAAAGTGCGACGCCGCCCCTCGCTCGGCCCCGGGCCCAGCGTCCAACGACGGCTCAGGATGAGAAGCTGGCCCCCAGGAAGGAGAGCCACGGCGTGGGGGGAACAAAGGCGACGCCGCCCCTCCTGGGTGCACAGGCGGCAGGGGATGGGAACAGCGGCGGCGGGGTGCGGGGGACTTTGCTTGTTGCCACCCGCAAGAGGGGCCCCGGGGCAGAGGGGGGGCGGCACGGCGGACGAAGGGGGCGACACGACCCGGGGCGCCGAAAGAGGGCAGGGGAGGAGGGAGAGCGAAGGCGGGCGCGTCTTCCAACAGGAGGCATGGCCAAGCATGGTAGACGCATGCTCTGGGGGCGCTTTCCCGTGCTCTGTGGGCTTTTTGTTTAGGTCTTGTCCTGCTTCTTTGCAGTAACTTGTCCTCCAAGGTCCGCCTGTAGGGGGGCATGGCGGCTGAGGGGGGCGGGAAGACAGAAACCCAGAAAATATGGGAAAACCTATGGGGGATTCTTTGATTTGTGTGCATTTCTTTGTGCGTCCTGGGGCCCCTTCAAATTTGTCCTCCAAGGTCCGCCTGTACACCTTGGGCGATGCTTAAGAAAACCTAAGTTTTCGTCCAGAGTCTCGATGATTCTTAATTTTCCAATGTAAATCCGAAGATTTTGATAGAAGTTCTGGGTTTTATTCAATTTCTGAGACTATGAATTTCTTAACCCATGATTTCTTAAGCATTTCGCAAGGTGTAGGGGGGCATGGCGGCTGAGGGGGGAGGGGAGCCGGGGCGCGCGCCCCCGGGCGCGCGCTCGGCCGCCCGCCCGGGGCCGGCGCAGCCCGCATGAGGCACGCGAGGCGCGCAGCAAGGCGACGGCCAGCACACGGAGCGAGACGGGCATGGCACGCGGAGCGACGCCGCGCAGTGCGGTGAGCACGGGCACGCGAAGAGTGTGTGAGTGTGTATATATTTACAAGGGCGCCCTCGAGGGCGCGAAGTTATTCGCGCTTCGCGCTTCGCGGTTCGGCTCCGATTCCTCATCCTCCTCTTCTCCCCTGGGAGGCGGCGCGAGAGCGCGAAGTTATTCGCACTTCGCGCAGCGCGAAGCGCGAAGCTGGGAGCCCTTGTATATAGATAGATGTGCTGGGTGGCCATGCGTTCGTGGTCGTGCTGGGTGGCCATGCGTGCGGGTAGACAAAACACCTTCCGTTTTTTGGTCTCTCTCTCTGTCTCGTCGGCGTGACCGCAGCGACGGCCCTCTTTATTCGTCGGAGGAGCCTCGAACAGACATGTTATACAACAACATGTGTACACATGCATATGTATACATATCTATATGTATACAGATGTGTATCCATATATGTATACTTACACACATGTATATGTACATATATCTCAGAGTGAGGGGGGCGAACGGCCATTCGTTGTCCCTGGGTGCGTGGCTGAAGTGGGAAACCGTGGTGAGGTTATGGTTGTTGCGTTGGTGTGTATCCATTCCTAAAGACTAATTATTGTTGGTCTCCGAAAGCGGTTCCGCGCGTTCTCGCCTCGACGCCGGCTGCATTTTCTCTGAAAGCGAGGCTCCCGCTCGAGCCTTGCTTGACCCTAAATGTGGGCCTTTTGAGGCCCAGCTACGACAACAGCCAGTGGCACTTCAGCACTTCAGCCAAGGGCCGACAAGGAAGATATTCCCCCCGAAAGGTGGTGCAATCGAAGACGTGTTGGGCGGGTATCGAGGGTTGGGGTTTACGGAATGCAAGACACGCGTGCCAGCAAGAGCGAACAGCATCAAATGATTGTTGGTGTTGATGATGTTGTTATTATTGTTGTTATTGCTGTTGTTGCGATTGTTGTTTTTGTTGTTGTTGATGTTGATGCTGTTGTTTTTGTTGTTGTTGTAGTTGTTGTTGTCGTTGTTTGTTTGTTGTCGTCGTCCCCCCCGCGACCCACCCGCGACCCACCCAGCGACCCACCCCGCAACCCACCCCGCGACCCATCCCGCGTCCCACCCCGCGACCCACCCGCGACCCACCCCGCGACCCACCCGCGACCCACCCGCGACCCACCCGCGGCACATTCCGCGACCCTCCCGCGACACACCCCGCGACCCATCCCGCGACCCACCCGCGACCCATCCGCGACGCACCCGCGACCCACCCCGCGACCCACCCGCGACCCACCCCGCGACCCACCCGCGACCCGCGACCCACCCGCGACCCGCCCGCGACCGATCCACCTTGGTTCGAAGAAAAGGTCGGCGCCTGCGGTGGGCTCCTTGTTATAATTTGTGAAACTTTGGCGCCTGCGGCGGGCTTCTCCAGAGTCTCGCAGACCGCCGACGTCCCCATCGCTCCCTTATTCTTATCCGCATCTGCGGGTTGCTACGTATATGTCTCTCCATCTAGCACTGAATGAGTCCTAACAGAAGTTGAAAGATTTGGCGAAAGTTTCCCGCCGATTTTGGTCGCAGGCTGGGTTCCCGGGTTCCTAGTTCCGGGTTCCCAGGTTCCCGGTTATTGGTTCCAGGTCGATTTCGGTGGGTTCTGGGTTCCCCGGCTATTTGGTTCCCGGTCGATCTTTTCAGCGAAGACCATCCAATGATTGGGAATTTTCTTTGGTGTAATGTCTATGTTTCTTTGGTGTAATGTCTATGTATCTATATATATAAATATGTATACATGTGTGTATGTGTATATATATACACACATAGACACTCCGCGACGAGTTTTGCGCGTTTGTACCTGCAGAGAGGGCGGCGGTGTATCAGGCCGCTGGTTCTCGGCGGTGGTTAACACAAAGAGTGACGCACCGGCACGCCAGCGCCGCCACGTGCCCGGGGCCCTTCCGCGGCCCAGAATCGGCGCGCGCGCGGCTGCTCCTGGCACGTGGTGCGTTCCAGAAAGGGCATCGGCCTCGAGCCGGAGGTTGACAGACCTCCCACCCTGACACGTCGATTGGCGAATTGGCTTTTTTTCGGTGAGAGGGCATCGCGGCCGTCATTTTTGCGGGTCCAGGTCCGTCGGTTTCGGTCCTGGGCCGTTTTCACGAAAGTCAGGAGGGACAGAAACACACAGACACAATGAATCGTCGATCCCTGGGAAAATATGGGAAACAATGGGAAGTGGGGGGAAGACAGAAACCCCGAACATATGGGAAAATATAGGGGGATCTGTTTATTTGTGTGTATTTATTTGTGTGTCCTGGGGCCCCTTCAGAAAGGGTGGTTTGCTAAAGGGAGGTTTGTCCACCGCCGATCGATCGGGGGAGCGTAAGACCCGGGTTTGCCAGGACCCGGGTTCGCCATTTTTTTTGACGACCGCGACTCGGATTTTGACGAGCAGGAGTTTCGTGGGATGTCTGCAGCGGGAGGCCTCGTCAAGATGCAGGCTCGGCCTCGTCATTTTTGTTGACGACCTCGTCGGGGATTTCCGAGTCCCCCGTACCCGGGTCTGACGTCTCCCCGAATCGAGGATCCAAGGAGGTGCCATCTCTGCCTCGGCGGGAGGCCGGCGGAGGGCGGCGGGGTGTGCGCTGGAAGCCGGCAGGCGGCCGGCAGAGGGCGGCGGAAGTAGAGGTCTCTGCACGCACGAAATGGGTACGGTAGGTTCGCGTCGTGTCGACCGGCGGAGACCCCGCCGCCGACGTTCAACGTTGAACGCCGCGGGCGACCCAGAATCGTTCGATGTGGAACGATTGGACGTTGCGGAGACGGCCGATCGTTCAAGGTTGAACGATCCAGCGCCGTGTCAGGAACCAACGCCAGGGTCGACACGGCACGAACCTGCAGTATTGAAAGAATGGGTACAATGCCCAGCAGCAGTTCCTGTGCATTCTGAACAGGATTCGCTGTCCACGCCGCCGCGGCCTGTGTCCACTCGAGACAGGGAGCCGCCTGCCCAACAGCGGCCGCTGTTGGTTCGGGGCAGCAGTTGCTGTTGGGCATTGTACCCATTCTTTCGGTACCCATTTCGGGCGTTCCAAAAGTCGGCCTGCCAAGAGATGGCTTCCAGGAGGGAAAAACACGCAGACACAATTCATCGCCGATTCCCCAGAAAAAATGGGAAACAATGGAAAGTTGGGGGGAATCAGACAGAAAATTAGAAAATATATTTGAAAATGTAGGGAATCCGGTTATTTGTGTGTATTTATTTGTGCGTCCCAGGGCCCCTTCAGGTTTGTGGGTTTAGGGCTTCCAGAGGCCGCCGTGAGGGGCCAGCGGGCGAGAGGGCCCTGCGCTGCACGCCACGAGTCCAGCTGGACTGGGGCCGGGTCTTGGCGGGTAGCCCTGAGCCTTTGGTCCCTGGCGTTACATTTTTTTTTGTCGCCCGGCTCTGGGCCTCGGGACTTTTACAGACCGATCTGGCTTGGAGAGTGACGCAGAAAGATGGGGCCCGGGGCTCCGTTGGTGATTTGTTTTGCGATGTTCCATCAGTTCTCGTCGCGAGAAGATCGCGACACGAGGCTTTTGGCCGTATTCGGCCTCCAGGGGCCCTCGCTGGGCCCAGGACTGTCAGAAAATGGTTCGTAACGGGTCGGGACGTGTGGGGACCCCGTATTGCAGAGATCAAGGCATCGCAGGTCTGGGCTTGATGGGCCCTTCACCCCATACGAGCCTGGCGTTGCGACCTTGGCATCAGACTGAAAAGGCCAGCCTCCAGGCTTCGAAGATGGGGTCCGAGCAGATGGGGTCGGAGGATCGCGCCGCATCGCCGCTGCATCGGCCACGCGGCGCGATGTGGAGCCCGATTTTCTCCACTCCGACGTCGCCGAGGCATCACCGACGTCGCCGATTCATCGCCACCGCTTCGGCGATGCACTGGGCATGCCGTGCCGTCCTCCGATCTCGTCTACTCGGACCGAGTTCGGATGCCTTCGAACAACGTCTCGCGCATCGTGAATGAATGGGATGGTTGTCCTAGGTCGGTGTCTGCTCCTGTCCCGGGAGCTCTCGCGCCGGGCCCTGGGGCCTTTCTCGGCGTGTTGGTGCCGTTCGTGAGGCGTACGAGATCGGGACTGGGAGGAGCGAGCTCCCACGCGAATTTCCCCCCAAGAAGGTTGCAGAAGTTTTGCCCCCCTCCATCGGCGTCTGCTCCAGTCTCCTCTCGGCAGAGTCTCGTCTGGCATGTGTTTGTTACTCGAAAGGTTTGCGCCAATCCGCCAGTCCCTAGGAGAGCGGCTTCCGATATCGAACGTATTCTGTGGCGCGTCCCGTCGTTGTGCCTGGGTCTAGATATCTCTGGCTTGCCCCCTCTTCCTCCTCGTCTGTCGCGGGGCCTGTCGGGGGGCCCCTTGGAGGCCTCGGGGGCGGGCTCTTGGCAGCCTTCTCGCGGTTTCTCGGTGTTTGTTGTGCCCTTTGATGTTGGCTTCATGGGGGCTCCTTGGGGAAATCTCGGGGGCACGCTCGGCCTTTTTGGGGCCATCCAGTGGGCTACAGAACCGACGGCCCCAACGAGTCTCCCATCTCGGGCCTCTCCGGCCAATCTTTGGGCCCCCTTGGGGGCCTCGTTTCAACGAGCGCGTTCCGCTACTCGCAAAGTGCCTACTCGCAGACGTCCGAAATCAAGATTTTTGCTTCGACGGAATGTATTGTAGATCCCTCGCGGCGGATCCAGGCCACTTGCGAGTAGTTCCTTTGCAAGTAGTGGAGCGTGCCCGTCTATCATTGGCAGTCTGGGTGGGGCCCTCTTGGGCCACCCCTGGGCTTCTTGGGGCCTGTTCGGCCGTCTTGGGCCACTCCAGGGGGCGTCTCGGGTTGTCTCGGGGCTCAAAACCGATAAAGGGCAACAGAGGCGACAGTCAGCAAGGAAGCCATTGAGACATCGACGGTTTGGGCCTCTGGAAGCTGCCTTGTGGATCCTCGTGGGCCCTCTTCGAGCGCCTGCCAGGCTTCTTGGGCCGCCTTGAGGCCACCTTTGGTGTTCTCGAGGCCTCTTCTTGAGCCGCGTTAGGAGGCAATTCGATCATCTTGGAACCGACGGAGGGTGGGTTTTGAGGCTCCGTCGCCCCAGAAGTGGGTTGACGAGTTCGCATAGGGAAAGTTCCCTACATCTAACGGGATTGTGAAACCCTGGGGAGAGAAAGAGGGAGGGGGAAAGCCAATCATCTCACACGCCTTCTCACTCCCAGCAAGCGGCGTCGGCGGATTCTGTGCTTGCTGCTTGCGTCTGGCGCCCTGGCGCTGGGACCAGGTGCTCCATTTTGGGGCTGGCCCCGCCATTTCAGGCCCGGCTCGCGAGCGGGCGGCGTCTGTGTGTTCGAGGACGAGGATCAGGGATGAGAAGCAGGTGGAGGGGAAGCAGTTCGGAGCTGGGAACAGGGAGCATGAAAATTGGGAGCAGCAGCGGCAGCACGGCGGTCAGCCTGTGGGGCAGAAGGTTGTTGGAGCGAGCAGGGAGGGCGCGGGAGGAGGACAATGGAGAAGGAGGAGGAGGAGAAGGAGGAGGAGGACGAGGAGAAGGAGGAAGAGTATGAGGAGCAGCAGGAGCAGGAGGAGGAGGAGGGGATTGGAGGAGGAGGAGGAGGAGGAGGAGGAGGAGGAGGAGGAGGAGGAGGAGGAGGAGGAGGGAGGAGGAGGAGGAGGAGGAGGGAGGAGGAGGAGGAGGAGGAGGAGGAGGATGGGGAGGAGGAGGAGGAGGAGGAGGAGGAGGAGGAGGAGGAGAGGAGCAGAAGGAGAGCAGGAGGAGGAGGGAGGAAGAGGAGGAAGGAGGAGGAGGAGGAGGAGGAGGAGAAGGGGTGGAGGAGGAGGAGGAGGAGGAGGAGGGGAGGAGGAGGAGGAGGAGGAGGAGGAGGGGAGGAGGAGGAGGAGGAGGAGGAGGAGAAGGAGGGGGAGATGGAGGAGGAGGAGGAGGAGGAGAGGAGGAGGAGGAGGAGGAGGAGGGGGACGACGCAATGAGGAGGCTTTCTGCAATTTGCCGAGGGCCAGTGCAGTCGAGCGTCGCTGGAATTTTCTCGGCATTGGGCAGCGGCTGCGGTCGGTTGGCCGCCTGGAGGGCAAGTGGACCCGGACAGTTGCCAGGCAGATCTCGAAGAAGAGGGGCCACCGATTTTGGTGGTCCGGGCATTGAGACAACATCAGCATACACGCATGTATATCTACACATACGTGTGTCTAGTTATTCTTATGTTATGGGATCTCTCTTTGTATCCTGCTGCCTCCTGTAATCCCGCCACCGTGCCAGCTCAGCAGTCTTGGTGCCAAGAGGCCCCCAGCAGAAGGCAGGGCGGTCTGCTGGGGGCCTCTTGGGACTGAAGGCTCGAATGCTTGATTCGTGCTCGCACTCTTGGGCCCTTCTAAGGGCTGTCTGGCGGCCATCTTGGGCAGCCGTGCGTGCATCTTGGGCTGTCTTGAAGCCCTCTTGGTTGGTATTGGAGCTCTCTTCGGGGCCTCTTGAGCCGTCTAGGGGGCAGTCTTGGAAGGCTCGTTGGCAGTCTTTGAGCGTCGGATGCTTGAAAAGGCGAGAACCCCAAACACATTGAAACATCTACAGAACATCACGTTTTGTTTCCTCTCGGGGCTCTCTTGGGGGCCTTTTGGCCCTCGTGGGGCCTCCTCAGCCCATTCTTGGAGGCTGTGAATGTCAGTTCGTGTTCACCCTCGTTTTGAGCCCGTCTGAGAGCCCTCTTGGGGGCCTCTGGGTCCGTCTTGGGGCAGTCCTGGGGGCCTCTCGGGTCGACTTGGGACGCCGGAAGTTCGAAACGTCGAGAGCCCGAGACACAATGATCAACGTTTAGAAAATCAATGCTTTTTGTTTTGCCCTCTGAGGCCCAAGGATCTTGAGGCGTTCTTGGGACGCCTCGAAGGCCTCGTGGGCCGTCTTGAAGCCATCTTGGCTCGCCTTGAGGCTACGTTGGTCCGTCGTGGAGCGGTACTGGGCCGTCTTGGAAGCACCTGGGCCTCGGAGGCGCGCGCCTGTCGCACTTTTGCACGGGACCGTGGTCTCGGGAAGGGGGGGGCGGTGCATGCAGGTACGTGCTGCCGGGAGAGAGGGGGGGGGACCTAGAGTAATTTCGCGGCAGCATTTTGAACCTCAGCGCGTCTCACGATGCCATGGGGCACGGTGGCGTATACATACATATATATATATATATATATATGTATATGTGTGTTTAGGTATATGCATATGTGTATATTTAGACATAATTATAATCATGTTCCGGTACATACATTCCATACATGCACTACTTACATCTACACGTATGCACATACACATGTATACATTTACATGTGTATATATATATATATATATATGTATAGATTCATGTGTAGTCATATGTTAGCGGGTGAGCAGGAGGATGAGCAGGCCGAAAAGGGAAATGAGGGGTGAGGACGAACAGCAGCAGCAAGCAATGGAAGGGAAGGATCGGGATGAGCAGGATGAGCAGGGGAAGGCGGAGGAGCCCTGCAGGAGGAAAGGAGAGAGGATGAGGAAGAATGAGGAGGATGAGGACGAACAGCAGCAGCGGGAACTGTGGAAGCAGCGGGATGATCAGGAGGACCAGGGGAAGACACAGGAGGGGAACGGAGAGGGCGAGAAGAATGAGGAAGGACTCGGATCAGGAGAAGTGGCCCACGCTGGGGCGAGAGCGCCGTCCTGAACGACGGGAGCAAAGCGCCGATTCGAAAACACGCTGCATGGGGAGCACAAATTTAACATACCGAGACCGTTCCCATGGCCAAACAAACCAACAATTCTGTGTATGAGCGACACTCGGCGGCGAGGGCCGAGCATCATCCGGACAGCGCCTGGGGAGAGAGAAGAGTAGTATTCGAAATGTGTAAATGTTGAGGCGGGGCGTGAACGAGACCTCGTCTTCGTCCGCGCGTAGGGTGGAGGAGGAGGAGGAGGAGGCGGAGGAGCAGTTGGCTTTATGTGTAGGTCTGTGGCCCGTCTGACGACTTCGGGGGCCATCTTGGGGGGCCTCTCTGGGCCGTCTTGGGGCGCCTTCGGGCCGTCTTGGGCCCTTCTTGGGAGGCTCTTGAGCGATCCTGGGGTCCTTGGGTCGGCATGAGGGTTATCTGGGGGGGCGTCTTGGGCAGTCTCCGGTGGTCGGACACCGAAACAGGTGAGATCCTCAACATCCTTCAAAAACTTAGGGCAGGTCAGTGTGGTTTGCCTCCTCGCGGGCTTCTTTGGGGCCTCTAGTAGGCCTCTTGGGAATTTCTTGGCAGTCTTAGCGGGCTCTTGACCTGGCTCACCCATTCGGAGGCTGTCTAGGGGCCTCCACGTGGGCCGTCACGTCGCCATCTTAGAGCGCCTTGGGGCCGTCTCGGGGCCCTCTGTCTGGAGGAGGTTCTAGTGCGATCCTAGGGTCCTCCTGGGCTGACTTGGGGCCCTCTGCGGGCCTCATGGTTTTCTTGGAGTTATCTAGGAGGCCTCTCGGTTCATGTTAGAGGGTCGGAGGCCCAAACGCATGAGAACATCAATCTGCTTCAAACATTTGAGTGGCATCGCTGTACTGTGTGGTTGCCTCCTCGGGCGTTCCTGGAGAGCCTCTCGGAGCCTTCTTTGGCCGTCTTGGAACCCTTTCGAGCCGTCTTGAGGCCGCCGTGGGAGCCTCTCGAGCTGTGTTGGGTCATCTTGAGTCGTCTTGCTGTCATCGCGGCTGTTTGGGAGGGCTTGGAGCCCGTCTTGGCCGCTGGCAGGACGAAAAGAGCACTGGCGAGCAAATCCACACAGCCGAGCTTATAACCGCGGGCGCGCGACGAGGAGGGGGCGGCCCTTGAACACACGGAAACACGTCCTACACAACACAGGCGCACGCTAACACGCTTTTTCCGTGCTGGCATTGTTGCGGATACACATATGTATGAACACACACACACACACACCTATATCTACATGTATATATATATATATGATTGAGGGACAAATATGCTCTATGCGTCCTTTGACCTTTTCAAATACGTTTATTTGATTTAAGTTGAAAGAAACATTTCAAGAATATGAAGTACTTAGGTTTTCAATTACATTGTTTAAAATATTTAAATTATTTAAAGTATTTAAATTATTTACATTATTTGAATTATTCCTGGCATGCAATTTCTCGCGTATTAGCATTTCGACGGAATTAAATAATTCAAATAATTTAATAATTGAAATAATTTAAATAATTTGAATAATTTAAATAATTTAAACAGTTTGAATAATTTAAATTATTTAAATTGTTCAAAATATTTGAATTATTTAAAATATATAGATTATTTGAATTATTCAATTCCGTAGAAATCCGAAGGCGCGAGAATCTGCATTCCAGGAATATTTGAATAATTGAAATAATTGAGATAATTTGCATAATTTAAATAATTTGAATAATTTAAATATTTCAAATAATTCAAATATTTAAATGAGTTGAATTATTTAAATTGTTTAAATTATTTCAATTATTTGAAGTATTTAATTCCGTCGACATCCTAAGGCGCGAGAATCTGCATGTCCAGGAATATGTAAACAATTCAAATCATTTGAATATTTTAAATAGTTTAAGTAATTTAAGCAATTTAAATAATTTACATTATTTAAATTATTTTACATTATTTGACTTATTTAAATTATTTAAATTATTAGAATTATTTGAATTATTCAATTCCGTCGAAATCCTAATGCGCGGGAATCTGCATTCCAGGAATAATTTAAATACTTTCAATACTTAAAATAATTTAAATTTATTAAATAATTTAAATAATTTAAATAGTGTGGGCGCGCTTGTCTGCCGAGCCGCCTGCCAGCATATTTAAATAATCTGAATAATTTAAATAATTTAAATCGCTCGGGCTGGTTAAAATTAATTAAATTATTTAAACTATTTGAATTATTTGAATTATTTAAATATGCTGGGACGCGGCTCAGCAGGCTGGCAGACCCTCACGATTTGAATTATTTAAATTATTTGAATATCGCCCCGTCAGAAATAATTTAAATAATTTAAATCATGTAGACATGTTTGTTTGCCGATCGACAGAGGGTTCTGGGAGGGGGGTCTGTGCGGGTGGCCCTGCGCGGGGGGTGATCCTGGGTGGGGACGGACCTGGGCGGGGGGGTTCTGGGCGGGGGGTCCTGAGGGGGCGGGAAGGGATATGCCCTGAATACGCTTGACGCTGATGCTTTTGACTCAGACGATGTATCCGAACGCAGTAGGGAAGTACATAGTCTCGCAATGAAAACGCTTCCTATGGCGGGGAGGTCGATTGACCTTCCGCGTCGCAACCCTCGTAGTTCAAAGCGCCGTCAGAATCCCCTTCACCCTCGGCGTCGTCCTCCGGCACCCGCTCCGTGATCATGATCTCCCGCTGGGTCGCGTTGTCCGTGCCGAAGAGGGCTGCGACGTTAATCCGCTTCATATATGAGATCCAGTCAGGGCGTTCGGTGTTGGGCGCCGAGGATTCGTTCGCCTCAAGACGCCTCCATCCCACTTGCTGTAACTGATCTGGTGATGCCGAATATGGGCATCTCTCAGATATAGCTGCTGCGGTACGAAATTTATCTAGTACGTTCTGCGCGCCCATGAGGTCCCGCGAGACTTGATCAGGCGGAACGGGCGACTGCCTCGGCGAGTGGGTCGGCGCCGCAGTGGCAGGCTCATCGGCGGACGCCATGGGCGCGGGGGGGGCGCGCCAGTGGGATCTGAAGATCGCGCGCAGAAAAGTTTGAGATGTAGTCAATTGGCTCTGGGGATAATGGCATGAGAGAGCTGGCCGAATGGCATGAGCGAGCTGAACAATTAGACTGGGCGACTGAGCTGCAAGGCCGACCTGACCGAGCGGGGCGGGAAGCGCCTTGCCTACTTAACTCGACATGCAAATATTTTCCACCGTCAGATCTAAATAATGAATGCTGATCAAAACTCTCAGATGTCGCGTGAGAAGCGCCTCAGAAGCGGCACGAGGTCTGAACGTTTTCCTGACACTAGACAACCCTCGCAACCGCATTAAACAGCTGGGCCTGTTGCTACTTCTTAGATATCCACAACTGAAATGCTTGTACAGGCACTACTGGGTCATGCGTCAAAGCTGCGAGCGGAAGGCGATCTAACGGATGACTCGCTTCCTATTGAAGGGAGTGCGCTTGACCCCCTTCATTGCCGCCGGCCTCTTCTGCGCAGCCTTCATTGCCGCCGGCCTCTTCCGAACGATAGATTTAAAGTTCTTACGATCCTTTGCCCACTGCTTGGCCAATGGCTGAGAAGCCTTCCGCTGGGCGCTCTTGGGCAGGCACGCCTTCGCAGGCGCGCCAACGCCCGATGCCTGCGCCGCGCAGATGCGCTGCCATTCGTCAGGGGATGCGAGCTGGCGGCCCATCGCAGTCGCGAGCACAGTCTGCGAGGTGAGCGCTCTCAGAGCTGGCGCGTACATGGCGGCGTTGTGCGCGATCAGCTTGGCGTGGGTGGCCGCCGCCAGCTGCAGTTCCAGCGTCTCAAGGTAGAGCTCGGGCTGGTTGCGGAACCACTTGTTGACCTCGGCGTGCAGCGCCTCGTTCGGCGACGTGCCAGAACCAATCAGCGATTGGCACTTCTTGGGTAGGGAGTGGCGCATCCGCGTGTTGTTGAACAAGAACTGCGCCCGCTCCACCGACGTAGCCGACCAGAGCACATCTACTAAGAGCCGCCCGCTCGCCGTGCCCCGGTTCACCTGGGGAAACGAGATCATCGATATGCAGATCTCGATCATGCGACCGACGGCGGCATTGACAAACGGCGAACGGACGAACGAATGGGAGCGATCGGGGAGAGGAAAGCATCTCCACAAGTGGCCTCATCCCAGTACACTGATGTAATAGCCGCCGTGGCTCTGACGAAATCATCGGTGATCTTAAAAGGCTCTTCCCCGTTCAGATTGTCCAGGAGGCGCTGCGCCTCTCGGCTGGGCATGCTGCCGTTCTTCACTGCGTCCCGACTTCTGTTCTGATCTGGGGTCAGAGGTTGCAATTGTCCGCCAGTATACGCTGGGCCCCACGCGTCCGAGGTAGCCTGATAATCAATATTGTTGAATTTGTTCAGAACCGTGCGCAGCGCTGTCTGCCCTGGCCTCGGCACAGTCTCACTGGGGCGGTCATGGCGACCGCAGATGCAGACGATCGACGATCGGAATCTTCGAACGACGACAACGATCATGGAGGTGGCACGATCGGCATCGGGCAACAACTAAGCCTACGGCGTATGTTTTTTCCAGTGAGCCGAGTTGTAAACGATGGCTAGGTGCACTGGGTCCAAGCTGAGCCACGTCAGATTCTTGCAGATCTCTAGCAACTGGCCGTACAACTCACCAGAAGGTTCGTCCGTCGCGATCGAGCGGCACTGATCGAGAGCTGCTTGTGGAAGACGCATCTGAAGCATATCCTTGATGTTCCGCGCGGCCTCAGACGCGATCGGCCACATGCCTGCGACGGCCGCCGTGCGGCCGCGCACCGTGAGGATGCGCCTCTTGGCCACCGTGTCGTCAAATGGCGCGGCGGCTCTCTTCTCCGCAGAGTCCCGGTAATTCGCCTGCCCTTTGATGCGCATGGCCGCCCTGATGGCGGCGTCGATCGACACGTGCACGAACTCGTCGTGATCGAGCAACTGCTGCATGAGTTGATCGCGCGCAGCGCGAACAAATGGCGCGCTGAGGAGATCTTCCAACAGCTCCAGCCATTGGGGGACCTTCTGCGGAAGCAAGTGCGTCAGCTGCGACCCTGCCTCCGCGCATCTCACCACGATGCGCGCGCGAGTGGGCCGAACGCGCCCGTAGTTCAGCATGAACTCCTTGAAGAAAATCTCCGCGAATGCGTGGCTGTAGTACGTATCCCCGACACGCCTCGCCAGCGTCGTCGGGCCCTCGAACGGCCAGGACTGGACAGCGGCTGCGTTGATGAACGTCGGGCCAGCGCCGTCCAACAGGAGACGGATGTCGCGATCAATCCTGAGGCAGGTCAGCGCAGGCTTCACACTCTGTCGCAACATCTGGGCACTGCGTTCGAGATACCGTCCCTGGCTTTTTCCCTGGCATCGGTCGGAATCGAACATCGCGAAGACCATCTTCATCTGCTTCGTGCCAGACGCCACGTAGTTACCGCAGCCCATCTGCCTCGTACCAGTTCGTTGGCTCTTCTTCTCTGGGTTATGATAATTCGACAGGTGCGTCAGCAAGTTCCGCTTCGCCTTGGGGCTGCTCATGTCGAACTCCTTGAAGGGGCAGAGAATGCAACGCGACTGGCGGCCGCGACCCACGGCCGCTTTCGCGGCGTCCACCTCCGCCTTCAGCGCCCGCAGTAGCTCGGAGCGTACGTCTACAGTGCCTTCGTCACAGCTCTCCTCGTCGCAACTGGCTTCGCCGCCCTCGTCGTCTCCAGCGGCCAGTAGATCCAGCAGCCCGTCCAACTGCGCGCTCTCGTCATCGTCAATGCCATCATCCAGGCGGAAAGCCACGACCGTCTTGATGTCGAGCGCGCTGGCGTAGCACTCCGCGAAAACGGACACGCTCATCTTCTGCGCCTTGCCTTTCTCGCAGATCACGACCTCCCCGCATTGGATCACCGCGCCGACGCAGCGCGGAAGCCCGCCGTTCTCCGCGTGAAGAAGGTAGCACCCCTCAGTGCAATCCTGGAGACTGGTCCGCGGGAAAAATCGCGTGCCCAGCAGCTCTGCCGCGTCGCGGTACTTCCTGAAATCCTCGGCCTGCTGCTCCACAATCTTCTCTCGCACGCTCTGCCACTGTCCAGTCACTGCTGCGAGCGCGCAGGGTATGCAGTTGCCGCGCCGAAACAGCTGGTCGTCCGCACTGCTCGGCGCGCCGCTGTCGTAATCGTCTACCGCCAAGCCCTTCGCGTGCAGCAGTTCGAAGAAATTGAGGTTTTCATTGTGGCGCCTGGAGTTGATGTTCGAACGGGTCGCGGAGCGCGCTGAAGGTGTCGGGGACGGCGAAGACGATGACACAGGGCTGCCGCGCGCTGCTCTTGCCGCCTGGGAGGCGAGGCGACGTCGCTTCCTCGACGGCGGAGTCGGCCCGTCATCTTCCCATCGGCCAACAGCCAGGAGATCCAGCAGCCCGTCCAGCCGCGCGCTCTCCTCAGCATCAATGCTATCGCCCAGACGGAAAGCCACGACCATCTTCATGTCGAGCGCGCTGGCGTAGCATTCCTCGAAATCAAAAACACTCATCTTACGAGCAGCGCCCTTCTCGCAGATCACGACGCTCCCGCCCTGGATCAGCGCGCCGACGCAATGCGGAAGCCCGCCGTTCTCCGCGCGAAGAAGGGAGCCCCCTTCCTGGCAGTCCAGGAGGCTCGCCCGCGGAAAGAATCTCGTGCCCAGCACTTCTGCCGCGTCGCGGTACTTCCTGACATCCTCGACCGGCTGCTCCAAAATCTTCTCTCGCACGCTCTGCCACTGATCAGTCACTGCTGCGAACGCGCAGGGTATGCAGTTGCCCCGTAGAAGCAGATGCTTGTTGTCTTCGTTGCTGCGCGGGCCGCCCTCATCAACGACTGCCGCGCTCTTCGCACGCAGGAGGTCGAAGAAATAGGAATGCTCCTTGTTGCGCAACGTGACGGCGTAGCCGGTGGCGGCTTGAACTCGCTCAGAGCAGCCCGAGCAGAAATCTCCCAAGCTCCCCGTCGCGGCGACGCGGTCCACGTCCACGCGCACGCCGTCGAAATGCAAGGACAGGTGCTTCACGCGCTCCTCGCATACGAAATTGACGACGTGCTGCAATATGTTGTTCTCTACGCCCTGCCATAGATAACTAAATGTAGAAGCCTCCGCCCGTTTCCCCTCCTGCTGTTGCATCGCGCGGTGCACGTCAGGCAGCAGCGAAACCGCCAGCCACCTCAGCATCCTGGACGCCCTGGACAGGGCAGCAAGGAACTCATTCCCCTTGAAAGCAGCGGGCGCGGATGCCCCGCACGCGACCTCCAAGGGAATCCTTTTGCCGACAGACATTCTCACGCCGAGTTCCTGCTCGCAAACTTCGCGCCGATTCTTTTGGAGACGATCAAGGACTGCAAATTCTTCTGCGAAAACCTTCTCGTCCAGGAGGCTCAGCCGCTTCAACATCTGCGGAAGGATGCAGAACAAGAAGTTCTCCATGTCCAAATCGAACGTGTTGGTGAGCAAAACCTTCTGCAAGCGCTGGCCCATGGACTGCGCGCCCACTGAGTCGTCGACGAAGAGGCGAGACCTCAGGCGAAGCCGCATCCACCGAGCGTGCGCCAATTTTACTCATTGGGCCCGCCTCCCTCCCCCTCCTCATAATTCCTCACGATCACTCAGACGACTCGAGATCCACTATGGACCGCATATCGAGATCCCGATGCTGATCGATTCACCGCACGTCCAAAATGCAGGGTCTACGACCGAGCCAAGGTCAAAATTTAAGGTCGCGGCGGCCACTCCACCTTGTGATGGTACCCCGTGGAAACCGTAGTCGGAACCTCGTCGTCGAAATGAGCCGACTCCCCCTGCGAGCTCGGGCCGCTGCCCTTGGCCGAAACGCGCCTCCTCTTGATTTCCTGAACGCGCTTGTCCCTGCTCGCCAAAGTATCGATGAAAGACTCCGTGCGTCGAACTGATTCAGCCCTCTCCGACCACGCCGCCTCGCGCGCAGCCTTCTCGGCAGCCTGTCGGCCGGGGCGCCGAATGCCTTTGCCCAGTGCATCCGCCAGAACCATAGCGTTAGTTTTGCGAGCTCCGTGCTCAAAGAATACTGACCGAAAGGACCTCATGTCGTAAACCTCTGGGTAGTTGCACGCGCCCATCAAGCTCTCGTCGATCAGCGCGCTCATGCCGTTCTTGGTGCGTATGCGCGGCGCGATGCGATCGGCCGCCTTGCCCACTGTTCCGATGCCCACCCATAGGCCCTCTGTCTGCAGGCGCTGAAAGGCCTTCGGCTTAGGGGCAGGAAGCTTGCAACTGGTCGGCAGAGTCATCGCCTTGAAAGCTGGAAGCGTAAGGAAGTCCATGTTTTTCTTTTGACATTCTTGAACGAGTGCCATGCTGAAATCTAACCACTCCAGGGGGGCTTTGCACCCGTGCTCCTGCGAGTTGGGCGCGTCGATCTCCGCCTGCAGGGACCCAGCCACGTTCGACGTCTTCTCGAGGAGGCCGCAAGCCTGCCGCAGCGACTTCTCCGTAATTCCTCGATCGCCACCGCAGCGGGCATACCGAACGATAATGTCGCGACGCGCCTCCGCGCCGTTATCGTCCTCGAAGGCGAACTGCACTCGATGCCCAGCGGCGACGCCGACGGAGGACATGAGAAACTCCTTCGCATCTGGGTCGCGGGCGAAGATCCCGGCGGCCGCGGCGTCGCCGAAGTTCTGCTCCACATACATGCGATCGAAAAACCGCGCCTGTATCTTTACCACGGCAAGCCTGCGCATCAACGACTCCACGTTCTGCTCAGTGATATCGTCGAACACCAGGAACTTGTTGACCTCGAGTCTCTTCCAACCCACAATGCGAAACATCTTGGTCAAGATTGAATACGGAAGTCTTCCAGAAACACCCTCCGCTGTGGCAAATTTCTTGAGTGAGTCCTGGCGGCTCGGCGCCAAGGCGACGCGGCGGCGGCTCTCGCGCCCCGACACTGAAGAGCGCGACGCGGGCGGCGCGCTCTTCGGCTGCCGGGGCGCGAGTAACCAATATACCAGCCGCGGCGCGTTTGACGCCAGAGCCGCAATCCTCCCGCATCGTTCCGCGTTGTCCGCTGGGTCGTTCTTGACCTGTGAAGATAAAGCCGTCGGCCAGCAGCTCGACCACCTTGCGTAACTCGTCATCGACGAAAAATACATTGGGATCAAAGTATTTGTGATTCTTGTGGCCGTACATCGCCTCCAAATGGCTCGTAAGCAGACTCAAACCGACGCCGCCAGGTCCCCAATACACTGTGATAGTGTCAACGTTGTAGCCTCTCTTCGCGAGCGCCTGGGCCGCCTGCCCGAACACGAAAGCATCTGGAATGGACCAGAACGTCTGTGAATATATCTTCTGCACGCGGACCACCGCCGCGTCGAGCACGGGGTCAGTGGACAGGAGCTGCAAGCGGATGCCAATGTAAACCGAGTTCTCAGGTGATCGCTCAGAAGAAAATGTCACAGGATTACCCAGCACATCGTACTTCACGATGCAGTCTTCGTAGGCGACGCCAGCAGATCGCATGGTGTCCTGAGAGCACCATTCAATAAAGTACGACATGATTTGGCTGCTGAGAAGTTCTGTCTGTAATTTGGTCGATACCTTACTGATTGTCTGGGCGACTGCGATGTGCCACGCGTCGGAGGCCCTGGTGAGGTCGTCGCCTTCGGCGTCCTCGGCACCCCGCCCCCGCCCCTCGCCTTCGCCCTCGCCATCGGGTGCCTGCGCCGCAATCCCCTTGCCCTTGCCTTTTGCTTTCTGCAAGATCGCATTGCCCTTGTTGAACACGCAGTTGTCGCGGAACGAGACGAGCGCGGCCGCCTCCTTAACTGCGTAAGATATGTCTCCGTTGATCTTCGCAACCGCGTTCTCAACCGCGCTGTCGATGGCAGTGATCCCGGCGGAATCCACTCGCTCCACGCCGCACGGGGAATCCCTGAATATTCCTTCCAGAGTCAGCATGAAGCGAGACGCCGCGAAGAGCAGCTCTGGCGGGAGGGGCCGTCGAAAACGTCGAAGTAACCGAGACGTTGATCGTAGAAGTAAGCCCGTCCGTTGTGGGCGCGGAGAAGGCGGTCGCCCAGTATGATCCAGATCATTTGCACGTGCTGCACGGTCCCCACGTCCACTGAGCGCGACCGATACATGCAGAGGGCCGCGACGCCGATGCGCTTGAGGTCCGAGCTCCAGTCAGGGCGCTCCCTCTCCACGATCTGCGTGTACTTCTCGGTGTCGGCGACGAGCCCCGTGTTCTTGGCCACGGACGTCGCGCGCACCTGGCTGAGCCGGCCCTTCTTCGCGTTGACCTTCTGGAATATATCTGCGAAGATGGTGTCCGACTGCTCGGCGCCGTGGATCCTCTTGCGCCTCTCCACGGCCGCCCGCACATCATCTCGACCGCAGTCAGCCGGGATATCGTCATCGGCAGCTGCCAGCACTGCCGCTTCCTGCGTGCTCGGCACCCGCGCGCTCTCCAAGCTGCCCATGAGATCCCGCGAATGCTGAGAGAGCGCGGGGGGGGCCGGCCCAGGCGATGAGGCTGCCGCGGAGGCGGAGCGAATGCGCGCACCCTCTGGAGGAGGATGCCCAGCGGCCGACGCCATCGGGGCCGCGCGCTGCGTGAGCGGGAGAGCAGCTAGCTAAACGGCAAAGAGGCGGGATGCCTCGGGTTGTAGACAATGGCTCTGGAGCTGTGCATTAGAGCTCTGGGCGTCGATGATGATAGAGATGGAGATGTGCCTGTTGCTACTTCTTAGATATCCACAACTGAAATATGTGTAAAGGTACCTTCTGGGTCATGCGTCAAAGCTGCGAGCGGAAGGCGGTCTAACGGATGATCTGCTTCCTATTGAAGGGAGTGCGCCAAGCGTTGGATCTATGCGGTGCAATCTACGCGGCGCAATCCGCGCGTGCAATATATGTGCGCGGCAACTCATGCGATGCATGGATGGCGCGGTTTAAGTAATGCAATCGATGCCTTCGCCACGCCTTCGCCAAAATCGCGAGTTGAATCTACATAGTATAAACTATGCGGCGCAATCCACGTGGTGCAATATACGTGCGCGGCACCCTATGTGATACATGGATGGCGCAGTTTGAGTAATGTAATCTATGCGATGCAAACAATTTGTCAAACGCTATGCGCCCGCTAGTCCTGGTGGCGACCCATGGCCGAGAGCGACGCTATGGGCCGTTCTTTTTTCAAATCTCACGAGTGGTGCAGGAGCTCTGCATTAGAGCACTGGACGTCGATGGTGATAGATTAAAGAGACGATTCTTTTTCCAGCGGCAATGACCGGCAAGGCGTTCCAAGCATTGCTGCAGCGAGGTGCTCGGGCGCAGCGAACAGCCCTGCACCACAGGATCCGCGCGCGCTGCGCAACTGCTACAAAGTGTCACCCCTCTAAATGATGCAATCCAGCGCGCGCCCCTCATTTCCTGCTCCCATCCAAGCCCTTGCGCGTGTCAGCCCGCCCTCCCATGGGACGCGCCGCGCGCTCCACGCGCGACCGCGCGCAGCTGCTGCAGTCAGGACGCGGCCCAGCCACTCGCGCGGCCGCGGCAGGGCCGGCCGCCGCCGCGGCGCCGGCCTATCTCAGTTATTACCCGACACTTTGGCGCAGCATCGGCATGGATAAGCCAGGCGGCACGGCATCGCACCTGGCACGAAACTGTCCTTGGGGACGATCAGGGGAGAAATGGTGTCGTCACGGTCAGCGCAGCAATAGCTCCGACCGAAAGCCTCCGCCGCGGGCAGCGCCTTGGCCAGGGGGCCGACGCACTCGAAGTACTTATCACCCTTGTTTGCGAAGCCATAGCCACGAAACAAGTGAATCTCTTCGACGACGATCTGCTTTTCGTCGAAGATCAGCCGGTAGCAATCCCCGTAAGAACGGCTGGTCTTCGGGGGCCCATCGCATCCGACCTTCAGAACGATGCGGGTGTACGGGATGCTGAAGTCGGGGTGCTCTGAGAACCGCGTGGCGACGCCGTGGTAGAAGGCGCCGCCCCACGTGAGCGTGTCAGCCACATACACGCCGACGTCCGTGCACTCGTGGATGCGGGTGTCGCTCGAGTTCTTAAGCCCATATTGTAGAATGCTGGGGAGGCAGTGGAACGTCGTCCCGTGCCAGTACGACTTGTAGCTTGCCTTCGTGGGGAAGGTCGTTTCAAACACCATATGTTCCACCCAACCGCCCTTTGGCTCTCTGAAGACATGCTGATCGCCCTCCTGGTGCTTCACGTTGGGGAGTCCAGCGACGAACCGCATCCGCAGGTCCTGTGACGAGATATTGCCGTGCAGCCACTTAGTCATCCACTTCTGCACATTGGTCGCGTTCCAGCGGTGCAGGGCAGCGTGCGTCTCATGGGCAGAGTGCTCAAATACCGGAGACGACATCGCGGCCGCAGCTGAGTCGGGCAACCTGGGATGGAGCGCGAAAGCGGCGTCGGGCCTGCTTGAGCCACGCAAGTCTACTGATAATATTCAGCAATCCTGCGAGTGAGCGGGGCGGCAGAGTCCGCGAGGCTACCGAAGCCGCTGGCGGCCTCTCGGCCTCTCTGGCGCCTGCCCAGGCGATGGCGCTGCCGCGGAGGCGGCGCGCATGCGCTCGCCCTCAGGAGGAGGAGGCTCTGCGGCCGACGCCATGGGGGCCGCGCGCTGCGAGAGCAGAGGAACAGCTAGCTGAACAGCAAACAGTTGGGATGCTTGGGATGTAGACAATAGCTCTGGAGAGAACTGGGGTAAAGGAGAGGGCCAAACAACTCCGCGCAATCCTTTGGGCTGGTCACCTTGGCTAGAAGACTGGGCCGAACGGCGCGGGCCGACGTCTGTTCAAAAATCGCGAGTTGAATCTATGTGGTACAACCGATGCGGTGCAATCCACGCGTTCATTTTCTTGTCTAATGTAAAGCGCAACTCCTTAACTGCTGCTTCAAACTATGCGAGGTCCTCGGGACCTATCCAGCTTATATCTGCGCGCTGCTTCAACCAGCGCGCGCAGCGAAACCGCGATGCAGACTCGAAAAGCACAGGGCCTATAAGAGGATCCACGGCGGCTCAGCGGCGGCGCTTGCGACTCAGGTTGAAGCAAGGAGCCACCTGCAGGCAATTGCTCACCACCTGCTGGTTGATCTTCAACTCGATGGGCCGATGATCTGGCAAGGCAAGCTCGTGCCGAATGTACGCCTTAACGGACAAGATCGTGGTGGAGTAATGGCAAATGTACTGGTCGAGATCCTGAATCACATTCTGCGGGTGCTCGACCGTGATCCGCACGGACAGCTGGTGCGTGTACTGGCAGAAGATCACGAGGGCGGCAGTTGCTTGAACATGGCGAACATGGCGGATTGCCACCCAATCCAGTGCGTGATCGGCAGGGTTGTACATCATGACATGCCCTAGGGGGACGCCAGATATACTCTTGCGCCGAGTTGGCCGTGCTCTCCTGGTTCCAGGAAGCGCGAACGCGCCCTCTCGGTCAACCCGCGGAGGCACGAACGCAAATCCGTTCTAAACCTAGATCGAGCAACGGGAAACATCGATACAATGGTATAGATACCGTTTCCCGATAGCCGTCGTAACGCTGGAAGGTATATTTCTTCCAGGCGCACTGGAAGTTATGTGGAATCCATATCTTGCCCTCTGGGCAAAGGCACGGGGGGAGGGATCATGCTAAAACTTATTGTTATTGCGACAAGGCAATGTAAACCATAAGGCCTCCAAAGGTTCAGCACTCCCCGAATCCTCGCCGTTATCAATGCGATCTTGTTGACGCAGGCCCAGTTTGTTCCAGGCGATGGAAGGAGGCAGGTTAGGCGTGGGTCCCATCGCGGCCACGCTGCCAATGTAAGTAAATTCGTATGCCATGGCGCACGACAAAGTACCACTGCAGATTTCAAATCTCGAGCCTATCTGCAGCAGCTATATATGCAATCCATGCAGAACAAAGTAACATATTAACATGTGTTGGTCTACATTAATAAAAATATGCAATGTGTGAATGATAAGACAACGTATTGATACTGCAATAGTATTAGTAGTACTACGTACTAGCACATTGCAGTTATTACTGCTACATAGTAGTAGTACTTAGTAGTAACGCGTAGTAGGGCTGGTAGGCGTACTTAGTGGAAGTAGTATTTAGTACAAGCACTTACTACTACTGCATATGCTGGTAATTGCTATCGTATGCCGCCGAGAAGCGACGACGATGACGGCGATAAAGGCGACGACGACGACGAAGGACGACAACAACGAGAGAAGACAACACGGACGAGTGATGTAGCAATTTGCAGCAACATTAAAAACGCTGGGGCGCGCGAGTGAAAAACGATCTGTCCAGCAAGGGAATAACTGTTGTAGGGGGGCGTTGTTGCCCTTTCTCTATCAAAGGATCGGGCAGAAAACGTCCCCTACAACGCAACGCCGGGGTAGACAGGACCCGGCGAATAGCGTAACGTGCATGCGAAACCTTCACTTCGACAGAATCGAAAATCATAGCCAAAGTTGCGATTTCATGGTATGCCGCCGAGAAGCGACGACGACGACGGCGACAAAGGCGACGACGACGACGAAGGACGACAACAACGAGAGAAGACAACACGCACGAGTGATGTAACAATTTGCAGCAACATAAAAAACGCTGGGACGTGCGAGCGAACAACGATCTGTCCAGCAAGGGAATAACTGTTGTAGGGGGGCGTTGTTGCTTTTTCTCTATCACAGGATCGGGCAGAAAACGCCCCCCTACAACGCAACGCCGGGGTAGACAGGACCCGACGAATAGCGTAACGTGCATGCGAAACCTTCACTTCGACAGAATCGAAAATCACAGCCAGAATTGCGATTTCATTGTCTACCGCCAGAAGCGACGACGACGAGAGCGACAAAGGCAGGCGACGACGACGACGACGACGAAAGACGGCAACAACGAGGGAGGCCGACACGGACAAGCGATGTAACGATTTGAACAACGTAAAAAAGGTTGGGCGCGCGAGTGAAAAACGATGTCCAGCAAGGGAATAACTGTTGTAGGGGGGCGTTTTTTGCTCTTCTCTATCAAAGGATCGGGTGGGACTTGCCGCAGGCAGCTGGGCGAGAACACCATTCCGACGTCAACGTGCAAGCGTGCGATGGTGGCTGTCTGGTAGGGTCAGATGATGATTTCAATGCCTGTGGCTGTCTGGTTGGGTTGGGCTGACGCAGGAGGAACACTATATCCTCTTCCTCCTCCCCCTCCTCCCCCCTCCTCCTCCCCTCTCTTCTATTGTTTGTCTTTTTTGTCTACTTCCCCGAATCTTTTTCTGCGCCGCTTGCCCAGTTCACTCTCTGCGAAAATAATCGTGATCAACATCAGCCCATCCACGAGAAAATCAGGCAGGTCAGAGGTATCTGGCGTTGATTCGCCGATCGCCTGGAGGATCTCGTTCAAAAACTTATATACGACGTCATCTCTCCCGCCGCGCAGGCGGTAAACAGTAATCGCGTTGGCCATTCGCTCGAGTGCACTCTGGTCCAAGGGCGGGCAGCACTCTGAATGCGAAGTGCTGACGTATGGCATGCCGTTGTCTAAGTACCACGCAGCAAGCTGCTTCTGGTATTCACATAACATATAAAAAATAGCAAGATTCGACCAATCTGCATACTCTGGGTAATTCGAGCGGATGTACGCGGCAGTGTATTCCAGAAGCTCTACGTAAAGGTCAGCCAGATCCTCGTACATGTGGAAAAAAAAACCAAACATATGATTTACAGTGCGGCATGGCCCAATCCCGATGACGGTCACATTCGCCCATTCCGCGCGGATGCTGTCGTGCACAAGAGAGCCCTCGTTAACAAACCCGCCAGGAACGAGGTTGTCAACGACATCGTTGACGAGCTCTTTAGCCCGGAACCCGCTGCCGCCGTATCCGCTGATGCCTCTGACAGGCTCCAGCAAGCTACGCACGCTGTAATTCTTCAAGAATGCATCAGCTATCGTTCTGGCCTGTTCAGCAACGGCGGCCAGGTCTCGGAGTAGTAATAAATAGCCGCTGACGGGGTCCTTAGCTCTGGTGCGCATCGGGTTGACATATGTTCCAAAGATCTGGCAGCGAGACTTGATGAAGAAAAGATCCAGATCTCGCAAGTTGCTAACACAATTCGCTTCCGTCTGTGGATCTACCGCATGCAACGTCAACCAGGGTAGGGACTTGTCCCGTAAAGCTATCCGAATTGCTAGGCTTGCAGTGTTCCTTACAAAGCATGCGTTTGTGATGAACTCCGCGAGTAGGCTGGCACGGCAGTGCGCACTTGCGCGCGTCGACAACTCATGATTGTACCAGTCGTATGTCCACTTCGTCGTGGGAGTATCTAACCTCGAATCAGCATTGACTCTATGAACATGGCTAGATCTGCCGTCACCAACTCCTTCTGTCGCTGCGATAGCGCTCTGCTGACTGCGATCTTCCTTGCTGCGAAGAAAACGATCATGGTGCGAACTCGCTCTTCATACGTTGCGGCTTTGAAAAATGGCTCGCCGACGCGCAAGGCAGACGACGAGAGGAAACCGGGTCGACAACGCAATTCAGATTTCCAATTAAATTTTCTTAAGCCTGCCGACAACTGCTGCGCCACGTCACGTGGGCGAGAAGGATCGAAGTCTTCTGGGAGCAGAGAACTCGGGAGACATTGCATATTGACTGCCTGTCGCTGGTCCGACATCATCTCTCGAACATCTTCAACTGATAACTCCTCGCCGGCCATGCAAGTCGCCGCGTCCTTCGCGCGCGATTGTTTATGGCTGCGTCGTCCAGCGCCCATTGACACACACGCCTTGCATAGATCCTCGACGCTGTGTCCGCCCGCCTGCTTCGCGCGAAGCCATCTGCATACTCTCTGTTCAATCTTTTCGTTTGGACGCAAGAACTTTCGATACTGCGGGGCGTTCAAAACAGTATCCAAGAATATCAAAGTGGAAGCACCGCCGCTCACCTGTTCAATGCTGCCAGGCGCGGAACTTGCGAACGCGGCGGGGCAAAAACAGGGGCAAGTGATTTGCCAAACCAGCTTGGATTATCACAGGAGCTCTCGATTTGTCCCGCGTTGGTACTGGTTCTGAGCTTGGCAACATTGAGACCTGGACAACATCGAAATCACGACGACGCACTTTAGGTTCCCCATCTGCATCTCGCTTCCTCGCATCCCGCGCTTCCCGCAACCGATCTGCCAACGGCCTGTGATTGCCAGTTGTATCCAAACCGAATTCAGTTAGCTGTCTCTCCAACTCGGCGCGGCTCAGGCACGATGTCATTGTAGGTATCCGAACGTTTAGCTTTGGTAGGGCCGGTAAGGCGTGTGCGAAAATTAACATCATCCTACAGATTCTCCTCTTCAGCCTCCTCCTCCTCCTCCTCCCTCCTCCCCCTCCTCGATCGCTCTTCCCCCCTCCCGCCTCGTCCTTCGGTTTACTAGGCGTTGATTTGTACTGTTGGCTCGCAGAAGCCTTCATGGGGACTCCGGTCGCCGTCGCCCTCCTCATCGTCGTCGTCTTCTGGATGGGCTGTTGGGGGCACGCGAAGCATAACGAATATGGATATGTAGGGGCCACGGACCGGTGGGCACGCCGTATATGAAGAAAATATGAAGAAGATGAAAGCACATGGAAGTTGATGAATGAAGATCTGGAGCCGAAAAGGTTACGGACGAGAGAAAGAGAGAGAGAGAGAGAGAGAGAGAGAGAGAGAGAGAGAGAGAGAGAGGAGAGAGAGAGAGAGAGAGAGAGAGAGAGAGAGAGAGAGAGAGAGAGAGAGAAAGAGAGAGAGAGAGAGAGAGATAGAGAGGGAGAGAGATAGAGAGAGAGAGAGAGAGCGAGATAGATTGAGAGTATTATCGGTTTCAACGTCTTTTGTCTAGATCTCCCGTCATCCACCGGATTTTCATGGGCACCTCTAGGCTCTGACTGGCAACCCTTCGGATCAGACATCCAGCCAGTCGCAAGATTTCCATGGGCATCTCTACGCTCTGACTGGTAACTCTTTGGTCCAGCGCAGGTTCTCTGAGAATGCAACTTGCAACGAAAGTGACACGAAAATGAATGGAAGCTGCATCGGCGTCGAGAGAGAGAATGAGCATGAGGAGCAGAAGTACGGGGAGGGGATGTGGGAGGGGAAGGGGGAGGGACGCATAGACCCAATTTGTCCCTCCCACACATATATATATATATATATATATATATATATATATCCCTGGGGGCGAGGCCGGGGGCCCCAGGACAGGTGCCTCCACCCCCCACGGGGGGGCGGGGGCTCATTTTCCTTGTGTTTTTTTACAAGGCTTCCGCGCCCTGGGCCTCGGAGGCCGCCGCCTCCGACCCCCCGTGGGAGGGCGGGGCGGCCGGGGAGGTCCAAAATAATCCAGGAGGGCATCCAGAGGCTCCCAGGACGGCCCAAGCGGGCCCCGAGTCGCCGAAATACCGCTCCAGGACGCCCAAGATAGGCTCAAGACGGCCCGAGCGGCCCCCCAAGGCATTCCACGACGCTTCAAGACGCCTCTCCCAAGCGCTTCAAGAGGCCGAAATCGTACATGTTACGAAGGTTGTGGACACATTTTGCTTTTCCCGCCTTCTCAGCCTTCCGACGCTCCACGACGGCTCAAAGGCCCCCCGCGGACGCCCCAGGAGAGCCCAAGAGGCCTCCAAGAGGGGCTCAAGACGGCTCTGGAGGGCCCCAAGACGGCCCAAAACGCGCTCACGACGGGCGAAGAGAGCCCCAAGACGGCCCAAGCGGGCCCCGAGTCGCCGAAAGACCGCTCCAGGACGCCCAAGATAGGCCCAAGACGGCCCGAGAGGCCCCCCAAGGCACTCCACGACGCTTCAAGACGCATCCCCAGAGCGCTTCAAGAAGCCGAAATCGTAAATTTACGAAGGTTTTCGAACGATTTTGGGCTTCCAGCCTTTTCGGCTGTCCGACGTTCCAAGACGGCTCAGTAGGCCCCCAGGAGCGCCCCAAGACGGCCCAAGAGGGCCCCAAGAGGGCCCCAGAGTCGCCCAAGACAGCCCAACAGAGCCCCAAGACGGCCCCAAGATGCGCCTAAGACGGGGACCACGACTCCAAGATTCGACCAACCGGCTTGAAGAGTGCCCCAGGAGGCCCCAAGGAGCCCCCAAGAGGCCCCAGGAGGCCCCCAAGAGGCACCCAGGAGGCTTAACGAGGCCACAGAACAGCCCCGAGGAGACCCCACAACGGTGCCAAAACGGCGACCGAGACGGCAAGGAGGAGGAGGAGGACGAGGAGGAGGAGGACAAGGACCAGTGTACATCCAAGAGCCATCAACCATGTTGCAATGAACGCTCCCGCCTAGCTTTTTCTTCGTAGGCTCCTACGGGAATTATTTGTTCATTTCGGGAAGTGCTCCATTTGACGGCAACTGCCCGAGAATCCTCAATCGTGACAAGACGCCGTTCCTGGGACTTCAGCGCAGCGAAGCAACATGACGGTTGCGCCTTGGCATTCCTAAACCACGCCAGAAGGTCGTTCCTGGAACCTCAACGCCGCGAATCCGCTTTATTGCTGCGCCCCGACGCTCGTAAACCCTGCCAGCGCGCCATGCCTCGGACGCCAACCAAACGAATCCCCCAAACGGTGGCAAACCTTTCAGACGACTGGGCGCGGCGCCAGGGCGCCTACCACGTGTTGAAGAGGAGCCGCCCTCGGTCCTGCCAGCGGCTGCAAACACCGACATCGGAAAGCACGCGGCGCTGGGGCGATAGTCACGTTTTGAAAACAAACAGCCGCGCCTGCATCGTTGAAGCTGCTGCGACTTGTCGATGATGCTCCGACCGATCCGCCTGCCCCTCTTCTGTGCGAGCTCGCGTTCACAATCGGGGAAGTCCGCGCTAGAACCTAAGCGCGCGCGAAGCGCGCGTGGTTCTAGTATATGTGTGTGTGTGTGTCTGCATGTATAGCTTCGCCGAAAGTTGCACACGAACCGCATTACCACGTGTGTATATATATAGACATATTTATATATATATAGAGAGAGAGAGAGAGAGAGAGAGAGAGAGAGAGAGAGAGAGAGAGGCTGCTCCGATACAACTGTGGTTGCGTCCGGGAAGGCTGGGTTGCGAGCGCCTCAGTAGGGCCCAAAACAGCTCCTGATGGCAGACAGCCGCGGAGGGCCCCAGGAGGCCTCAGGGGGGCCCGACGAGCGCCCCAAGGCGGCCACGATGGGCACACAATGGCCCAAGATGGGCCCGAGATGGACCCAAGATGGCCACTCGACGGCCCAACGGACGGCCATCATGCTAACATGTGTGCACATATAAAGTAATACATTGATAATCTTGTATTTACGCATCCGTATCCTTTCTGGCTCAAGTGCTCAAGGAGTGGCCCTTGGGTTGAATTTATGTCTACACCCCGGCTCAGCGGCGCCAGCGAGTGGTTTCTTCTTTCGCTTGCTTGTTTCAGCAGAAGCACCGCTACCAATGCCGGCCGACATGGAGCGCGCAAGGGCCCCTTCCATGCGCGCTGATTGTCACGGTGGGCAGTGGCATTCGCAATCGCGGGCCCAGTCCGCGGAGTGGAAGCAGGGCCCCTCCGGCAAGTTGCGCTGGATGGGAACGGCACCGTCGACGCAGTTGTCTTCCAAGAAGGGCCTGTGTGTGTGCCGGGCTGTTCCAATTCGAACTACACGACGGCCTGCGGCACTTGCGGCACGAAACGCACCTACTCGGATGTGGCGGCCCCTTGTTGCTGTTTGCGTTGGTTTTTGGTTGTTGTTTTCAAGGCACCCGCCAACCTGGCGCGGGCGAAGCCCGAGGAGGTGGCGGCCGCGCTCCCAGCAGCAACGACCCCGTCACGTCGGACCCCCCTGCCCCCTGCCCTGCGCAGTGGCACGGACAGGGAGACCGCCAAGAAAGCGCTTCGCGATCTCGAAAACGCCTGTGCAACTCTCTCCGATATGGAGTGCCTTTAGGAGGAGCGCATGACCATGCAGGCGAAGACCTCCCAGCAGAAGGCGACACGTCGTGGGCCCAAGCCTGCTGGCGCCCGCCTGGACAACGCAATGGCTGCATTCGGGCGCGCTCAGCAGCGCGCCGCCGAGTGCAATGCAGCACTCGCGCTCCCCCAGGAAGCGGCATTGGCTTCCAACTCCAAGCTCGCCCGCATGAGCCAGGAGGTCGAGTCGCTCAAGGCTGAGTTCGCGTCGGAGGACCAACGCGAGCCCAAATGCGGCCACTCGCTGCCCCCGTTGGGGACTCTCCAGGAAACGTCCGGCCACCTCGAGAAGCTTCTGGCGATGCTTTCGAGCTGGTCGGCATAGCCGAAAGAACACGCGGAGCAGGCGAAGGCGCGCTCGGACCAACAAGTTCAAGCCTGCGCGCCACGTCGGCAAGCGGCCGATCCACCCGCGCCCCAGGAACATCTTCGAGCTTGCGGCACATCGTCTGGGAGCCCAGCCGCAGGCGCGGCTCGCAGACGCGAGTTATCGGTGCAGTACCTCGTTCCGCCCTCGAGTGGCGCTCGCCGATCGCTTCTACAGCGGCGCCTGCGGCGCCGTCAAATGGGCCGCGACGGTGCGCGACTGCAGTGCGCTCTTGGGAGCTTGGCTGCAGCAGGCTCGTGCCCCAGCCATTCCTGCGATGCTTCCTCTGGCTTCCTCGCCGCCGGCGACGGGCGCGGAGTCGACGTTGCGCGGAGCCACCGCGATCGCGTGGACGTTTCTGCCGCGCCGGGCCAGAGGGGGCCACCCGGAATTCAAGCGCGCTGCTGCGGCGACCATTTTCGAACAGCGTTCCCACGGCTCCGCCCTCGACGTCAATGGCGCGCAGGGGGGGGCGGGGCGCCGAGGCCCCTGAGCGCCCCGGTATTTTCTACAGGATGTTCAATGGCGCGGCCGGCGTTGGCGGACATCGCGCGCGGACATCGCGGCGTCGTGCAGTGGCGTGCCGGCAGCTCGATCCTGATGCGCGCGGTGCTGCGCTGGTTGGCGCAGCGCAGCCGAGATGCTCAAGCGCTAGCCATCCGCGTTCTGGCTGCACGGACTGAACGCGAATGCCCGCGTCGGCAGCGCCCGCTCGATGGCCATTGGCCTCCGCTGCCCAGGGGCGCGAGAGTCGCAGCGGCACCCGCTTGCGGACTTACGCGAAGCATTTCGGCTCCGCCGTCATCTCCACGATTTTCCCGGAAGTCAGTCCCACCTGGACTTCTCCAAAGGGTTTTGGAGACCACCCGGATCAACTACTGTGCTGGGCCAATCATCGCACCCAGGCGCTTTGCTGCCGTGTGTCCAAGGGCACTGACCTCGCCATGAACGCCACCTTCGACCACGGCTTCGCGGGGGGCGACGTCGGGGACGGCGGCGCGGAGGCCACCACCGAGAAGCCAAGGCGGGCCTTGGCCGATCCAGAGGCGCGCGAAGCCTTTCGCGTTGCTCGGTGGCGCTACGACCCCCCCTCCGGCGCGACGATGACCGAGCACATCGCGGATGCTACTGAGTATCTTTCGGCGCCCGGCATCGCGCTGCTTCCAGAAGGTCTGGGGCGCTTTTCGCAGGCCGTAGATAGCCCAGGACACGCGCGTTCACATGTGCCAGATAGCGCCTATGCGGCGGCAGATTCTGGCCGCTGCAGGCGAGCAGTCTTTGGCGCGTGGCCCGGTCTGGAAGCGCGCTGACCCAGGCCGATGGCACCGCGCGCTCTACCCTTGGGACTGGCCTTCGACCTTGGACGCCGATCCACGGAGTTATCCCGGTGGGAACGCCGCCGCGCGCGCAGCGCAACTGCATGCGCGGCCGCTGCCGGCGCGCGACCGCGCCGATTTCTTGGATTCGGCGGCCCTGGGGGCGGCTGCTGCCGCGCAGGGGGCGTTTGAAGCGGCGCGCACCCAGGGCGCAGCTAAGAAGATCCAGAACACTACGGCGCACAAGCTCGACGGCTCGCTCGCCGCGCCGCCCGCGGAGGGGTCTGCGCAGCGCGGCGAGGATCCCGCAGCCGCGCTCCAAGGCGGGCGACTCGGCTGCGCGCGATGACGGCCACCGCCTGCTCTTGGCTGACCGCGCGGCCAAGGGCCTCGCATCGTTGGCGAAACACACGACCTCCACACTCACCGCGCGCCGTCGCACCAGCGCGGCGCGGTGGTTGGGCGCGGCAGAAATTTCGCGACCCACGTCGCCCGCTCTCTCGCCGCCATCGCGGAGGCCTTGGGCCACAGCGTCATCGCGCCCTTCGCGAACCTTGTCAAGGCGTTCGGCAAGATCGTTCGGGAGCTAGTCGTGGGACGGGGCGCGCGCGCCCCATTGACGAGCGAGCGCCGTGTCTCGCATCTCTCGGCGCCAACCCTGATGCCACTTCATGGGTCGTGGACTGCGTTGGCGCGCGCGCAGTGGGGCGCGCCGTTCGGGGGCTAGTCATGGGGCGGGGCTCGCGCCCCTTTAAGAAGCGAGCGCCTAGTCTCGCATCTCTCGGCGCCAACCCCGATGCCACTTCGCGGGTCGTGGACTGCGTCGGCGCGCGCGCAGTGGGCCGCATCGTTCGGGGGCTCGTCGCGGGACGGGGCTCGCGCCCCATTGAGGAGCGAGCGCCTTTTTTCTGGTATCTCTTGGCGGCAACCCCGATGCCACTTCGCGTGTCGTGGACTGCGTCGGCGCGCGCGCGCGGCGGGGCGTCCGCCCGATTGCCCACGGCGCGCTGCGGACTTTCCACGAGCGCGCGCGGTTCCAAGCACGCGGCAGCGCGCAAACCGCCCACTCGAAGATCGGGGGGCGACGGGGATGCAAGGCAGGTTCGCACGTTTTCAACGCTGTCTGTTGCATTGCTTTCGGCTTCTGGGACATTCAGCTTGCGGCGCGTGGGCTTGCGTTCCGCGTCGTGGAGCCTGGCGGCCCCTCCTGGCAGACAACGCGTGGGCATGGCGCCAACGGGCGGCCAGTCTTCGCTGCGACGCTCGTACATGACCTGCGCATTGCCCTCATTGTGCGTCTGCCGGTCCACCAGGACGTCGCGATCGCGCAAGTGATGACAACCTTCGCCACCACGTTCGGCCAGTGCCACCTGACCCCGTAAGATGAAGTGCGCCTGCCGAGTTACCGCGGGACTGGCGCAACGTGCGCTCGCGAAACAGTGCGTCGCGAGGACGCAAACCTTGCCGTTTGGGTTCCGGAGGTCAACATACTGGTGTTGGCGGTGGACGTGTATTGCCACGGCGGAACAGTGCTTTCCGCGGCGGGCGAGGGCTTTGCGAAAGTGCGCCGGCGCTCGCACATGGCCATGGGCGCGCACACCCCGACCTGGATCAAGGTTTTTGGGCTGCGCCCTAATCCCAGGTCGGCACCTTCTGAGCTCCCTGAAGTCGATGGTGCTGTCACGCTTGCCTTTCGGCCTGCGCGTTGCTTGCCTGGCGGGGGCGCGCCTGCGCCGTCTGAACGGAGTCTGCATGCGCGGGCTACGGCGCGTTGCGGGCGACTGTCGCTTCGGATCGCCGTGCAGTGGTCTGACCGCGAAGTGCGCGAGCGGCTGATAGTGCCCATCCCCGACTGCCTGCTCATGGCTATGCGCTTTTTGAACCTGCAGCGGCTTGTGTTCTTGCGCCCCCCCGACCCGGTGGCGGTGCTCCACTTCCGCCCGAAGGAGCAACCGCTGCCCTTGGCGTGACTACTGGCAGCGGATCGTGCATATCTGCGACGCGAGGAGCTGATGCATTCAGCGGCGCCGAGAGCCCTCGACGATCCGCTCCAGTGGGCCGCACTTGTGGCCGACAGCAAGCAGTGGGCTCTCGCCGTGGTCAGATTACACTTCTTAGACTCCTGCAGGTTGGCTTCCCAACTGGCGCGTCGCACATTGAAGTGCCAAATGTGCAGCGCTCGCTTCGCCGTCGCGCGCGCCCGCGCGAGCCGTGAGCGCAGCGCATTTCGCATAGGGTGATCGCGAAGGCCACGTGCTATCTCCACTGCGCGGTCTGCCCATGCAAGTTGGATTTGTTGCAAAGATCTGTCTGCTAGCGCGCTGAACGGATTCCTGGCGTCCGCGCCGTTGGATTAAAATGCAGGCGCATGCTTTTTCTCATGACGGCTGACCACCATGCGAAGGCGGATGAGGAGTTCCGACCCGCCCGCTGCGCAGGACAGCGCGCCACACGGACCCATGCCTTGTACCACCGGGCGGCGAAAGGGGGCCGATGGATGCATCATGGGTGCCCCGCAAGTCAAAGTTAGTCACACGCTCGAAAACACATTTTTATGGTGGCCACCAGGGCTGCCCGACACTTGGTTTGCGCCGTCGGCACACCCTGATGTCCGTTATTGTTTTGTGTCGTGCGTAGTTCGCCTTCCCAGTGTCCTTGAGACGAGCATCCCCTGTACATGGTATGCATATATACACAGACATAAGCAAACACACAGGCACACAAACCCTTACAGACAATCTGCTGTAAACGCCACATGTGCATGGATGTCCGCGCAGCTTTCTTTGACCGTTGCTCGTTGGCGCGCGCCGCGGGCCAGGGAGGGGGGGGGTACAGCGACAATCCAAGAAGTCCGCGCGAACCTATGAAAGTGCACCCTTGCGTGGATTGATGTTTCTCTTGCTCTCTCTATGTGTCCCTCTCTCTCTCTCTCGTTCTCTCTTTCTCTCTCTCTCTCTCTCTCTTTCTCACCTTGTCTATATGTATATATATATATATATGTTAAAAATGCTACAGCAACATTGCCCCCAAACCAGGGAAACTGATGGCTGGCATCGGGGAGGTCCTCCTGGGTGCCCCTTGCCGTCAGGGCTGGCCAACCGACTGCATGGTCGAAACTTCTTTTCTGTGCTGTTTGCATGCAGTTCCATTGCGCGATTCGCGCGCTCCTTCCTCTCCACGTCATCTGCCTTTCGTCTCCTGCACCTGCTTCTTCTTCTTCCCTCCCCTGCGCTCCTTGTCCTGCGGGTTCTCCCCGTCCCCCGTCCTTCTCGCCCCCTCCTCCTCGCCCCCTCCCCCCCTGGCTTAAGCCATTCAGCACGCCCCTGCGCCTCTGGTTTTGGCTGTGTGCACTCCACACCCCGCCCCCGCGCCCGACCGCCGACGCGGGGGAGAAACGGTGCGTTCCCTGCGCGCGTGCCGCCTCGGGTGAGGTGGGGCTGTGGTGGAGGCGGTCACCCAGCGAAACCCCGCCCCTCGCCCATCCTCCCTGTCCTCGCACTCCTTTCTCTCTTCCTCTCCCCCTCCCCCGTCCTCTCCATCCTCCTCCTCCTCCTCCTCCGCCTCCTCCTCCTCCTCATCCTCCTCCTCCTTCCCCCCTTCGATGCTACGGTGGCTCCTCACTCCTCCTCCCCCTCCTCCTCCTCCTCCTCCTCCTCCTCCTCCTCCTCCTCCTCCTCCTCCTCCTCCTCATTCTTCCCCGGGAAGGCAGACGCTCCTCAAAGCCAGGGAGGTTAGAGGGGGTCTCGGAGTGATGCTGCAGGAAGCCGCGGCGGGGACTGTCGTGAAGCTGGACACACAGAGGGTGCGGCAGGCGTGTGCGAGAGCTGGATGCGCACCTGTGGCCACAGGTCTTTCCCGCGCTCGGGCCTCGCATTCCCATGTACGCCAGGCTTCCGCACGCGTGTCCATCGTGTGGCCTCGGGATTTGACCACAAGTAAGAGTGCACCCTCGCTGGAGTAGCCTTTGGTGCGGGCTCCTTGGGGTCCTCCGACCGCTGAGTGCGATGCGATGGCAGCGGCTTGCACGCCTGGGTTTGGCCCCCCCGCGCCTCCCAGAAGGCCGTGCACCGAAGATCACTCTCGCGTGCAGCCGACGTGTGTTCCGTCCAGCCATTTGCTTTTCTGGCTTCCAGGTGCAAAGTCGACGCATGTTCTGAGGGGGAGGAGGGTGGCAGGACGAGGGGGAGTGTTCGTGCGGCCACTGGTCGCCAGCTCTCCTTGGCCGCACGGTTTCCACGCCGCCGCTGCACAGTACACTTTGTCCTTGGACACGTGCTGCAAGACTGCGCGGGGCCGCCGCGCCCACGGACGGGGGCCAGCCCGGGCCAATCCAAACCAGCGTTTCCGAGGGCGCAGCCTCAGCCATAGCGCCCGTTCGCGTGATCGGCCGGGCTGACTCGCATCGATGCTGCAGCAATGAGGATGACGAGAGCGTGTGATCAGAGCCGCGAGAAGCCCTAATCCGCCGCCTCCTGTGGTTTGCCGAGGGGGTACACGGCTTGCTGGATTTCAGAGTGGTTTTGTTCGTGTTCCCAGTGGGCTCTCGGCCCAACCCGCCCGCTACCCAGAATTTGCGTCCCCCGTCGGTCCCCCCTAGCGAAGCAACCCCAAGATGGTTTTCAAGATGGTTTCCAAGACAGCTAGCCCAAGATGGCCCCAAGATGCCTCCAAGACTGCCCAAGAGGCCCTCAAGACACCCCAACAGGATTCCAAGAGGACCCCCAGGAACCCAAAGTCAGCGATTTCCTGTGAATTGGTTTTTCAATGATGTTAGCGTTCTCGCCTTCTCGGGCTTCCGACGCGCCCAGGAGGCCCTCAAGAGGCCCGCGAGGGCCCCAAGACGGCCCAAGAGGCCCCCAAGCAGCCCCAAGACGGCACCATGGACTTCCAAGGCGGCCTTACATCACCCAAAGAGGAAGGGACCCACGGCTGCCCCGAGAGGGCACCGAGGCGGCCTCCAAAGGCCAAGAGGTCCCTGAGAGGCACCCAGTGACCCCCAAGATGACCCCAAGAGGCAACAAGAGGAAAAGGACCCAGCAGGCCCCCAAGCGGCCCCTCCGAGGCCCCCAAGAGGCTCCCAAGAAGCTCCAAGAGGGCCTCAGGAGGCCTACAGTTCTCACTCCTCGTCCTCCTCCCTCTCTCCCTCCGACCTTCTCCTCGCCCAAATGTTTTCTCAAGGAGTTCATAATTTTTGGGGGAACGCGTAATCCAATAGTTTTGACTAGCTTTGACAACCTTTGGCCCAGCGGTCGGCCGCATGGGCGTTTCCATAGGGCAGGGGGCGTCTGTGATTCGCCGTAGTCCAGTTCGGTTACAATCGACCATCTGCTGCAGTGATTTTTGGGAGTCCGTTTGCGCCGAATGGTGAGGACCCATCTGCTCACGGTCGTTCACGTGGCGAATAATCTGCCACTGTCGCTGTTCACTCTCACTCTTTTCTTCACCCAACTCTTCTTGTTGTTCCTCCCTGCCCGCCTTTTCAACGCTGTCACCCCCCTCCCTGATCATGATGGTCGCTAGTCACTGTTCTCACGAGCTGGGAATACAGGACATGCGCAGGAGCATCTACCTCTGGATTCTCCAAACGGTGCTGGCACACAGGGGCTCTTCCTTCATACAACAGGCACGGCAGATCCGAAACCGGCCTGCGAGCAGGTGCCTCGCGCAAATGTCTTTTCCCCCGATGTCCCCAGACACCCCGCAGAAGATCAGGGGCACCCTGCTGACCTCAAACATCGACGAAGAATGTGCTCCAAGAACAGCGTGATCTCTTAACGTATGTGCCTGCTGTACATTGACTGTCGCTTTCCGATTTCGCCAAATCGTCGGCGGTATTCGCCGCCCCGCGTGCTCGCTGCCATGTCCAGGATGTCGGCCCGCTGCCAGCCATGAGCGCCTCGCTGGCGCCTCTCGCGCCGGGTGGCCATTCAGGATTACCCTAAGATGACCGCTCGTGGGCGTTTCGTGGGCGCAGCGGGCGCTGGCTGCGCTGCAAATAATGCACCACTTCGGTTGCATCAAGCACGGTGGGTTCACCACGCAGGTTGCAGCACACAGCTTGCGCCACACAGCTTGTCTGCACCGCATAGTTTTTCCACCAAATAGCTCGCACTATACCCACTACCCTTTCAAGAGAAGAGCAGACGTTACCGTTATCCCGAGCCTGGAGCTCGCCGCTCCAAGGGGGATGGCACCTTTTACATATGATCTTGCCTAATCGTTCACGTTGCAGACGACTTCGTGCCCACAACCAGTATCGATCCCCCCCGGCCATGCGTGATCGGAGGTTAGGGTGGTGAGATCGAAGTTGGGGGGGTGAAATCAAAGTGGAACGGAGACCCCCCCACCAGGAAATCGGTTTCGGTATCGGGTTCGTTCCGTGCGTGCGAGCGAGGCGAAGCTGCGTGGGCGGGCGACAGGAATGTCTCCTCTGTGGCTGGGCTGGGTCGAGAAAGAACCACCCCGCCGGAGGGTGTTCCGGTGGCCAAAGGTGTCCCGCAGTGCTGTCCCGTCGGTGTCCCGTCGATGTCCTGTCGGTGTACCGTCGGTGTCTCTCCCGTCGGTGTCCCGTTGGTGTCCCGTCGGTTTCCTGTGGTGTCCCGTCGGTTTCCGGGCGGTGTCCCGTTGGTGTCCCGATTGGTGTCCCGATTGGTGTCCCGTCGGTGTCCTGGTGGGTGTCTCGATTGGTGTCCCGCGGGTGTCCCGACTGGCGTCCCGATTGGTGTCTTGATGCTACCCGGTGTTAGCGCATTGCCACCATGCGTTGTCGTCAGCATCGTCGTCTTGCATCGTCGCCAACGCGTGAGCGCATCACCAGCACCGCCACCATCACAATCATCGCAGTTGTCCTCGGTTGTTGTTTTTTTGTCTCCGCCCAACCTCCCTATCACCCGTTGGGTGGTCGCATAATTAGGCATAGCAAGCGTTTTTGCAAAGATCCCTTTGCAGTACAAGTATCGCGGAGCACATGCGCTCGCGTCAATATTCTTCAAAAGCCAGCGGGGTTCTGTTGCCACAATGCCTCATGTTCAAGCGAACGGTTTCACAACAGTAATTGCCCGAAATCTGCGAGCACGTTCGGTGAAGCTGCAAGGAAGCCATCGGCTTTTAGCCATTCTGTTACATGAGACCATCTGGGCCACTTGTGTCGCGCGCATGTCGAGAACGTTCATCCACGATCGCGCGCCCACCGACACTGTCACATGATACGGTGCTGTCCACGCACTCGCGCGTCCGCCACGCGCGCACGCCGAACGTGTTCCAGAACCAGTGGTCCAGTGGTTTCCTCCCCAGTTCAGCACGGAGGTTTCCAATAATGTACGAACACCCATTTTTCCATACAACTTTCTTAAGGTGTATAATTTCTGCGGGCGCCCACTTCCTGGACAGTTTTGCAGCAGAATCGGGCTCATCTTCGTCAGCGTCGTTATGGCCATCGTCATTACCATCACCACAATCGTCGTCATCATCGCCGCCGCCGTCATCATCGTCATCGCCCTCGTCAGAATTCTGCGCGCGGGCACTTCATCATCATCATCATCATCATCATCATCAGCAGCAACCTTGGTCATCATCATCGCCAGCGTTACGTTTGCCACCGTCATGATCATCACCATCAGCTCCATCACCATCACCATGGCCGTCGTCAACATCGTATTGTCTCCATCGCCATTGCCATCACCATCGGCATCAGCGTCATGACAACTGTCATCTCCATCGTCATCACCGTTGCGGATGTCACCATGGCCAAAACCATTTCATGAGCTGCATGACGAATTTGTCTGCGCTGTTAGGTCCCACGCGCCCGTGCGCGTGTTGAGATCATGGCAAAATGGGTTTTCCCAACAAGTTGTGGGTTGAAGTGTGGGATGTTTTAGCTAGCACTGGATTTGACGACACTGCAATTTCCCCAGGTGGAGTGCACCACATAGTTGCCACTACAATGCTTGCACCGCATGTGTGCACATTTGTGTATGTGTGTCTTATTCGCCATGAATTGCCCCCGATAGCGTCCACCACACATAGTCCGCACATCCTGAGTGCACATGCTAATCGTTTCGCGTCCTCGCTGGCAGACATATCCTGCTGTGTACCGTTCCGTTGGTGGACGTGTCCGTGGCAGGCGCAGAAGCACTCACCCGTCGTCCGAGTGGCAACCGCGCGACCATATCTGTATAGTGCCCAGGCACGCGGCCCACGGGGCCAGACCCTGCTGGGCCTCAAGACCGGCCCGCTGTGTGCTCGGAGACTTTGTGTGCACGCCACCATTCCTGGCGATGGCAGCTCTCCACCATCTGCAGCAGTTTTGATCCAGGCCAAACCTGGCGCTCCTCGCTCCGGCAGGCGATTGTACAGTGCGCCGGGCCCCTGCAGCATACATATCCTTCCAGTAGCAGACGCGCCATGCCCGCGCCTTGCACCGAGCACCGCAGACGACCTTGTGAGATCCTGAAGGGCGTGGAGGACAGCAAAGCTTCCCCTTCCACCTTGGAAGACGACGGTGCGAGCTCCGCTTCGACCGAGATTGGGGAGCTCGGGAGTGACGCTCTGGTGTCATCCGAACGCCAGCCTGTCAATCAAGATCGACTCGCATGGTTGGCGCCGTGCGAAAACCTGATTATCTTCGACTGGGACGACACTCTGTTCCCAACCACCTGGCTGAGGGAGCAGGGCCTCCTTGAGAATGGGGCCGTTATCACCCAGCAGCAAGACGAGCAGCTGCAGGCCTTGGCAGATGTGGTAGCCGTGACGCTCGAGGTTGCGAAGAAGCGGGGTGGCGTGGCTATTGTTACCAACGCTGAGCAGGGCTGGGTGGAAATGAGCTGTGAGGCTATTATGCCCTCGCTGCGGGCGCACCTTGAAGGCGTCAGGATCGTCTCCGCGCGTTCGCGCCACGAGAAGCAGGGCGTCTTTGCGCCGACGACGTGGAAATGCCTCGCATTCGAAGAGCTGGTGGACGACTTCTACAGTGCATCTGGCAAGTCAGACATGACCCTGCGACGCAACATTGTCTCGCTGGGCGACTCCGAGCACGAGATGGAGGCGCTGATGTGGGTCGCAGCCGGCACAGAGTGCGACGCGAAGTGCCTCAAATGGGTGCAGCAGCCTGGCCTCGAGCAGCTCCGTGAGCAGCACGAGCTGATTGCTGGTTTGCTCGACGACGTCGTCGACCACGATGGCAACCTTGACTATGAGATTGGCGCTGAAGATCATTGACTGATGAGGCTCCGCCTCTGCGCTGGCAGCGCCACCGGACCGTTCGCCCTTGCACAGAGATCCTCGTGATGGCCACTTTTGGACTTCCCTGATGGGAGACAGTGGACACACGAAGGCCGGGGTGGCGTGGTTTGGTGGTTGGGCAGACCTTGCAAACGATCGGAGGTCTTCCTCCGCCCCCTTTTTTACATAGCGCACGCGGACCAGTTGTTCTGAGCGCTTCTAAGTCCGACACGTCAGAATGCCCCTTGTGTGCACAAAGACTCCCCAGGGGCTCTGGCTTACAGACGCCGTGCTACCTGCTAAAGTCAGGAGCAGCGGCGGGGTGCATCAGGATAGCATCTGCTACCAGTTTCCAGCAATGGGGCGGCGGAGGCCTTTCCATGCGCAGCCTCGTCCTCCTCCTCTTCCTCCTCTTCTACTGTTCAAGAAGGCGACGCCTGTGCTGTTAGCTGTGACGCGCGTCGCAATCTTCTAGCCGTCACGCAGTCTGTACACGGCTGCTCGACGCCTCTTGTTTGTTAGCTCCGTGCGGCAGACAACTTGCGCGGATGACAAGAGAGCAGCTCAGGAGACGAAAAAGCACGCAGACTCGGACGATTACCGATCCCCTGGAAAGTCAAAATGTGCGAAGTGGAGGGGAAGAAGGACATCCAGGAAATGTGTTCAATATGGGGAACCTGGAGCCCGTTTCTTTATTGCGTGGGGCATGACGGGCGTCATGGCCCCCGGTCCCCCCCCCCATGACGTAACGCTCCCCCCCCCAGTGCGCTCCGGGCACTGCAGCCGTGCGCATTGGGATCCGCGCAGGTGTCCGCGTAGGAATCCGCATAGGTGTCTGGTCCGCAGGCGTCGTCGTCGTCGTCGTCGTCGTCGTCGTCGTCGTCGTCGTCGTCGTCCGTCGTCGTCGCTCGTGGTTCGTCGCTGGTCGCTCATCGTCGTCGTGCGCGCGGACGCGGCTGGAGCCCGTTTTTAAGTCCCAGCCGATGACGGCAGTCATCTGGGGGGGGGAGGGGGTCGATGACGTCACGTTTCGCGCCGGCGGCGTTTGGAAATGCTTAGGATTGACGGAGGACGGGTAGCACGAACATGTAGGTGGCGATATGCACCACAAAGCCTGTGTACATCACAGTGCCCGCGTGCACCACAGCGCCTGTGTACACCACACCGCCGATGTACACCACAGCAGCCGCGTGCAACACAGCGTCAGTTTGTGCCACCGTGCCTGCGGGCACAGCAGCTCCTGTGTACACCACAGCGCTTCCGTACACGACATCAGCCGTGCGCAACACAGCACCACTGTACACCACAATGCCTGGGTGCATTGCAGTGCCTGTGTGCGCCACGGCGCGTGTGTGCACCACATCAGCCGTGTGCAATACAGCACCATTGTTGTGTATAGAATTTCAGAAGGAATCCTTGTGACAATGGAGCGCGTGTGGATTTCAGAGAAAACAGTGGAAAACAAATCTTCATGGACAAAGGAGCGCCGCTGGATCTACGAGTCCCCCCGAATCCGCCCGCATCACCCTACTTCCCATTTGCGTCCAGGAGGCTCCAGCTAAACTGGCCGTCCGAGAACCAAGTGGACCGATTCAATCGACCATTCTGCGGTGCACGCTGAGTTGCGCACGTGCGTTGTAACGCCAAGCCGCACGATAGGGGGTAACAAGGAGGAAAAGGAGTAGGAGGAGGAGGAGGAGGAGGAGGAGGAAGAGGAGGAGGAGGAGGAGGAGGAGGAGGAGGAGGAGGAGGAAGGAGGGAAAAACGTCGCATTCGATTCTCGGAACTTTCCTGGCGTGGCGTTTAGTTGTCCGCCGCAGATCCTTACGTACATGCTCCTTCTACCTGTCCTATGCACGCAGGCACTGTGGTGTGGTGTAGACAGGCGCTGTGGCGTGCACAGGCGCTGCGGTGCACGCAAGCATTGTGGTGTACGCAGGCGTTGTGTTGCACATGGCTGCTGCGGTGTATGTACACCGGCGCTGTAGTTCTCCCAAGTATTGCGGTATACGTGGGCGGTGCGTTGCACACGGCTGTTGCGGTGTACGCAGGCGCTGTGGTGCACACGCGCGGTGTGGTGCACGCGAGCGTTGTGGTGCACACAGGCGCAATGGGCAGATCGCCACTTACATGCTGCTCGCGTCGTCGTCGTCGCTCGTCGCTCGTCGCTCGTCGCGTCGTGCGCGCGGGCGCGGCTGTGGTGCCGGAGCCACACGGCGGGGGGGGGCGTCACGTCATACCCCCCCCCCGCCCTCCCCCTCCCCCCCCCCATGACGCCCGCCATCGCCGAACATAAAGCAACGCGCTCCTGTAATGTGGGTCTCCTGATTTGCGCGTCCCTGGGCCCCTCCAACAGGGGCTCTGCCCGGCGTGCTGAGCTGCAGGAGGGGAGGTGCGCGCTTCGAGAGGGTGTCGCCCGTGAGCCCGGACCGCGCGAGGCGCGAGAGGCCGAGACGCGGGGCCCCCACAGAGCCGCGGAGCCTCGGACTCCACGCGCCAGCTCGTGCCGCCTGCCGCCGGGCTCGCGTGCCCAGGGGGGGGGCTCGCTGGAGGAGGGCCCCTTGAGAAACGGCGGCTCTCCCGCCCGGCCTGCGTCTCAAACCTGTCCCCGGACCCATCCCTCGGGGGCGGCAGAGAGGGGGGTGGTGACCAGGGGCGGGTGGATATCATGGCGTGGGCCCTGATAGTTCCCCAGATTTCCTGGCGCCTCTTCTTCTTTCATCACGTCCCTGGTCCCCCGCTTGGGCCGCGCACGTGCCGCCGGCCACGACTTGCACCCCCCCCCCTCTTGGACGCCCCCCTCTTGGCCGCCTCCGAACCCCGCGGTCCAGCCTGCCCCCGAGGCGGATCCAGCTTTCAGGGGCCTCCATGCGCGCGTTCTCTCGCAGCGTTGCTGTCTAGTCTCCTCATGGCGTTATGTAACTCACGTCTCTGACTCTACTTTCGCATGCGATTTTTCTTCCCCAATCCCCGAGTTCCGCCCGAAAGGCTTGGCCGTTCAGAAAGAGGGTGGGGACCCTGGGACACATTCCAAGTGGGCTACTCGGACGCACCCCTATCGAGGTCGGACGCCCCCCATCGTATATCCAAGGATTGGGCCCAAAAATCCTGGTCCATGGAAGAATCCCACGAAGCCTGGGACAGGGGTCGACATATCCCCTGTTATACTCCTTCCTCTGCACATATACAGCCCTCAGGCCTTCGCCGATGCAGGAGGCAGTACCGACGTCTCGGCTATCAGGGCCCCGCCAGGACACCTCTGCGCAAGCCGTGCGGGCGAGATTGATACCCATATCAACTGCGTCGTGGGCTTTCTGGGAAGAGACGCCAAAAGGCCGAGGCGCAGCGGAGATGGATGATACAAATCTGGCCTCCAGGGGCCAGACTTGTTGATCCACGCTCACTGCGCCCCTGGCTTCCTGGGAAAGGGCACCCGAAGCTCCAAGACGCAGCAGATGTGGATACAAATCTTGCCCGCCACCTTGAGTCACCACCCACCAAACCACCCCAACCCAACCCGAAGGCTCAGATTTACCCTCGATTTCTAGTGGGGGGGGGTCCGGGAACATCGAAAAAACACAGATGGAGCCCATACCCCCCCCAACCCGAAATCCGGGCCTTCGGGTTGGGTTGGGGTGGTCTGGTAGGTAGTCATTGAGATCCGACGCTGCGACAATCCTCGAACCATCGCAGCATATCACGGGTGGAGCCCCGGGCCCCATCGTCCTGCGCCCCTCCTCGAGCCTGCTCGATCTGTGAGGCCCCGGGGCCAGAAGCACGGCAACCTCTCCCAGTGCGAAACACGAGCGTAACGCCAGGATCTCAGTTGGCGGCGCACACAAGGGTGCTAGGGGTAAGTCGGGCATGTCCCTGCACAAGAGGGAAATCAACACATAGTTTCAAACTAGTCTGGGGGCGATGTATTGGCTTTTTTTTGATTCTTGCTGCGTATATTTTCGGCTCGCTTTCATGGTTCTTCCAACATCCGTTTGTAGGAGGACGTGCTCGACCTAAGGGTTGGGGGGTGGGAAGGCTTCTTGGATGCAGCCTCCTTCTGAGAAGCCTCCCCCGCCCCTCCCCCATGCCCCCTTGTGCGCGCCGCCAGCGCGCGGCGCAAGCGCCCCGCACGGCGATGGACGCGCGTCCCCCGGCCCCCGCGGGGCCGCCGGTCGACCTCCTGGAGCTCGCGGGCGGCGCCTCGGGATCCGAGGACGCGCGCCCCCCGCTCCGCCGCGGGCGGCACGAGGAGGAGGAGCACTGGGAGGAGCAGGGGTCCTTCAGTCCCCTCCCACCTTTGAGAGCAGGAGGAGGAGGAGCAGCAGCAGCAGCAGGAGGAGGAGGAGGAGGAGGAGGAGGAGGAGGAGGAGGAGCAGCAGCAAGACGAGGAGCAGCAGGAGGAGGAGAAGGAGGTGGTGGAGGAGGAGGAGGAGCAGGAGGAGGAGGAGGAGGAGGAGGGAGGAGGCAGGAGGAGGAGGAGGAGAGAGGGAGGAGGAGGAGAGGAGGAGGCAAGGAGGAGGAGCAGGAGGAGGAGGAGGAGAAAAAAACGAGGACGGGAGCACCTCCACCCCCGTCCTCTCTCGGGCACGCGACCTCGTCGCACAGCTCGACGCCCGACCCCTCCACCCTCCGTCGGGCCCCACCGAGGACGACCGGGCGCCCCCCGGCGCGCCGCCGCCGCCGCCCGGCGGCCCGCAGGCCTTCCGCGGGCAAGGCCTTCCGCGGTGCACCGTCGGCCCCGACGCCTCGGCCGGGGCGGCCGCCCACGAGGCCGACGGTGCACCCGGCCTCGGCGGGTGGCTGGCGCGCGCGCTGCTGGCGGAGCGGGCCGCCGTGGCGGCGCTGCTGGCGGCGAGCGCAGCGGCCCCCGCAGATCCGTTGATGTGACTGCCCTGGGACAGGAGGAGGAGGAGGAGGAGGAGGAGGAGGCGGAGGAAGAGGAGGAGGAGGAGGAGGCTCTCTCCTCCTCCTCCTCCTCCTCCTCCTCCTCCTCCTCCTCCTCCTCCTCCTCCTCCTCCTCCTCCTCCTGCTCCTCCTCGCAGCGCCCCCATCGCGCTGGGACAGAGCTCTCGGCGGGAGGCCTTTCGCCAGTGTCGGCATGCGGGGGCCCCTCGCCGGGCCCCAGGAGCGTCAACGAATCGGCTCAGGATGCAAAACCGGTCCCTGGGAAGGGGTCCAGGCTTCTGAGGGGCACGTCTCGGGGGCGGAAAAGAGGGGGGTGATGACTAGGGGGGGGTCGATATCATGGCGGGGGCCATGGTATTTCCCCAGATTTCATGGCGCCCCTTCTTATTCCATTACGTCCCTGGCCCCCCCGCTGGGCCGCGCACATGCCGCCGGTCATGATTTGCACCCCCCCCTCTTGGACACACCCCTCTTAGCCGCTCCCGAACGTCGTGGACAAATCGCGACGTCGTGGGTCTGGGTACTGTCGGAGCGAGGTATAAGATCGAGGTCGGTTCGGGAAGGGTGCCCATGAATGTTCTTTGTGCCTGTTGGATGCTCTGGTGCATCCTGGGGGAGGGCACTTTCGAGCGTTCTGCAGTTTGGCCGGCGGAGGGTGCCGTGTTCTGGAAGCATGTGTTTCTGTCCTAGGTCCCGCCGTAGGTCAAGTGGTGGCGAGGTGCCTCGGCCTGCACAGGCTGTTCAGAGAGCCTTTCTGGCCGAGAGTGTTTTGTTTCAGTCTTTCCGTTTGTGTGTTATAAGGTCGCTGCTTCTCTCATAAGATTGGAGGGTGAAAGTGGGGGTCGGGCGCGGGGTCCCAGCAATGGTGTGTCTTTATGGGCCATGAGTGGGCGATGCATCCTCGGTTGCTGTGTTCGGCGGGGGTGCCAATTGAAGCTCCCCGCCTGCGCCCATGCGCGAGACTTGAGGGGAAACGAAGCAAGGGAGCGGGGGGCTCGGGAAAGGCGACGGAGGCAACGTGCGCTGAGGGCGCAAAAGACAAGGTTGAAATAAACGAAAGCGGTGAGGTGAGGGTCAAAATCTGCCCAGCCAATCTGACGTGCGGAACACTGCGACTCAGTTTTGGGGATCTTGAAGGCAATGGCAAACTGTGAATTCAAATTTTGGGGAAAAGCAAAATGTGAATTTACATCTTGGGGAAAAGGAAATTGTGAATTCACATGTTGGGAAAAAAGGAAAATGTGAATTCACATTTTGAAATTTTGTGTCGGAATCTTTCTGAAGGGGCCAGAATGTGAATTCACGTTTTGGGAGAGTCGCGGGACCCATTCCAAATCTGTCTTGGGGGTCGATAGTTCATCGCTTGGGAACATACGCGATTATCAATCGCACAATCAAGACACACTTGCACTCCACTTCGCAGCCCCACGCGCAGAATGCAAGAACGCCCACACGTATGAACGATACTGGATGGACGGCGCGTGTTCCCGCGCAGGCAACGCGCGGGCACGAACGACTGGCCCTCCATGACCGCCAACATTGGATGCCAGTCGTTCCCGATCGCATACATGAACGATACATTGAGCATACATGGGCCATTCAGCCCCCATTGAAGACCCCCTGTTGCAGACCCCCTGTTGCAGACCCCCTTTGGTTCTAAGAGTGTTCCGTGGGAGACTCATGGGGAAGTGGGCACGGCCGGTCTCTGTTCAAATCTGGGCAGGCCGTAGTTGCCCTTGGACGCCCGTGTTGGAACGCAGCACGTGCACCGCGCTCAAGACGTCCGAGTTGAAAACGCCGCGTGTTGGCTCGGCACGTGCTGGCCCACGACAGGCACAAAAGGATCGACCGACCGCTACCATTCCCATGCTTTACACATTGTGTTCCAGACTGCTTTACCAGCAGAGTTCGGACCAAGCAGGCTTCAGACACGGACGCAGGACCACATATCATCTTGTTACCCAGGCGAATGTAGGATCCCGCTGTACATGGCGGCAGTTGACTTCAACAAAGACATTCGGCAGCGTAACGCACAGCAGCATGTGGGAAGCGCTTGCAGAGCAGGGCACACCACCAGCGTACACGTAATTGTTGTCGAAATTTCATTACTACCAAACTGCTTCGGTCAAGACCGACCGGAACAGTCGGACTGTTGAAATTCGACGCGGGACAATGCAAGGCGACCCATTGAGTTCATTATTGTTCAACAGCGTTTCCGAGCACGGGATGCGGCGGGCGAAACAAGTTTGGACTTCAAATAACATTGGAATATGCCTAGAGACCAACGCCAACGACCGCCTCACGAATCGCCGCTTTGCTGATGACATTCTTCTTGTCGCCGGAACGCTTGAGCACGTCAAGAGAATGCTGGGAAGCAGAAAAGGTCGGGCTTTGCCTCCACCCGGACAAGACGAAGATCCTGCACAACGGACACAGACCATCCAGAGCACAACGACCGCCCACGCGCGTTGATGGCCGTGGAATGAGTATAGAAGTCTTGCCGCTTTGTCGAAGCACCAAATACTTGGGGAGGACAGTGCAGTTCGACGATTTTCTTGCAACACAGATAGAGAATCACATCGCCACGGCGTGGCGTAAATTTCACACATTGAAGGCTGAACTTACAAGCAACCACTACTCCCTCAACGGCCGGCTCAAACTTTTCCACGGAACGATCACCCTGACGGTTCTTTATTGGTGCGAAGTTTGGACCACTACAAAACAATTGGAACAACGGCTGCGGAAGTCTCAACGGCAGATGCTCCGGATGATCGTGCGCATGCCACGTCGCATGACAAACGCAACCACATCGAAGCAACAACGCTCTCCTGACACTGACGCGCTGTATGGTGAGAGCGCCCACAGTGACACGCACAACCACGACGCCCAAACCAGTATTAGCGATGATGACGACACCACAACGCCTTCGTCTACGCCATGTGACATCCCTTAATCAGAAGTGGAAGAGTCCTGGGCGGACTGGATCCGACGATCCACGCGCGCCGCAGAAGAGAACCTGAAGCGGATCAATATCGACGACTGGACAACGTTAGCACGAAGACAGAAATGGAGGTGGGTGCGGCACCTCGCAACGACGGAAGCCGCCGGATGGGCGAAACTTGCTTTACAGTGGACGCCGGAACAGGACCTCCGGTACATTAGAACCCGCCGAACAGGACGGCCCAAACAAAGATGGATACACGATTTGAGGCAATATTTGTGCACGGCATGCAACTACGCAGCTATGGCAACAAGCTTATCGGGCTTCATTGTATCGCCATCGTCCCCATCATCCGTCACACCTTCACAAATATTTGGTATAGTTTCAACGAATATGTGGCGAACTCTCGAAGATGGGTTCGTGCGCCGACATTAACCGTGGCACGACTCCCGATTCCCCGACTCCGGAGGCACGACTCCCGATCCGTTCGTTGACACGACTCCCGATTCCCCGGCTCTGGCGGCAGTTTTTTGTCTTTCCGTCCCCGGTTCCGACTCCGCCTCCCTTCTTTCCGACTCCGGCTCTCCCATCTCATCCTTCCGACTTTGGCTCTTACTTCGGCTCCCAGCTTTCCGACTCCAGTTCCCCCATCCCATTTTTCCGACTCCGGCTACGACTCCGGGTCCCATCTTTCCGTTTTTGGTTCTCCCATCTCATCCCTCCGACTCCGGCTCCGACTACATGCAGGTCCCATCTTTCCGACTCCGTCTCCCCCATCTCATCCTTCCGCTTTTGGCTCCGACTCCGGCTTCCATCTCTCCGATTCCAGCTCTCCCATCTCTTCTCTCCGACTCCGGCTCCAACTCCGGGTCCCAATTCTTCGACTCCAGGTCTTATCCCATCCCTTCGACTCCGGGCCCGATTCTTATTTGCATCTTTCCGACGGTGGTCCCGACTCTGGTCAAACGTATTCGGTTGTGGCAGTACGTGTGGTTCTTCTTCTCCGACTGCGGCTCCGGCACCCATTCCCATCTCTCCGACCCGGCTGCTATTTCCCGACCCTGGCTTCTGAGCGGCCAGCCCATTCCGGCGCCCCGGCGCCTTCCCGCCGCACCTTCGTAGGTGCCTCGACGCGGGCTCTTGTCTTGTCTTGTCTTGTGTCTTGTCTTGTATTGAGCTCCTCGTCAACGCGCTACAGGTTGCGCGTTGTGTATCTAGTTGCCTTCTGCCCATCACGCCACCGTGCCTGGGTTGTGGGTCGGAGTTCTTGGGGATGCTTCTCGAGATCTCTTCGGGCCCTCTTGGCCCGTCTGAGGGCCCTCCCGGGCCCGAAGAAGCAACGCGAGACGATGCGTCAACCCCTGAGAGATCAGTGAACTTGGGACCCTGGCCCCTAAACCCATCCTCGGGATTGAGTCGACTAGACGTAAGAATGACCTTCCGCCGGTGTGATTTTTGGTGCGGGCCAAACGGGGTCCCCCGATCGCCAAACTCGAGGCGGCAGTGGCGTCTTGCGCGCCTGTGTTTGACCCCCCGCGGCCCCCCCAAAGCCGCGCACCTAAGGTTTCTCTTACCCAGGGTCACTCTTGCGTGTAGCCGAAGTGAGGTCCGAGGCGCACGGGATTAGGCAAAGGACCTGAGGACGCGCCCATTCTCCGTTTCCAGCGGCACGGTGGCGCATCGGGCTGGCAAAAGCTCTCGGACGTGCTCGTTGGATTTCGGTGGTCTTCCAGCCTTGGGATGCGCTCCAGCAGCTGCGCCTCGCTGGGGCCAAAGTTAAGACCCGATAGGGGTGAACGGACCGTCGCGAGCAGCCGCCGGAAGCCAAAGCTAAGACCCGATGGCCAGACATGCTCGCGTCGCGCGGCGAGGGCAGCGGCCCCCTAGATGAAATTGTGGCTCAGCGTGACGCGCCGCTGGCTCGCTCCCACCGCTCCTCGGCGCGACACGCTATCCACGTGCCGGTCCCCGCCGGCCGAAGGCCGCAACAGTTTTGAGCAAAAGTCGGCGGAAGTAACACATGCGCGTCTCAGAGATGCCGAACCAATGTTTGGGGGATTCCTGGTTAGCAGATGCCGACATGTGTGCAACGGGCAGTTGGAAAGGGTCTTGCTAGCCTGGCTGCCTTTCATTGTGCGGTTTTTGTTGGGGTAGTCTGCCCTCCGCCGCCTCTCTCGAGCCTCCGTGCGTGTGCAGGATCGTCGCTGCGATCACACATCTTGATGCGGGTCCTCAGCAGCAGGAAATATGAGGAGAAGGAGGACGGAGGCATAGGAATTAAATATACATGAGGGTGGGGAGGAAGGACGAGGGGGAGGAAGGGTGGGCACGACAGAACCAAGGCGGATGAGACGGACGCAATCGAAAGTGCAATTGCGTTGAACAAGACAACCAAGTGGAGGAGCATGAGGCGGAGTAGGAGGAGCGGCAAGATGAGGAGGAGGAGGAGGAGGGAAGGGAGGAGGATGAGAAGAGGAGGAGGAGGTAGAGAGGAAGAGCAGAGGAGGATGAGGAGGAGGAGGAGGAGGAGGAGGAGGAGGAGGAGGAGGAGAGGAGGAGGAGGAGGTGAGGAGGAGGAGGAGGAGGACGAGGAGGAGGAGGAGGAGGAGGAGGAGGAGGAGGAGGAGGAGGAGAGGAGGAGGAGGTGGTGAGAAGGAGGATGAGGAGGAGAAGAGGAGGAGGAAGAGCCGATGGACCTGGGGCCTCCAGCGTGGCGCAGCGCACGGGACGGAGGAAGGAGAAACCGATTTGGAGGCCCCGGCCCGCCGATCGGTCCGCCAGTCCACCGATCGGCCGCTCGATCGCAGCGCCCGATCGGCGCGGAGCCTCCGCTCCCAGACATCCAACGCCTAGACGATTTCAAGACATTCTTCCCGCATAGCAAGGGTGAGAACCTTTCCGAGGTTGCCCAGGCATCCATCCCCTTCGGCACATCCTTGGCCGCTTTGGCTGGCCTCGCCCCGCTCGCAAAGTGTTGGCATGGCCTTCTAGTGCCTTCCAAGGCCCTGTGCGTCCTTACCAAGCATCCTTGCTATACGGTTTGACTTTCCAAGGGCCTTCCAGGCTGATGATGATGATGATGAGGAGGAGGAGGAGGAGGAGGAGGAGGTGGACGGAGGAGGAGGGGGTGGAGGAGAAGGAGGGGAGGAGGAGGAGGAGGAGGCGGATGAGGTGGTGGAGGAGGAGGAGCAGCAGGAGGAGGAGGAGAGGAGGATGGGACTAGGGGAGAGGAGGAGGAGGAAGAGGAGGAGGAGGAGGAGGAGGAGGAGGAGGAGGAGGACTAGGGTGAGGAGGAGGAGAAGGAGGAGGAGGGAGGAGGAGGAGAGGGAGGCGAAGGAGGAGGAGAGGAGGAGAAGAAGAGGAGGAGAGGGAGGCGGAGGAGGAGGAAGAGAGGAGGAGGAGGAGGAGGAGGAGGAGAAGAGAAGGGGAGAGGGAGAGGGGGGAAGAGGAGGAGGAGGAGGAGGCGGAGGAGGAGGAGGAGGAGGAGGAGGAGGAGGAGGAGGAGGAGGAGGAGGAGGAGGAGGAGGAGGAGGAGGAGGAGGAGGAGGAGGAGGAGGAGGAGGAGAGGGAGGCGGAGGAGGACGAGGAGAAGGACGAGGAGGAAGAGGAGGAGAGGGAGGCGAAGGGGGAGGAGGAAGAGGAGGAGGAGGAGGAGGTGGAGGAGGAGAAGGAGGAGAAGGAGGAGAGGGAGGCGGCGGATGAGGAGGAGGAGGATGCATCCTCACCGTGCATCCTTTTTCTACGGGTGGAACGCGCGCGGCTTCCACAGGTCCAGGCCCTTTCCACAGGGCCGGCTCTTTCCCCCGCGCGGTGCTCTGCCGGTCCCCGGGGCCCAGCGAGGGTCCTGGGAGACCGAGCGCCGCAACAAAAGCAGCCTCGCGCCTGACTCTCGTCGCGACTGTGCTGCTAGAAGTGCACCTGGGTGCCCCCAGGATTCCGGAGGAGGCCCCACAGGCCCAAGGCCCGGAGGGCCCCAGGGGTTTGATCGAGCTCAAAATTGGGGGCACCTTGGGCCAGGGGCACCTTTCGTAACCCCCGACCTGGGTCCCCTCATCGCTCCAGCACTGGCGGTCCGCGCCGGCTGGTGGGCCCCTCCGTGAGTGTGGCGGGCTCCCCGAGGAGGCGAGGCACGACGCCTTGGTGCAGCAGTTCGAGCGCGGGGGCGCCCTGGCGCGCCTGGCGGCTGCGGGCACACGCCAAGGGGACGAGGGAAAAGGAGAGCAGACACGTGCCGGCCGGATACCATTCAGCGTTGGGCCTCCTTGTCGGCGTTGGGGGGCCTGTCGTAATTGTTGACCCACGTCATGGCGCCCTCTACGCGATGGGGGTGGTATTCGATGTCGTCACGCACCTCCTGGCTGGGGGTCACACTCAGGCGTTGGGTGTCTCGTATCCCCGTGTGTGGATGGGATCCCCGTGTGTGGATGGGCCAAGGGGACCATCGTTGCTGGTGACACGTAGAGATACCCCCGACAAGCAGAGCATGAGATGTCCTCGAGGCATTCGGGCTGTGGGAAGGATTCCGGAACTCGACGAACGACATTCTGCGTAAACATAGACTCTCGGAGCTCCGCGCGGGTTTCTCGGATCGGAGCTGGACTCCCCCCCCTTGGCGGCACCTTCGGTGCCTTTGGCGCGCTCCGCGCGCCCGGGAAGGGGTCCAGCGTCGATGCAATAAATCCGCGCGGAGCTCCAAAGAGCTCACCTTTCTGTAATCTTTGCTTGTGCAGATGGGTCCAAGCTGTAGTCGGGCGTGTCCCTCGACAGGAGGAGTATTCAAACATGGCCCAAAAATAATTATCCTGGGGCGATTGCCTGATGTTTGTAAATTATGTCTGAACGTGTTAAGCCTCTACTTCTGAGTTGTCCTTCCCAGATCCGCCTGTCGGAGGACGCGCCCGACCCACATCGGGGCGGGCCTCTGCCGCGCCCCCCGAGGGGGCGCGAGGTCCCGGCAGCGAGCAGCGCAGCAGCCACCGGCACGACGGCGACGACGAACGGCGACGGCGAGGGCGAGGGCGCCTGACGAATGAATTCATGAACTCAGTAATGTGAGATCATTTTGAGACTGCCGTTCTTTGTGTATATCTGTGTATATCTGTGTGTATATCCATATGTATATATACACATATGCATATAACGAGAGATCGAGCAAATGTTGCCTGGAGAGCAGGTCGGATAATTGCAAGCTGCGTTGCCCTGCGGCGTTTCTGCGAAGCCCTCCGGGACATGGCCCAGATGCCTTGGTGTGTACGCACCCGCGGTTCCCCGCAGAGAGGGGACCAGGAACGCCAGGGAGGGCCGCCCCCACCTCGCCATGCTCGCCATGACTCCCCCCCCCCCCCTCGCGAGCCTGCAGCGCTCGGATGGCGGAGCATCTTTCCCCAGGCGGGCGTCACCCCCACATGTTGCTACTATGTGTGCGTCGCCCCCCCGGGGGGCGACGCGCGCACCGAGGAATCTTATTGTACATGCGTCGTGGCGGGCGCTTTCTGGCCACACCGCTCGGGAATCGATATTACCCAGACGTGCGGCGTCCTGATTCTGATGTTTTCGATGCGGGGTCCCTGGAAGTCCCGACCCATTCCCCAGCACTTGTTTTCATCCTGACCCTTTCTCTGACGGTCCCGAGCCTTGTCCAGGGTTTCCCGAGGCCGAAAACGGCTGAAAACCCGCCGTCCTGGTTGTTTAACGACGCGATCATGCCTGGGTATCTGTTCGGGTCCGACGCGCGCCTCCAAGGACAACACATCGTACTAGCATTCGGCGGCGAGAGAGGGAGGAAAATGAGAAGGAAAGGCCTTCTCAGAAGGCGGCGGGACCTCTCAGAAGCCCTCGCGCCTTCTGAGAAGTTGCTTCTGCCTTCGGGGAAGATTCGGGGATCTTCTCGGAAGGCCAGGGGACCTCCGAGCCTCCTGAGACCTGGCATCGCTCGGACGTGTGCATTTTGTTCGGCGAGGACCATCCAGGACCATCCTGGACCATCGCGCAAAAAAAAACAACGCACGAGACCGAAAAATGCACGGGAAATGGACGTCCGAGCGATGGCGAGGAGAAGCCCTCGCGCCTTCTGAGAAGTTGCTTCTGCCTTCGGGGAAGATTCGGGAAACTTCTCGGAAGGCCAGGGGACTTCCGAGCCTTCTGAGACCTGGCATCGCTCGGACGTGTGCATTTTGTTCGGCGAGGACCATCCAGGACCATCCTGGACCATCGAGCAACAAAAACAACCCGCACGAAACCGAAAAATGCACGGGAAATGGACGTCCGAGCGATGGCGAGGAGAAGCCCTCGCGCCTTCTGAGAAGTTGCTTCTGTCTCCGGGGAAGAGTCGGGAAACCTCTCGGAAGGCCAGGGGACTTCCGAGCCTTCTGAGACGGCCCTCTCTTTCTCACTTCCCCCCCGCGCTCGCCGCCAAAGTATGCCCTTGTGCGCCCCACCAGGCTCGCCGCCAAAGAAGACCCTCCCTTTCTCGCTCCCCCCCCCGCGCTCGCCGCCAGAGTATGCCTCTGTGCGCCCCGCCAGGCGGGGCGCCGCCGCCCGAGCCCCGGCCGCAGCCGCACCAGCCCGGGCGCCCTCCGCGCCACCGCGCCGCCCTGCGCGCCGGCGCCGCCGGCGGGGCCCCCGCCGCCGCCTGCCGTCACCGCAGGGGCAACGTCAGTCACCTCTCCTCCCTCCCCCCCTTCCCCCTCTCTTTCCCCCCCTTCCTCCCTCCTCCTCCTCCTCCCCTCTCCTCCTCCTCCTCCTCCCTCCTCCTCCTCCTAATCCCCCCATCCCCTTTCTCCTCCTCCTCCTCCTCCTCCCTCCTCCCCCTCCCCTCCTTCCCTCCTCCTCCTCCTCCTCCCTCCTCCTCCTCTCCTCCTTCCTCCTCCTCCTCTCCTCCTCCTCCCTCCCCTCCTCCTCCTCCTCCTCCTCCTCCCTCCTCCCCCCCCTTCCCCACCTCCCCCCCTCTCCTCCTCCTCCTCTTCCTCCTCCTCCTCCTCCTCCTCCGCCGCCGCCTGCCGTCACCGCAGGGGCAACGTCAGGGGCAAGTCGGGCGTGCCCCTTCTGCAGAAGGAACGTTCCAGAGCAGTCCAGAAGCAGTGGGGGGGCGATTTGTTTTTTTGTGTTCTTTTTTGACGATCGTTGCCTTTCTGCTGGCAGTGTGTCACTCGACTTCCAGAGTCCGCCTGTAGGAGGGCATGCCCGACCTGAGGGTAGGGGCTGGAGCTGGCTGGGGGTCTGAGGTGGCCCAGCACTGGTTCCAGCATCGCCGATGCATCGCCCATGCATCGCCGATGCATCGCCGATGCATCGCCGATGCGGCGCGATCCTCCGACCCCATTTTCTCGAACCCCTTCTGGGAGGCTTCTGTTCCTCAGGAGGGATAAAACCACGCAGACACAATAAAACGTCGATATACAAGAAAATATTGGACACTGTGTGAAGTGGGGGGAAGACGAAAACCCAGAAGATATGGGAAGATATGGGGACTCCTGCTATTTGTGTGTATTTGTTTGTGTGCCCCTGGGCCCCTTCAGTTCCAGCGAGCAGAAGGGTGGGCGAGGTTCGAGGTGCTGGGTTCAGGAAGGTGTTTCGCCTGTCTCGGTCTCCGGGGCCCGCTTTCTGGCCCCAGGGACGGTCAGGAACGGGTCTGGAACGAAGAGCTGCAGACGAGCGAACCTCAGGAGGGGGCGATACACACAGACACAATTCATCGTCTGCTCCCAGGAAAACATGTGAAAATATGGGAAGCAAGGGGGAAGACGAAAACCCAGAACATAAGTACAATACGGGGAGTCCTGGTACTTGTGTCTATTTAATTGTGTGTCCCAGGGCCCCTTCAGAACCATGGGAGGGGTCCGAAGATCGATTATGAGCGGATTTGATCAGTATCGTTGAACCGTTCCCCATCCCCATCCCCGTCCCCATCGAGACCCCCACCAAATTACCCCCCCAGTTGGGGATACACCCCTCGAAACCCGAAGGGGACGGCCTATATTCCCATCTAGGGGGGTTAAATCTTCCAGTGGGGCCCAGGCCACGCCGCGGGGATAGGGATCAGATAAACGATGCTCATTTGACCCGATCCCCTTCTCTTGACAAACTTCCTCGGGGCAGATCCAGTTCAGACCCCTGGCCGCCTCCACGCTCGGGGGGTGGTGGTGTCTCAGGGGGCGTTCGCCAGGTGTTCGGACGCTCTCGCTCGCTCCTGGATGCCTTCCTGCCTCGGGAGGCGTTCCGGCAGCTGCGCCTCGCCGCTGGGAGGAGGGTTGAGGCAGATTGCTCTTTCGGAGTGCACTTTTGGGGGGGCAGAGCATGTATTCCTCCAGGTCCCGCCGTGTGAGACATCCACAGAAAACCCTCCAAAGCGTGGCCTGGCTGGCCGGTTGGTTGGCTGGCTGACTGCTGGGTCCATGTATGTCTATATATATATATATATATATATATATATATATACATTTATATATATATATATATATATTCATGTATCTATAAATACGTGTATCTACATACATTTATGCATGTTTATATGTTGGTGTATATGTGTATACATATATAGATATATATATATATGCGCATGGATGAAGTGGTTGGCTGGCTGGTTGGCTGGCTGGCTGATGGGTAGAAAGTCTATATATATATATATATATATATATATATATATATACATTTATATATATATATATATATATTCATGTATCTATAAATACGTGTATCTACATACATTTATGCATGTTTATATGTTGGTGTATATGTGTATACATATATAGATATATATATATATGCGCATGGATGAAGTGGTTGGCTGGCTGGTTGGCTGGCTGGCTGATGGGTAGAAAACCGAATCAAGCCCCGCGGTGTGGGACATCCTCGGAAATTTCACGGGAAGGACTGGCTGGTTGGTTGGTTCGTTGGTTGGTTGGCTAGTTGGCTGGATGGTTGGTAGGCTGGTTCGTTGGTTGGTAGGTAGGCTGGGTTGTAAGGTGATCGGGTCATTGGCAGGTAATGTTGTCATTTGTTGATGGTCAACTCATGTTCGGCATGTCCGTAAACAAAAGTTCGTCAACACAATACACAGCAACGGCATGCAATACAAACCCCATACAATGCCAATGCAATCCAACGGAATGCAACGTGTATTGCAGACTCAACGGGGAATCCTATACGTCAGATGGTCTTCGGGGCAGAACGAATGCTATTCCAGTTTATTCGCCACGCAACGCGGCAACTCATGGTGGTCAAGCAAGAATCAGAGGAGCATGAGGTATTGATATTGATAGTTTTCAATATTTCCAGTTTTTCCTGTTGTTCCGCGCGGGTTGCAGGGACGAACGGTCGAGCGCATTCCGTCGCGCAGGTTCTTTGCGCGATGTGCGCGGTGCATTTTTCGCGCCCCGGAGCGCCCTCGGAGATGCCAAGTTGTATGCTGTGTTGCTCTTGGGGAGTCCGCGAATCGCAGCTGCCGTGGCGCTGTTTTCAAGGTGACCCCTTCGAGTGCTGTTCGCGGGCGCAACGCGCGGCGCGCACTGCGCCCAATCGCGCGCGGCGCGTTGCGTGAATCAGCCGGCCGCGCCCGCCGGACCGCCCGGAAATTATTTCTGGATTGTCGAATGTTTCAGAAAACGTTTCCGTTTTTCCGGCGCAAGCGGTTCCGGAGTTTTTTTTAAGGAGCCCAGACATTTTCCCAAAAACAGTTTTGAGGGGTGGAATGCGCCCGCCGCGCAGGACATCTGAATAATTCTGAAATCCAGAATTTTCAACATGGATTCCATAATTTGTCATCATCGATTCTGCTATTTTTCAAAAAATAGGCCAGACATATTCAACAACATTCCCAGAGTTTTTCAAATTTACCCCCGGAGAATTTTCCAGAGTCGCGCTCGATTTGCCACACCAGGTCTTTGGAAATCCGCCGAGGCGCGCGGCATGCGGCGGCGGGCGATGGGACGGTGCGCCGCCGTCCCCCCGCGCTTGGCAACGAGAAGGGGGATCAGCAAGTGCCAAATAGCCCCCTACGGGCGACCACTCGATTGCGAATGGGTGACGGACCAGCGGCGCCAGCCAAAGTAGACAATAGTCGACGCAAAGTGTACCCCGCGCGAAAGTTGTTAGAAATCCCGGAATCCCCGGAACGTATCAATAGCACGCTGTGTCAATAGATTCTTCTCGTCCTAAAGAACACTATTCCACTCGACTCGTCACCTGACACCGCCGGCGGGGTGGGCGCACACACCAAACGCATACCAGTCCACTCCACGCGCCATGTGGCAGCGCCTGGGGGGGTCGAAGAACGAGTATTCCGTTTTACTCTTCAAATGGCGACGCCGTGGGGGTCGAACAAACATACAATTCTATTCCACGGTTAACACGTTCTTCGAAGCGCTGCCGCTCACCAGTGGTAGCAAACGGAATGGCACGCCAGATCCACACCTAGGGTTGCACGAACCGACTGAAGCCCGATAGAGATTCTGGCACGTGGCGCACGCTGCGGCAGGAACACCACTCCCGTTGATGCAGGACTGCGGCCAGCGGTGCGGCGATAGCTTTGTTCCGTTGGACGGATGCAGATTCAGTGGGAGCACCCGTGTCGTTGATGCAGTCGTGCTGCTACCGTTGCGACAAGAGTGTTGTTCCGTTGGACGGAAGGTTTACGGACAGCCGCAAAACGTTGCAATTCCATTGCGCCAGCAACACGCATGGATGGATGGATGGATGGATGGATCTGTGTTTGCGTGTGTTTGTGCGTATGTGTGTGTGTCTGTTTGTCTGTGTGTCTGTGCGCGACGCCTTGTCGCTGCGCTAGGCCGCTACCGCCACAAGTGAGCGTGTGTATGTGTGTATGTGTGTATGTGTCTGCCACTGCGCGAGGCCGCTACCACCAAAAGTGTGTGTGTGTGTGTCTCTGTTTGTACGTTTGTGTGTGTGTGTGTGCGTGTGCGTGTGCGTGTGCGTGCGTGTGTGTGTGTGTGTGTGTGTGTGTGTGCGACCGCCCCCTCGCGAGTGATGCTGTTGACCCCCCTATTGGCGGGCCCATCCCCTACGGGCCGATCCAGCCTGACGCGTGTGTCGCTCCGCCCGACCCGTGCTCCGCCGCGCCGCTGCGCGCGTGACCGCGACGCCAGAAAAAGTGCATCTGTCTGTGTGTGTGTGTGTCCCAGCAACCCCCAAGCCCCTCTCCTGAGGTGGTCTTCTCCGGCTGCTCCGTCGCTTGGAAGGTCGTCTTTCGGCGCACGGCCGCCCTGCTGTGCTGCCCAACGCCAGCACTGTCCTGGCCGGATCCCCCCCGCCTCGCGCGGCCGCCCCTGGCTGCTGCCCGCCCCTGGCTGCCCTGCGGCTGCCGCCCCGCCGCCCGGGCGCTGCCCCACCGCGGCCTGGCCCTGCTCTGAGCGGGCCCGGCTTCCGTCTCCCTCCCACCCGCGCCGGGCCCTCCCCCTCTTCCACACGCGCATCGCGGCTTAATTAGCAACGTTATGTCCTACATTTGCGTGTGTGTTGTGTGTGTGCGTGTGCGTGTGCGTGTGCGTGTTTGTGTGTGTGTGCGTGTGTGTGTGTTGTGTGTTGTGTGTTGTGTGTTGTGTGTTGTGTGTTGTGTGTTGTGTGTTGTGTGTTGTGTGTTGTGTGTGTGTGCGCGTGTGTGCGTGTGTGTGTGTGCGTGTGTGTGCGTGCGTGCGTGCGTGCGTGCGTGCGTGTGTGTGTGTGTGTGTGTGTGTGTGTGCGACCGCCCCCTCGCGAGTGATGCTGTTGACCCCCCTATTGGCGGGCCCATCCCCTACGGGCCGATCCAGCCTGACGCGTGTGTCGCTCCGCCCGACCCGTGCTCCGCCGCGCCGCTGCGCGCGTGACCGCGACGCCAGAAAAAGTGCATCTGTCTGTGTGTGTGTGTCCCAGCAACCCCCAAGCCCCTCTCCTGAGGTGGTCTTCTCCGGCTGCTCCGTCGCTTGGAAGGTCGTCTTTCGGCGCACGGCCGCCCTGCTGTGCTGCCCAACGCCAGCACTGTCCTGGCCGGATCCCCCCCGCCTCGCGCGGCCGCCCCTGGCTGCTGCCCGCCCCTGGCTGCCCTGCGGCTGCCGCCCCGCCGCCCGGGCGCTGCCCCACCGCGGCCTGGCCCTGCTCTGGGCGGGCCCGGCTTCCGTCTCCCTCCCACCCGCGCCGGGCCCTCCCCCTCTTCCACACGCGCATCGCGGCTTAATTAGCAATGTTATGTCCTACATTTGCGTGTGTGTTGTGTGTGTGCGTGTGCGTGTGCGTGTGCGTGTGTGTGTGTGTTGTGTGTTTGTGTGTGTGTGTGTTTGTGTGTGTGTGTGTGCGTGCGTGTGTGTGTGTGTGTGTGTGTGTGTGTGTGTGTGTGTTTGTGTTTGTGTTTGTGTTTGTGTTTGTGTTTGTGTTTGTGTTTGTGTGTGCGTGTGTGCGTGTGTGCGTGTGCGTGTGTGTGTGTCTCGTTGTGGCAATCGGGCGCTCGCTGCCAGAAGTGCTCGGCGGCGAGCGAGGGGTGGACGTGAGCAGGAAAAGGCCCCTCAGAAGGCGGCGGGGCTCCTCAGAAGCCCGGGCGCCTTCTGAGAAGAGTTTGTTGCGTCGTCGGGGAAGGCTCAGAAAACTTCTCTCAGAAGTCCGGGGGACTTCCGAGACTTCTGAAAAGGCCCGCCCCCTTTCTCAGTTCCCCCCGGGCGAAAAGGAAAAATTTGAGGCACCAGGAAAAACAAAACGACTCCGCAGTCGGCCAGTCGGCCAATCAGCCTGTCAGAGCCGGCCTTGGGCAGGGGTAGTCGGATAGTTCATCCTGGTGCCCCATTTTACAAATGCCCCTTGACGCGCCGCCGAAGTGCGGCTTCAGCGCGCCCCTCCCGGGGAAACCGCCCATCCACGTATACTCAGCGCTGGTTCTGTTGCGCCCTCGGGAGACCCTGCCTGTCCCGTCGCGGCCCCATCCGCGTCGAGTCCGTGTCGAATCCATGTCGGGCTCGTCGGATCCGTGTCGAACCCGTGTCGAATCCATGTCGGGCTCGTCGGATCCGCGTCGAATCCGTGTCGAATCCATGCCGGGCTCGTCGGATCCGCGCCGACTCCGTGCCGGATGCGCGTCGAAGTGCGGCTTCGGCGCGCCCTTCCCGGGCCGCCGGCGGCCCCCCCGCAGGCGGCCGGCGCGGCGCCGCCCTCCGAGGGCGCCCTCGGCTGGCCGCCGCTCCCGGGAGCCCTGCAGGCGGGCGGCGTGGAGGACGGCTGGCGTCGCGCGCGCCGCGCGAGGGCCCGGATCTCCGACGATCGTCCAGGCTAAGGTGGGGCATGTCTGCCTACAGGAGCACTTTGGACGAATAATGCAAAATAACATATAAAATATCCAAAACAGTAAAAAAAACATCGTCCCCGGACTCTTTTTTACTATGTTTGAGCACTCTTCTTGTAGAGAGACATGCCCGACTTCAGTCTAGGTCTCCCAGATGGGGTCCGAGCAGATGGGGTCGGAGGATCGCGCCGCATCGCCGATGCATCGGCGGTGCGGCTCGATGTGGAGCCCGATTTTTCCACGCCGACGTCGCCGATGCACCGCCAACCCCCAATCGGGAGTACGGGGTGTGGCGGAGATGAAGAGCATGAGGAGGAGGAGGCGGAGGAGGAGGAGGAGGACGTTTTCCTTTCCTCCCTCCTCCTCCCTGTCTGTCTACTGTTGCCCGATCGCCTAGTTTTCTGATTCTACTCCCCCAGGGCTGGCCACCCGGCCAGCCCCGGGGGAAGCGGCAACGCGCAGAGCAGTCTCGTGTCACCAGGAAGCATGAAACAGGAGGAGGACGTTGAGGAGGCGGTGGCGGCGGACGATGGCAGTGTCGCAAAGACGTGCTCACCTCTGGAAAACTCTGGTGAGAGAACCCCGGGGCCTGCACCGAGTGAGAGGCATCCCAGGGCAACTCACACACATTCAAAAGTAGAGCGCAAGCTGACCAGACAATGGGGCGACGCGCAATGCACGACAAGGAGGAGGGGGGAGGAGGGAGAAACGAGGGTGGTGCAACAGATCTGGTGCCACAGGTTTCTGGGGTGCAATAGCTCTGCGGGGCTGCAATAGCTTTGGGGCGTGCAGTACCTTCCAGTGCACAAAGGTATTGCTGGATTTCCGCGTGTGGCGCATTGTTGGCGATTTCTAACAGCGCAATGCATTTGCAGTGCAATTGCCCCCAATCTATTGCACCACCCTCTTTCAGCCGGACCCCCTGTCGGTTCCACCGAAAGGGAAGAAGATCCCAAGATCGGCGATGGTGGTAATATTTTTGGGCTTCCGGGGTGGCCGAAAGATTGCCACCACCATCAAATCTAGGATCATTTTCCCCCGGTGGAGGCGAGTCCCTGTGTTGGTGTTGGTGCACATTCCCACGCCTACAACCAAGGATGCCCCCCTTGGCCAACTGGCGAAAGCCTGAAGCCTTTCGATCCATCGTATGCAGCCGCGCGCAGCCGGACGGGTCGCCTCGCAGGAGCCTGCGACCTGGAGGCGCATTTGCGGCAGTGATGGCTGCAGCGACATGCTGTCGGACCTGAGCTTTCGTTGTTCGCGGCGTTAGGTTGGGCATGTCCTCCTACAGGCGGATTTTGGAAGACATCTCAAAAATAGTCTAACATATGCAGAAATTGTCAAACATAGTATTTAAAGCACGTCCCCTGACTATTTGTTTTCAAGAGAGCTATGTTTGAATATTCTTCCTGTAGAGGGACGTGCCCGACACCTGGGAGGCAAGCCAGGGCCCAGGCGGCCCGAGGAGAGGAGGGCAAGAAAGAAGGGAAGGAGCAATACGCATCAGACCGGCGTACCATGTGCAGTCAGGTGCTGGGCTCAGCGAATGAAAGCAGGCACTCATGACGAGCGGCAGGAGCTGCTCAGAAGCATCCCTGCACGCTGGTGGGGCTCGCCTCGTCACACTGCCTCGTCGACGCATGCATCTGCTTGAGGGTGCCCAGTGAGCAGAACGTCTGGGCTTGGAGCAGGGCGGTTCTGCCAGAGAGAACGCCGCTGTGACAGGGGTCTGTGCGGATGGCGCCGCCACTCGTCACCAGCATTGCGTCGGGCTTGGGGAGGCGAGCGAGGAAACGAACGAGGTAGCAAGCCAAGTACGACAGTCTTTGTTGCAAGATGGTGCGACCGAAAAAGAATGCAAACTTAGTTCGATACTAAAGCCAGTCGTGCCGTCAAGTCTTGCGCGTTGGCACATCCAGCGCACAAAGCGCATCGGGCGGCCTCCAAAACGTAATTCCCGTGCCTTCAACACCCAGGGAAAGCACAAAGCCACCATTTTGATTGTATTGGGCTGCGGTGCAAAGCTGAACGACGGGACAGCAGCAAGTCGTTTTTAGTCAAAGACTTGCGCTGCACGAGGTGTACATGAGGCGGGCGTATCGTTTGAGCGGTGCCTGACTCAAGGGATGTTGGACCCTCTACGTTTGTCCGGATGTGCACTCCGAGGCGGCGTCCACATCTACGTCGCTGACTGTTTGCCCGGCGCACGGCGTCCCCAGCAGCCGTGCGCAATGTGTTAACTGTAATGGGAATCATTCGCACACTCTCGGGATTAGCACGGATTTTGCCAAAGGCATTGGGCTTGGTTCCGCTTGAAATTGATGTGCAACCGAAGACGCTCGAGCAATTCTTTGAGCACCGAAGGCTTTGCCTGCATAGCTTTCCACATCTGCAGCTTGGAAGCAACGAAAACGCAGCAACTGTAATCGGCCAATGCAGCATCAGCTACGTCCTGCGCCACGTCGGTGAAGAGAGCATCTTGGGACCAATGTGAACCGCCATGGCGACAAAGTTTTACCGCGACGCCTCTATATCCCATGTTTTCTTCCACAGCAATGAGGACACGCGCGTGCGCACTGGTGAACCCAATTCCATCAACTGCACACCCGTATGTGTCGCTTGTTTTCAAGCGCATGACTCCAGCTCCCAGGGAAGTCTTGTCCCGATCGTGTTTATGTACACGCGGTGACAAGATGCAGCCATTCCTGTGCACAAGATAAGCATGCGAGTCCATAGACGAGATGGCATGAAGCAGTGCTCTGCCAGCAGAACATCAGTGCCCTAAGCACGTTGCCGTCTACTTGCGTTCCGGCGTCAAATAACCACGGCAGCACTAAGTCACATGAGTGTTGTTGAGTTGTGACAAGACGCGATACTTTGCGTCCAAGATCAGTGTTGCGACGGATTGTTCCCCACTTTCTGCGACTGTGTCACGTAAGTCTGGCAGGGATCATCGGTTTCACCTTCAAGAATGGGTCCACTCCATTGCAGTGTCCGTGTGACCAGTGGTCAGCAATCCAAGGCCTCTGTCTTGAGACAAGGCAGTGTTTTCACCCTCCCCTGTACCCGCAAGTATTGCGCACGGACGCCCTTCGGCGGAGCAGGCCAGCGCTCCTCAGCCTCAGAGGCGCCAACCGAGTCCACGCCTGCCCACTCCTCGACAATGCGGGGCCCGTGCGACACGAACGATTGATCCGAGAATCTGCTGTCCCGCGGAACCCGAAGCTTAAAGCCATATCTTCCGCTTTCACCAACACTAATCCAGAACAAGTCCATGCCTGCCCACTCCTCGACAATGCGGGCCCCGTGCGACACGAACGATTGATCCGAGAATCTGCTGTCCCGCGGAACCCGAAGCTTAAAGCCATATTTTCCGCCTTCAACAGCACTAATCCAGAACATCCCGTGCACCACGAAGAGGTCACTGGTCGGAGGGCGCGCGCCTGTCCTGGAGGCCAGAAACAGGTTTTGTGGAACACCCAGATGCAAGCTCAAGCGATTGTGACTGGCCAGTGCCAGACACGTGCTATCTCTCCCTGAGCGTGTCAGGTAAACGCGTTCGCAGAGCACAAATCATATCGATACGTCGTTGACCTGCAAGTCCGTACCCCCTCGCGCCCCAGAAGGGATCGTTGTTCTTGCAGGGTTCACTCCGTGGGCGGCCCGCCTCCCATGCCAGCAATGAAATCAGGAGGACGAAGGTCGGACGAGCAGGCACGAGAAGAGCAGAAGAGGGCTGCGTGCCGCTCCCTCGGCAAGGCCCGCTCCATAGCGGTTCATGTGCCCCCCAGTCCTCTCGAGCATGGCCTCGTCCTCGGCGCTTCCCGTGGGCACCCTCGACGGCGACAGCAGGACGAGCTGGTCCAAGCAGCCCTAGTCCGCCGTTGTCTCGCTGCTGCTGGCCCCCCTTAGCTGCTCCACGCCGTCATCTGTGCCTCCGCGGGGGGATACGGGACAGGGCGACCGAGAAGCGGGGACTGCCTCCCAGGCCAGCTCTTCAGCACGGATCGGGGCTCAAGGAAGGGACGGGGCCCATGCAAACGGGGGCCAGCCAGAGCGCCACGTCTTGCAGGGTCCTGCAGGATCTTGCAGGATCCCGCAGGATGCCCGGCTTACCCGGGTTTTGGATTGACCCGGGCCAGTCGGTCCCCAAACACGGAGCGGGCTCGGGGAGGCATGGGGGCCAGATTTGCTCTCGGGACCCATCATGGCCACATGGCCATTGTCGGAGCTGCTGGCAGGGGGGGGGGCAGGGCGGGGGAGGTGGAGGAGGAGGAGGAGGAGGAGGAGGAGGAGGAGGGGGAGGAGGAGGAGGAGGAGGAGGAGGAGGAGGAGGAGGAGGAGCAGGAGGAGGGGGAGGAGGAGGAGGAGGAGGAGGAGGAGGAGGAGGAGGAGGAGGAGGAGGAGGAGGAGGAGGTGGGGGGAAGGCGTGGGCGGGGCCAGAGACCGGCGGAGGGAGGGATGGGGGTGTGCTCACGGGAGCGGACGGGAGCGGCGGGCGCGGGCCCCCAGGAGGCGCGGTGGCCCGAGGCGCCGCACGGCCAGAGGCCGGAGGCGCCGCTGCCCGACTTGGCTGGGGGCCTCGCCCGCGGCAAGGCGCCCGCCCGATTCGCCGAGTGCCCGTCCCATGGATCCCTCATTTCGTGCACCCCGACCTCGTCCTCGCCGTGGTCTTCCTCCTCGTCCTCGTCGTCGTCCTCGTCGTCGTCCTCGTCGTCGTCGTCCTCGTCGTCGTCGTCGTCGTCCCCCTCGTCCTCGTCCTCGGCCTCGTCCTCGTCCTCGTCCTCGTCTTCTTCCTCCTCGTCCTCGTCGTCGTCCTGCTCCTCTCGAAGACCAAACGCGCCATATACATAAACTTTTGGCGGTCCGCGCGGATTTCCTGGATCCGCGCTGGGCCCCCCACGGCGGCACCTCCGGCGCCGCCCCTGGCGCGCTCCGTGCGCCAGGGAGGGGGGTCCAGCGCAGATCCAAGACGTCCGCGCGGAGCGCCGAAAGTTTATGATCACGGCAGTTTTTGTTCCCCTATTGGAGGGGGGAAGGCTGACGAGAAGGAGGGGTGAAGATTGGCCCGCATCCCTGTAGCATTCTGCATGTCGGGGTGGTGTCTCGAATGCGATCGGTTGCCCCGATTGCAGCCAGCCTGTGGCGCGCGGGTTCTGCGGGAGGAGCGGGAGCATCTGCTCGAGGAGGAGGGAGGGGGAGGGAGGATAACTGGGTAGGGAGTCGATGAGGGGGGGAGGAGGAGGAGGGAGGAGGGGGGGGGGGGGGGGGGGCGAGAGGGGGGAGTGGGAGGGGGGAGGAGGCGGAGGGAGGAGGGGGACGAGGGGGTCAGGAGCGGCGAGGGGCGAGGGCGGAGGAGGAGGAGGAGGAGGAGGAGGAGGAGGAGGAGGAGGAGGAGGAGGGAGAAGAAGGACGCTCCCCTCCCCTGCGCCAGGGTGGTCGCAGCGTGACCTTCGTGTCCACCCCGGGCTCGTGCGCGGCTTCGCAGCGGGCCGCAGTGCCGCCAAGCCCAGCGGGCCTCAGTGCCACCAGCCCAGCTCACAGGTCAGCGAGCACAACAGAACCTCTAACCCAAATGACACGATGAAGACGTGGCCTCACTTAGGTCCCCGTCTCCGCATCAGGGATTCTAATTCTGGGCGGTTTGGTCTGATACATCCGCAGAGGGACCCCCTATCCCTGATGTTTTCGGCCCTCACAGCTAGGGCCCTCTCCCAATGGATTACGGGTAGTTCGTGTGTTTATCACACAGGATGGTGCAGACGGTGTCCGACTTGTCCAGTCTGGTGTTCCTCAAGCGCGACAAGGGAGAGCCCCCACCTCCTAGCGCACCCTGATCCATCGGGGTCGGGCTCCGGATCTCTGGAACTGCTCGGGTGCTCCGCGCTCTGGAACGGATCGGGGGGGGCGGCCAGCCTTGGATGTTGGGATGTGGATCAGGCCCGTGGGTCATCCTGGATGTGAAAGTTGCGGGCTCAGGGAGCGCCCAGGGAAGGGTGCATTGAGGGGTGCGGCGGAGGGTACGGGGGGAGGCATGGAACCTTCGACTTGCAAGTTTAATGTGTGGGCTCACTTCTCCCCGTGGATGGCCACACAGCGCAGGTCCAAAAAGTGATCGCATGGTGGACTCGGTGCATCGACGGGGGTAGCAATATGATTCTGCACGCGTCGAGATTGGCGAGCAGCGGCAGCAACCAAGGCCCGCAGTCGCTGCAAGCGCGGTGGCGGGCTGAACTTGGGGGTGTATGCAAAGAATGGGAGGATCGATACAGGGCCAGCCTAAGACAGGCCCGACAGCGAAGATCCATTCACAGCTTGGCTTCAGGCTCAGCCAGCACAGCGGCTGGCAAGAGGATCATCCAGGTGCAGCGCTGTCGTCGTGTCACGCATGTCTCTCAGTTCTTACTTGCGACTCCTCCGAGGAAACTTGGCAAAACAGAAAACGGGGGTGCATCCAAGGTCGCCCCTCGCCAGGTTCGTGTCCAGCACAGCGTTCGAGGCGGCAGGCGCGGCCGTTGTGATCCTGCTGGCGTTCTGCATGGCGCTGGAGTCGCAGTACGCGGGGCTGGAGCTCGGGTTCCAGCTCGGTTATGGGGCGTATGGCCAGCCAGCGGCGCGATCCTGGCCCTGGGCCGTCCGCGTGTTCGATGCGCTGAACTGGGCGATGGGCATGGCTTTCTGCCTGGAGCTGGCTCTCAAGCTTCTCGGGATCGGTATCGTGGCCACTTTGGGGAACGTCTGGGGATGTTTCGACGCTGCGGTTACGATGCTGTGGATCGTGGAGACCACCCTGTCATTCAACGAGGTTGTGGCTCACTTGGACGTCTCTTTGTTTCGGCTCGTCCGCCTGCTCCGGCTTGCACGCTTCATTCGTCTGGTGAGGATGAGTAAGATCCTCGACTCCCTGTATCTGATCTGCACTGCTCTGGCAGGAAGCGTTTCGGCATTGGGTTGGTCTTGCATCATATTGTTCCTCGCTCAGGTCATCGTGGCGTTCGTCTTGAACGAGACCCTCAGCGTCGTCTACTTCTACGATGACCGTTACGACGAGGAGGAACGGAGGGAAGTGTTTGCGTACTTCGGAACATTCTCCAGGGCGATTCTCTCCACTTTCGAGATGACACTGGCAAACTGGCCCCCAGTCTGCCGGCTGCTCGTTGAGAACGTGAGCGAGTGGTTCGTCCTGCCTTGCCTGGTCCACAAGCTGACCGTGGGTTTCGCGGTTGTGGGCGTTATCTGGGCGTCTGCGGCACATCCGCCGCCGTGCCAGCGAAGTAAGTTGTGTGCCCACCTTTTGAGTGCCGCACGCAAGGCCGTCGCATGTGGCACTTCTCGTCTCCACTTCTTCAAGAGCTGTCATTGTGCTTCTTAGGGCCATCTTGGGGCTGTCTAGGGCCCCTGCAGGGCAGTATTGCGGCTCCCTTGGGGTCCTTCTGGGCCATATTGGAGCCCTTTTGTGTCGTCTTTGGGAAGTTTTTTTAGCCGTCTGGGAGATGTCTTCGGGCTGTCGTGGGGCCGTCTTGGGACTGTCTTGGGCAAGCTTGCGTCCCTCCGGAGGTCCTCGTGGGCCAGCTTGGGGCTCCTTTGGGGCCGTCTTGGGCCGTCCGGGGAACCTCGTGGGGCTCTCAGAGGGCCCTTGGGGCTGCCGAAGGCCGTAAGTGGGGCTATTTGGGACCGATGGGCGTGGAAAGCGAAAACAGATGGGAACAATTTGAACAACCAAATGGATATCAGTATATTTGGCTCCTTATGGGCCTTCTGGAAAGCGTTTTGGGGGTGTCTTGGGGCTCTTCAGACCCTTTAATCCGGATTTCGTAATAAAAGGAGGGGGGTCTCATTTCGGGGGGGGTCTCTTCCAGGCTATCTTGGAGGGCCTGGGGGGGTCTGGGGACGATGTTTTGGAGGGTTCTCCCACGGGGGAGGTCTGAAATGGCTTGTCTTGGAGGGTCCAGACCCCCTCCCTTTTATTACGACATTTGGAGTAGGTGTCAGGAGCTCTTGGGTCTGCTCCAGGCGATCTTGGGCAATCTACGCGGCCTTGGCGGCATGCCCGGGGAGTCTTCGCAGCCTCGGAGAGCTTTGGAGAGCGGCGGGAAGGTACCGGGCCGCCCAGGACGCTTCGGCAAGGGGGGGGGGCATGCGGAGCTTTGTGATGAGTGGGGGGATCTACCAGACATCGCTTGACATTCTACTAGACAGCGCTTGACATCCTACCAGACAGCGCTTGACATCCTACCAGACAGCGCTTGACATCCTACCACGCCTCTACGTGCCAGGGGCCACGGTGGCGGATTAACGGCGTGTTCATCCAGGAGACGTTCAAGTGTGCCCACGACGACGACCTGCTCATCATACGTCAGAAGGAGCGCGCAACCGCCACGCACGTCAGGAAGATGCGGAAGCTCTTTGCAGCCGCCGACGAGAACGGAAACGGGGTGCTGGACCGGAAGGAGTTCCAGCGCGTTCTGCAGCACGACGACGTGAGGACGTGGCTCGCGGCGATGGACTACGACCTCGAGGACACGGACCTGCTCTTCAACATGCTCGACGCGAACGGCGACGAGACGATCTCCCCGGAAGAGTTCGTCAAGGGCATCACGCGCCTGCGCGGCAGCGCCAAGTCGGTGGACGTCAAGAGGCTGTTGAATCGTCAGGGGCCAGCCGTCGTCGACGTCTCGCGATGAGAGGCTGAGCGCAGGCGGTGAGGCTGAGCAATCGGGAGGAGGAGGAGGAGGAGGAGGAGGAGGAGGAGGAGGTGGAGGGAGAGGAGGGTCAGGGTTGTGGTGGGCGCGGGAAGCAGGAGGAAACGCTGGGAGGGAGAGGTTGAGCACGATAGGTGTAAGTCGGGCATGTCCCTCTACAGACGGAACATTCAAAAGGAGTCAAAACAATAATCCATGAATGATTTCTTATAAGTATGTTGGATTCGTATTTGACTCGTGTCGACTATTTTTCATTCTTCTGTCAAAATCCGCCGCGGGCGTTCAAGATTGAACGCGGCCAGGGTCCCAGAGCCGGCCAATATGGCACGATCTGGCGATCAGAGCTCCGCCGAGCGTCCCAGGCTGAACGAGCCTCTCGGTGTCCGAAACCAGCGCCCGAGCCGTCACGGAAAGAATCTGCCGCACGGGGAGGCGTCGGGAGAGACTCAAAGCGCTGGGGAAGCTCCTGGCGCCTGCCAGGTAGAGCCCCACAGAGCCGCCTCGGGAACCCCTCGGACTCCTCCCGGGGCGCCTCGTCGGAGGCGCCATCTTGGATCCTCCAGGCCTGACTTGCATTGCCGCTGGTTGGCGACGTCGCATGTAGCCACCCACATGGAACCACTGCCTGCGGTGCCAGACTGTTGGGCCCGGAGTTGCGACTCGACAAGGAGACAGGGCATGAGCATAGAGGAAGAGAGAACGATATCAAAGGACAGGAAGGAAGGGAGAGGATGGATGAGGAAGAGTGTTGTGGAGGACGATCAATGGAGAGGAAGCATGTTGCCAAATAGTTCCCGGATGTCTAAGCATGTCCTAAACATGGTTTAAGCATGTTGTAAACATGTTTAACCATGTTGACAACATTTTCCGACATTTACAGCACATGCAACATTCATTGATAGAATTGTTAGGGTGCCCATTGTCGTGGAATCCGCAAACGAAGAGTGGCGACGAGCGGGATGAGATGCAACGCAGGCAGGACAGAAGGCGGAGGAGAATGCATATGTAAAGGAGGAGAAGGAGGGCAAGGACCCACGCCACCCCCAACGCTCAGGATCGGGGGTGGACAGACCTCCTACCCTGACACGTCGATTAGCGAACTGGCCGTTTTCGGTTCGCGAGAGGGCGTCGCGGCCGTCATTTTTGCGGGTCCAGGTCCGTCGGTTTCGGTCCCAGGCCGCTTTCACTAAAGGGAAGTTTCACCAAAGGGAAGTTTACTAAAGGGAGGTCTGTCCACCGCCGACAGGAGTGGACCCACGCCGCGCACAGCTCCTCACCGTTCCGCCGACATCGCTACCGCCAGGTGGGAGGAGCAGGAGGAGACGAGGACGAGGGCGATCAGAGCAACGTAAAAGAGGACGAAGACGACGAGGACGAGGAGGATCAGAGCACAGTGGACGCGGGCGAGGATGACGAGTGGGGGGAAGCAGAGAGCGAGGCAAAGAACGGCCTCGCCCGATCGCCGTCGCCACGACCTTGTGCCCTACAGGATGCCTCTGGCAGGGCGTGCTGTTTTTGTTGCGGTCTCCGACTGCTGTCCTCCCTCCCTGCAACCCTGCCCCCTCCTCCCTCCTCCCCTCTCCCTTCTCCCCCCCTTCTCCCTTCTCTCCCCCCCCTGCCGGTGTCTCCGACTGCTATCCTCCCTTCTCCCCACCTGCTCCCTCCTCCCCCCGTCCCGCCCACACCCCTCGTCGGCGTCGCTGTCGGCGTCCTCGTCCTCGTCCTCATCCTCGTCCTCGTGCTCGTCGTCGTCGTCGTCGCCGTCGTCGTCGTCGTCGGCGCCAGTGTCAGCGTCGGCGGCGGCGTCGGCGTCGTCGTCGTCGCCCCTTCCCTGTCCCTGGTTGACGCCTCTAGCTCCACTGTCTCTCCGCCCTTTTGGGGGACATTTCCTCGGCACGTCGGAAGCCCTCCATCGTCGTCGTCGTCGGCGTCTTCGTCGGCGTCGGCGTCGGTGTCGGCGCCGGCGTCGGCGTCGCCTTCGTCGTCGTCGTCGTCCCTTCCCCATCCCTCGTTGACGTCTCCGCCTCTCCGCGTCCACATTCCTGCGACGGGGCCCCACGAGCTCCAAGCGGTTTCGGAGGCCTGTCCAACGCCAGCTGAAGGTCTGGAGAGGAGGAGGAGGAGGCCAAAGAGTGAGAAGAGGAGGAGGAGGAGGAGGAGGAGGAGGAGGAGGAGGAGAAGGAGGACGAGGAGGAGGACGAGGACGACGATGAGAAGACGGAGGGCGAGCAAGGGGAGGAACAGGCTGCAGGGTGAGGAGGAGCAGGAGGGAAGGAGGACAGTGGATAGTGCGAGAGAAGCTGGAGGGGGGGGGAGCAGCGGCGAGAGAAGCAGGAGGGGTCAGGAGGGGAAGACCGGCACGCGCAAGGTGAGATGCGTCTGAGGGGGGGGGGTGGCCGACAGCTCGTCCTGTCTTTCCCGAGGGACGTCTGCTGTCTGTCTCTCTGTGGAAGCTGTCCGTTCGTAGGGTGGAGTAGGTCGTCCGCCGACTGGCTGACCGAGGACAAATTCTCATGCTGTGTTATTTGTTATGTCTGTATGTATATATATGTATCTCTCTCTCTCTCTCTCCCCCTCTCTTATGTTATCCCCCCCTCTCTCTCCCCCTCTTTCTCGCCTTTTTGCTTCTTTCTCTCTCTCTCTCTCTGCTCTTCTCTCTTCTCATCACCTCCCCATGCCTCCCCTCTTCATTCTCCACCTTCTCGTCATCATCCTTCTTTCCCCCTCTGACCAAGGGGTCTGGTCCGCTAGCGGGCAACCACGTCCTGGGCATTCCGCCGTGGCACGAGCTTGAACCGACGACCTAACTTGGCCTAGTGCCCAGTCGTCTCGAGATTGGAATTCGGACAGGCTCCAAAAACAAGCCAAGCCAAGACAGGTCTATTCTTGTCCGTCGCACATCAATCCCTCCGCCTCGCCGCTTCTTCCTCTACGTTCCTCCTTCTGTTTGTTCCCTCCTGTTTCACATCGGGTTGGCGCCATGTTTCTAGATGCGTCGAATCACGGTGAACGTTCCTTTAGTCTCTACGACTCGTCTTTCCCGATTGGGGCTCGCATTTCGTAGAGACCCCTCGGTAGAGTAGCTTTGAGGTCATCCTCGAGGCATTGATGTTTCTGGCCACCTCTCAATGAGCTGCCCAACCGTGCCCGCTGATACAAGGTCAGTGCGGCTGGGCGCGAGAGGCGGTGATTAGGCGATCGGCTTGTGGCCTCTGTGTCTGTCGGCCTCTGGGTCTGTCGGCGTGGTTCGTCCGGGTTCGTCCGGGTTCGTGAGCTTATCGCCTCTGGGTCGCGGACACCAACGAAGACCGTGTGGAAACCGCTGGAACCCGCGCTCGAAACCAGTCCTTTTCGAAGATGTCTCAAGAGAAAACTACAAGCTTGATCGTCGTATCGTCGTATGGGTTCGTGTCGAAAAGGGGCCCGCTCCATTTCACCCCTTGCTCTTCGAATGCCCAGGGTGTGCCCGTGAACCCCCATCAATCGGGCAGACGGCAACGGCCATACATATACCCCTGTAGGGTTAAGTCGGGCATATCCCTCCACAGGATGAAAACTCCAAACTAGTAAAAATAGTTTGGGGACGATTTGTCTACTAGTTTTGATTGTTTAGTGTTTTTTGCTTGTAACAAAAAAAGCAAACACGGCTTGTTTCTTCCCAGGTCCGCCTGTAGGAGGACATGCCCGACCTAACGGTAGGGGGCGAGAAGGCGCACACCTCTCTGGCACCTCGAGGGGCCGCGGTGGCAGCCGAGAGGCCTCGTCGGGCCCCGGCAGGGCCGGCTGCCTGCAGCCCTCGACGGCCCTCCGCGCTTACCGCCCACGGCCACGGCGCCGAAAGAAGGACAACTCTGGGTTCAAGGGGGGGGGACTACGCCTTAGGCGATGCTTAAGAAAACCTAAGTTTTCGGCCAGAGTCTCGATTATTCTTAACGTTTCAATGTAAATCTTAAGATTTTAACAGAAAGGTTGGGTTTTTATTCAAGTTCTGAGACTATGAATTTCTTAACCCATGATTTCTTAAGCATTTCGCAGGGTGTACGCAGGCCGTTCCTGAGGGCCGGGTCGTGCGGAGTCTCCCTGGCCGAGGCCCGCCGTGGCCAGCGAAGCATTCCTGCGCTCCTCGCCAGGCCTTCCTCGTGGCAGGGCGATGACTGTATGGCGCCCCCGTCGGCATCCCCCCCTGAACCGCAGAGGGTCTTTCATGATGCCCCCCCCAAAAAAACTCTCTACGGGGATCGAAAGTCGTCCCTCCTCCTCCTCCTCCTCCTTCCCCTCCCTCCTCCTTCCCCTCCGTCCTCCTCCTCCTCCCCTCCTCCTCCTCCTCCTCCTCTCCTCCTCCCTCCCCCTCCCCCCTCCCCCTCCGCCTCCTCCTCCACCTCCTCCTCCTCCGCCTCCTCCTCCTCCTCCTCCTCCTCCACCTCCTCCACCTCCTCCTCCTCCTCCGTCATGCATCCGCCGACGAGAATAATTGATTTCCAACTATTGTCGGGGCCCCAATCCGTCAATAAGCCGGCGGAAAATTATTAGTTTCCCCATTCTTGCCCGGGGGTGTATTAAACACCCTTTGGGGTTACGTCGCATCGTTCAGGGGGCCCTTTTGTGCGTCCAGATACTTGCGCGCTTTTCCTGTGCCCCGCGCGCATCCCGCACGGAGCCGACGTGGATTCGACCTCGACTCGAGGAGGATTGGATTTCTCCGACATGGACCCGACGCGGGTTCGAAAAGGAGAGTGGGCGCGATGGGAGGGAGAAGGTCACCCGATGATGCAACGTAGCACCCGAGCCGAGCGACCTCGAGGCTTCCCAACGTGGCGACAACCTGCCGATCGCGCTCTCTCTCCCTGCGCCCGCTGGCGCCGCGGCAGCACCACACCCGACGTGCTGCGCAGCGCGCGCCGCTCTTGCCCTGGCGGGCCCGTGGCGCGCCCACAGCTCCGACAAGTTGATTCTAGGCTTCCCAGGCGGGGTCGGAGCAGATGGGGTCGGAGGATCGCGCCGCATCGCCGATGCATCGCCGATGCGCCTCGATGCGGAGCCCGATTTGCTTCACGTCGACGTCGCCGATGCATCGCCGACGTCGGCGACGCATCGCCGGTGCATCACCGATGCATCGCCGATGCATCGCCGATGCATCGGCGATGGGGCGCGATCCTCCGACCCCATCTACTCCGACCCCGTCAAGGAGGCCTCTACTGATGTTTGCCAGCCAGCCGTTGTTCCACGGCTTGGGCATCCGGGGCCCGCTGCTGGGCCCCGCTGTAGTGGCCGGTTCGACTTGCAGCAGATGCAGCAATGATTGCGAGGTGAGTGTACGTAGCCCACCTGCAAGGCGCCTGCAAGTGGGTTGCAAGTCCGCCGAACTACACTATAGCCTAAGCAAGTCGCGACGCAACTTGGAGCAGCAGGGTGGACTTGCAGCCCGCTGCGAGCGCCTTGCAAGCGGGTTGCAACCACCTTGCAATTGCTGCCAGTCGCCCCGATCACTGCAGCGGGGCCTTCAGAAGTGGTCGGGGCCCCTTTCTGGGGCCGCGCACGGGAGAAAAGTCCAAGCGGAGGGCGTCTGGGCAGAGAGCGCGCACTGTCGGCAGGGCCCTGCCGTGCACTAGGGTCAGCGGGGCCCGCCTCCTCCGCCACGAGAGCGGGAGGCGTGCGGCGCCGCAGCTCGCCCGGGGGGGGGCCCGAAGCTCGGGCGTACCGCTGCCGAGGCCTCTTTGGCGATCCGTCAGGGGTCCTTCTGGCAGTCACTGGCGACTGATTGGAGCTGCGCTGGGGTCCCAGCATGGAGCGCGCGTGGTCCTCCTCGTCTTTCTCGGCTTCTTCTCCCCATCCCTCGAGTAGGGAGGAGATCGACTGCAGAAGTGAGTGCCCCCCCCAAAAGTGAGGGCCTCCGTCGAATCTATGACACATGCACTGAATGATCAGAGACAGGCGAGGGTTCCATTTATTTTTGATGTAGGTTCGACGAGCACATGAATTGTGGGGCAAGTCCGTTCTGCAACTGCCCCCCTGCTCGAGTCCCCCCCTCCCAGCTCGGGAGCTGCCGCGGTCGCCCAAGGGTCGAGGTCTCCGCTCCGCGACTCGGCGCGGGCCCTGCGCAGGTCTGCCCCGTGCGGGTGCTGGACTGCGCGGCTCGCCTGCCCCGAGGAGCCTGCGAGGCTGCACGGGACCCAAGTATTTCGGCAGGCGGCGATCCCGCCGCGGGCGCTCCAGGCTGAAAACCGCCGGTGGCCCATCATCAGCCGCGATGGAACGGTCTGGCGATCAGAGTGCCGCCGATCATTCGAGGTTGGAGGATCCACGCGGTGTCAGAAGCCAACGGCAGGGTCGTCCTGACACGAGCTTGCCGCAGGCTTTGGGCGCCTGCAGGCTGCGCCGAGTGCTCCGCGACGGCACTTGCCACGTCGTGCTTGCAGGGGAGACGTGTCAGAGCCAATCGTTCTCGCGTCTCGAGCGATGGGATGCAGCAGGTGGCGATGGCAGATCTGGGGGGGGGGCTCGTCTGTCGGCAAGCCATGCTTCTCAACCTTGCCGCCACCGCCGCCTGGCGCAGCAGCCTTCCCCTCGCCCCTCGCTGATCCCTGATCCCCCCCTCTTGAGTTCGATGCGTCCCTGATTCGCCTGCCCGCCACCACCTTCCCGGGCCGCCTGCCCCGCGCCCGCAGATTGCCCGCGCCATCGTGGCAGTGAACGTGGAGCGCGGCAGGGGGGCAGGCAGAGAGGGAGAGCAGGAAATGGACACGAGTAGGAAGCGGCATGCACGTGTTGAGCCTGGTCTCGCCAACCAGAAAAAAAAGCGCGGCATGATCCGCGCCGCTTGAAGACGGATGCGCAGAGGACGAGGAGCTCAACCAGCGGAGGAGAAGGACAGGAGGAGGAGAGGTAGGAGAAGGAGGAGGAGGAGAAAGAGGAGGAGGAGGAGGAGGAGGAGGAGGAGGAGGAGGAGGAGGAGGAGGAGGAGAGAGGATTGGAGAGAGGATTAGAGGTGGAGGAGGAGGAGGAAGAGGCATAGAGGGAAGCGAAGACAAGAAGGATGAGGAGGAGACAGGGAGAAGGAGGAGGAGGCAGAGATGCCAGAGGAGACCAAGGGAGAGCAGGAGGAGGAGGAGGAGGAGGAGGAGGAGGAGGGGGAATGAGGAGGAGGAGGAGGCGGAGGAGGAGGCGGAGGCAGAGGAGGAGGAGAAGGAGGCGCAGGCAGAGGAGGAGGAGAAGGGGGAGGAGGAGGAGGAGGAGGAGGAGGAGGAGGAGGAGGAGGAGGAGGAGGAGGAGGAGGAGGAGGAGGAGGAGGAGGAGTGCCGGTCGGTGTGGCCGCTGCGGGCCGCACAGGAGGTTCTCCAGCTGTCCCGAAACGACCTGGGCGACGGTGGCGCGGAGGCGCGCTGGGGCGGGGCGGCGCGTGCCAGAGGTGGCGCTCTCCACGGTCGGGCAGCAGGGGGGCACAGCAAGTACTCCGGCTACGGCTAAGTACGGCCAACGCTCGAGGGCGGCCACGAGGGGGGTGATGACGAAGGGGGGGAATATCATGGCGGGGGCCATGATGTCTCCTCAGATTCCATGGCGCCTCTTCTTATTGAATCGCTTCGCTCATTCCGCCGGCCCTGGAGCCCTCTTTGGGACCTCTTGGGAGTCTCTTGGGGACCTCTTGGGAGTCTCTTGGGGCTCCTTGGCGGCGTCTTGGGGGCCCCTGCAGGAGGGGGGGTAGTCAAGGGTGTCCCGGGGGTCTCCCGGGGAACTTTTCGTCTGGGGACCCCCAGGGGCGGCCCCGCGCGCGCGAACCAGAATATTGTGAACCAGTTACTACCGGAGACCTTAGCACGCCCTTGGCCCGCTGGGCCGGCGAAATTCATTACGTCCTGGGCCCCCCCCCTGGGCCGCGCACGTGCCGCCTGCCATGATTTGCGCCCCCCCCTCTTGGACGCCCCCCTCCTTGGCCGCCCCCGACTAAGGCTCCGCGCCTGTGGCGCCAGAGATGCGCTTGTGACAGCGTGCGCGTGCGAAGCACGAGACGGGAGGACTGGACTGGACTGGACCGGAGCAGCCGCGGAGCGATGGGGAGTGTCACGCTGACCTCCGAGCGCGCGGCGAGAGGGGATGTGCCAGCGCTGAGAGGCAAAGATCGACGGGCGTGACCAGAAGACTCGAAGGCTGAGGCATACGGAACACGTGGACGCCGTACATGAGTACCTCCAACTCGCCACATCGCATATTAAACCAGATACAGCAGCGGTGTTCATTCCTTCTGCCCATGCTGGCACAATGTCTATATATATATATAGACATACATATATATACAGATCTATATATATATATATATATATATATATATATATATATATACTATATATCAACCCACCTCGCCAGACAACGCGTGTGACCCACACCGCGAGTCGAGGTGACAAAGAGCCACACAGCTGCGCCGACATGCGAACCACAAAACTTTAACAACGAGATGCGCAGAAAACTCCCTTGCTAGGGACAAATATTTGTTCAAGCACAACCATCCATTGAAGTACACCCAGACGGGAGGCGTTGGGTCAGTACACTGCCGCATGGGATGACGGTCGACGAGAACGAGCAGGAACGAACGAACCAGAAGAATATGCACAGCATGCTGAAAGGCTCCACTGCGCAGCAACTCCAGGAGAAGGACCGGCTGTTAGTACTCCGCCTCGCCCCAGCAGTCAAAAATAGCTTGAAGACCGAGGGCGCGAAATGGTACACCCAGGCGGGAGACGTTGGGTAAGTGCGCAAAGGCTCCCACTGTCCCTGCAGCCTGGGATGGATGCCGAAGAAGAGGTGCAGGAAAGAAACCCAGAATCATATGCCCAGCAAGACATGAGGAAGTACTGTGCGGCAGCTCCCAAAAATAATCACACCAATCATCGATCGACATTCGCTCCGTTTAGCCACCGAGATAGTTGTCCAAAACGGTAGAGATTGACAAACGTTCAGCTGGGGTGAGGTCGGCTCGATGCGGCCCTTATTCAATGATGTGCAAAACCACTGGTCATCGGGCAACCTCCAGGAGGCAAGGGCGCCCTCGAGGGCGCGAAGTTATTCGCGCTTCGCGGTTCGGCTCCGATTCCTCATCCTCTTCTCCCCTGGGAGGCGGCGCGAGAGTGCGAAGTTATTCGCACTTCGTGCTTCGCGCAGCGCGAAGCGCGAAGTTGGGAGCTCTTAGGAGGGATCGCCGCCTCCACAGACAGCCCCACAACAACACAAAGACGAAAAGGGTGCCACCGGGTGCCCCTCAAGCGCCGACGTGGAGGCACGGAGCTCGGAGTCCCATGGCAGGTGTGAGCCCAGATGGTTACGACCCGCGCCAGGGGGCCCCCATGTGCACGAGCACGAGACGGGAAGGAGGAGGACGAGGAGGAGGGAGGAATAGGCACTCCGGCTCTTAGTGGGCCTCGGAAACGGCAGGGCCGTTGTTTCACCGTTTCCGAAAAAGTGTCCCTTGAAAATGGAACCGGCAAAAAAACGGCGACTGGAAACGGCAACAAAAACAGCTCCAGGATTGGAGCCAGAGCGGGAACCCGTAAAAGAACGGCGACGGAACCGGTAAAGAAACGGCGTCGGAATTGGCAAAAAAACGGCAAGACGGAACCGGTAACAAAAAAGGCCCTGTCGTTTCCAGGGCCCACTAAGCCCTGTGCTGGAGCACGAGACGGGAGGAGGATGACGAGGAGGAGGGAGGAGTAGGCACTGCGGCTGTGATACCAAAGGGGGAGGAGGGGCCACGACCCTCGGGGACCCCCAGGCGGGGTGGTGACCACACCGTGTGGTGAGTCGGTGGGGATTCGGGGTCACCGCACGGTTTTGGGACTCGAGTCCCTCTCCGAGGACGTCTCGGGCGACAGGGGCTTCCAGGGTCCCAACACCGTGCGGGGACGGACCGTGCGGTGGGGTCTTTTGGGGTCTCGAGGTCACCGCACGGTCTGTCACCACACTGTTCTGGGATCCCCAAGACACTCCCAGACGAGCAGTGTCAAGCCCCCACAGCCAGCCATGAGAGGGTGGCCTTTCGCCCAAACCCCCCTGAAAGCTCTAGGACAGGAGAATGAAGGAGAGAGAATCAGAGCGTGAATTACCTGCCCCGCTTTCGCTTCCAGGCAAAACCAAGTCATACCACGCGCCTCCTCGTCGAGCGGCCTGACCAGTGCAGGCCGTAGTTTGGCATCGCTTGGGATCTCTTGGAAGCGAGGGTGGCCAAAAGCGAGGTAGGGTTGTCTTCCCCCTAGAGAAGGGGTCTCAACCCTCCCAGACGATAAGTTTTAGACCCCCCCCGTGGGAGAACCCTCCAAAACATCGTCCCCAGACCCCCCCCAGGCCCTCCAAGATAGCCTGGAAGAGACCCCCCCCCGAAATGAGACCCCCTCCCTTTTGTTACGAAATCTGGGGTACAAGAGAGAGGGGAGGTTCGAGGTTCCAGGTTCGGGGAGATTTCGGTTGCCTCGTTCGGCCTCCTTGGGGCCGTTCTCGGGCCCCATAGGGCCGTCGAGACCGGATCCGCGGGGAGAGGCTGCCCCGGACGACGGACCCCGGGAGTCACCACCCACCAAACCACCCCAACCCAACCCGAAGGCCCCCATTTATCCTCGATTTCCAGTTGGGGGGGGTCGTGGAACATCGAGAAAACACACATGGAACCCGTACCCCCCCAACCCAAAATTCGGGTCTTCGGGTTGGGTTGGGGTGGTCTGGTAGGTAGTCAGGGAGGGGTCTGGAGACAGAGTTGTGGAGTGGAATCGCTTCTGTCGGGGGCGGAAAAGAGGGGGGTGATGACTAGGGGGGGGGGGGATATCGTGGCGGGGACCATGGTATTTCCCCAGATTTCATGGCGCCTCCTCTTGCTTCATTACGTCCCTGGCCCCCCCGCTGGGCCGCGCACATGCCGCCGGTCATGCTCCCGATTTCGTCTTTAACAGAGAGAGTGGTCCTAGAGGTCTTGTGCGAGGTCTTGTGCGGGGTGTTTTGTGCGGTCTGGTGTGGGCACTTGTGTTGGACAAGCACTTCTCTGCAGACGCCGTCTTGTGCGCGTCTTGTACGCGTCCATTCTTCGCTCGACCATTGTTTTTGCTTCAAATAGTTCTCCTCCCCATTGCCAGACCCCCCAGCCGCCTGCAACGAGGGGGGGGGCTCGACTACATGTCTGGCGCTCCAGGAAGGGGCCTCGCCCTCGCTGGGGTCGAAGGAGTTGGCATCTCTTCCTCGGCGGGAAGTCGTCTGATGGTCGGCGGAAGGCGGCGGAAGTACAGCATGCGCCCTCCAGGGATCAGAGGAGGAACAGGTACCCATACCGCTACACTTCTCCCGTTTCCCCTTTTTCGGGCTCCTCGGAGGCCCTCGTTGGCACCGCTGCATTCGCCTCGAAACTTTGGTCAGAAAGCAGCCCAGGAGAGGTCGGGGAGTAGCGGTATCGGCACCCTGTTGGTTTTCCCCAGGGATGGCAGTTTGTGGGGCTCAGGGATTCAGATCCCACCGTTTCGAGGCTCCCCAGATGGCGCTCGAGCAGATGGGGTCGGTGATCACACCGTGTGGTGCGTCACTGTGTGGACTCGGGTCGTTCTCCGACGATGCCTCGGGCAAGTGGGGCCTCCAGCGAGCGTCCCGCAGCCGTGCGGCGGCGGACCATGCGGTGAGAGGTCGTTGGTCACTGGGAGCTTCCGAGGTGACCCTTCGGACACGCAGGGTGCAGCAGGCACAAAATGCACGACTACGCCAATGCTTACCAGCCTCGAACGTATCCCTACCCCCAAGATTGACACGCCAAAAGGCGATGACAATCTTAGGGATTCGCCCTCAACAAATAAGGGAATCCCTAAGATTGGCATCGTGATGAGGAGATGCCCAGCATAGGTATAGGGATGTGTTCCAGGCTTGCAAAGTGCGGCCACACGGGGGCATTTTGACGTCGCTCTTCTCCCCCGCCCTTGCCTTCTTTCTCCCCCTCGTCCCTCCGCCTCCCTCCTACCCCTGCCTCTCCTCCTCCTCCTCCTCCTGCTATCCGCCCCCGCCCGCGCATCCTCCTCGCCCTCCTCCCCCTCGGAGTCGCCTTCTGGGGTGCAGCGGAGCAGCGGCAGCGGCTCGGGCTCGGGCGCGGGCGCGAGCGTTGCCGCGGGCCGTCGGAGGATCAGGTTTCCCCTCGGGAGTGTCCGGGGGTCGGGATTCCCTTCGGGGATCACCGGTCAAGATTGAAACGATACAGAGAAGATTCGCCTGGGCCTTCCCTGCGCAAGGAGGACACGCACGAGCAGAGAAGTGTGTGCAGCTGTTCCTCTACGCCAGGCTCCCCCGGGGGTCAGGCAAGGCTGCGCCCTCCCCGGGAGGACGGGGAGGACGGGGCGAACACGAGGGGAGAAACGGCCGGGGGAGGGCCAGTCGGGGGGGGGCGGGCAGCGGCCTTCCGCGCAGATGCCCGCCCTCCCCCGACTGGGCGGGCATCGGCGACGCGCGGTCACTCTGAAAGTGATGCGCGACGCGCGGTCACCGACGTCGTCGTCGTCGTCGTCGTCGTCGTCGTCGTCGTCGTCGTCGTCGTCGTCGTCGTCGTCGTCGTCCCCCTTCAGGGTCGAGGGATCCAGCCGCAAGGCCTTCGCAGCCTCCCGTGGCCGCAGCCGGAGATCCGCATCGAGAAGCGGCTGTCAGGGATGGCTCCTGCCTGCAGTGATCGCTGCGGCCTGCCACAGTTGCAAGGTCGAGGCCTCGAGTGCATGGAGCTATTCGCGCTTCGCGGTGCGGCTCCGATTCCTCCAATCTGGGAGGCGGCGCGAGATCGCGCAGTCGTTCGCGCTTCGCGCAGCGCGAAGCTCGAACTTAGGCGCCCTTGCAGGGTGGTTGCAACCCACTTGCAAGGCGTTTGCGAGTGGTTGCAAGTACGCCTAGTTATCCGAGCTGGGTCCGCGGCTTTACTTTGGCTTGGAGCAATTGTAGGCGGACTTGCAACCCACGTGTAGGCGCCCTGCAAGTGGGTTGCAATCATCTTGAGACTTTTGCAACTGTTGCAAGTCGAGCCGGCCACTACAGTGGGAGGGGTCCGCGGATCGATTTGAGTGGATTTGGGCGAGGCGGGCGGACCGCCGTTGTTTCAGTTGGCTTTTCCAGAGAAGGGGCACAGCAGGTACGTTCGATCGTAAGTGTTGCCGTGCAGTATCTGGGGACCTTTTCGTCGCCTGTTTTTAGCCTCCCCAGGGTGCCCGGCTTGTCTGCTATAGGTCTAGGGACTTCGGGGGTAAAAGGTATTCCCGTGAGGCACATGTCGGCGCGTCTCGTTTCTGATTGAGACGCCTGGAGAGCCGCAGGGGGGATTTTTCGTACAAGGCGGGAAGCCAGCAACCCTGCGCTCCCAGGCATGATGATCGCCGCGTGCCGCCCCGCACCCTCGGGGGGGTTCTGTGAAAAAGCCGGTGCGGCTATCCGATGGACCGCGCGCGTGGGCTGACCGGCCGGTGGGTGGAAGTTGTGGTGAGCACGCGGCTCCCCCTCGTGTGCGCGCGCGGCGCCACCTTCTCTCGAAGACGAGGCAGCTGCACGGCGCACAGTGGTGAGCACGCGGCTCCCCCTCGTGTGCGCGCTCGGCGCCACCTTCTCTCGAAGACGAGGCAGCTGCACGGCGCACAGGCCTCCGGAGCTGCGCGCGGATGTCCCCGGAACCTGCGCCGGGCCCCTCGTGGCCGCGCCCCGCGCGCCAGGGAGGGGGGGCCCTGTGCGGGCCCGAGAGTCCCTCGCGGAGCGCCCGAAGACTGTGTGTTTGTGCCGCTTCTTCGCCTGCTCTGAAGCCCCACCTCCGCACAGGCGCTCGCGGGCGCCCTGGAGAGGGACATCTGGCGCATCGGCGGTGCCCGCCGCCCGCCAGAGGAACCTTTTGGGGCTGGCCGGCGCGTCGCGAGAGAGTTGCAGTGCTCCCTGAGCCCTGAGCACGTGGGAGCCACACATGCTTCTGTGTGCGGTGCACGTTGGGCGTAGGTTATCGAGCTCAGGTCGTCGTAAGTTAGCGGTCAGAACTGAAACACGGTTGAGCTGAGTGCGCACGGTGCTTAGCAGATGTTAGGTAGTCATTGGTGGATTTCCGAAGTCTGCCAAGCCTTGACCAGTCACGTATCACAGCTCTGTACATGTTTGGCGTATTGTAAGGTGCAAGCGGGGTTCAGATGATTTGCCATGCATGCTCTTGTGATGTTGAACTCGTTCGGCCTTCAGTGCAACAACGTTACTTGAGCTTGACAAATCGTGAGCCGCAGCGTCTGGATGCTCAGGGTGGTCTGGCCAGGGTCAGACGTGACCTGAGGCCGCGGAGGGAAGGAACGGACCGGCCAGGGGCCGACCGCCTTCGCCGGGCAAGGGGGTATCGACTGCCAGGGCGGGCGGCGAGGTTTCGCCGAGGGGGCAGTGGTGGTAGTGGTGTTAGCAGGGCGACGGAGCGGGATCGGAAGGGGGAGCAGGGTCAGTAAGCAGAATGCAACCCCGAATCCGAATAACTCAATCAGTTCATGGCCTACCTTGGGTCCTCCTGTTCTTCTGTTATCCCTGAACCTGTGGAAGGTTTTGTCCGAGACATCTACCAAAATAAGCAAGACCCTGTCCCTATTGTGTTGGGCCTTCCTAGCGTAGTTTAGGTCCTTTCCGAACGGATCAGGGTTACATGTATTGCTTATCGCAAGAGAAGCAGGAGACGGAACGAACACAGCAGCAGCTGCAGGGGGGAGCAGCAGCAACAGCAGAAGAGAAAAAGGGGAGAGGGGGTAGGGCCCAGGGAGGTTTTGTGGAGAGGAGGGAGGAGCAAGAGGTGGGTGGGGTAAGGAGGATCCGGAGGGGCAGGATGATGAGGAGGGAGGGGTAAGGAGGATCAGGAGGGAGGAGTAAGGATCGTGAGGGGTAAGGAGGATCAGGGTCAGGGGGGGCAGGATCAGGAGGGATATTCCAGGAAATTTCGCGATCACAAGAGTGATCTAAAAAGGCTGAGACTCAGGCTTTGGGATGCAAGCCACGAGAGGTTCGATCTAAATACTCGCGGCGCGTCTTCGTAATGGGTTCTATGCTGCAGGCCTTAGCTAGTTCCTTGAACTGGTCTTGTCCGAAAAAGCTGCATGCTTTACAGAACTAGATACGGAGCGCTACGTGGAATAACAATCTTTGTGAGGGGTGCGCCCAACCTCCAGCGATATGCAAACGCCGTCCCCTGCACAGTCTAAGCAGACGCCCGCCAACAGCCTTGAGAGGCGGACTAACACTTTTTAGCCAGGCACATAACTTGAGCTTGGAGCTCGACGAATGGCACGCGCTACAGGCTCGCCCGTCCTTGGTCAGGGCGTGCTGAGACGCGAAGCGAGCAGCTATCGTCGGGGCAGGCGGCGGACAGCGATCGACAGGGGGAGGGGGAGGAGGAGGGGGAGGGGAGGGCGATGCACCCTCGCACTGCTGGCTCGTACGAGCACGCGCCTGGCCAAGGCGCTCCGAGTGGAGCACCTCCAGCGCCACGGCTCCTCACACGGCGGGCCTTCTGCTCAGCCAAGTGCACACGATGACGATTTGCCGCTGGTGCTCCGGCGAGGCTGGCTGCTACACCCGCCAGCTCCTCGCCCAACTGGGAAGCCGACAACCCACCACCTCCTCGCCCTCCAGGTGGGACGGGACCCGGAAGACCATGATGCAGGAGTGGTCGCGGCCCTGGGCTGCCAGCGAGGTGCCCATGGCGCGCCACAAGTCGGCGCGAGGCCCAGACGGTGACTTGGCTAGGCCTGCCCATCAGCCTCTGCACACCTCCTCGCAACCCGTGACGTAGATGACCCACCCACGCGGCAGGCGTATCGTGATCTCGAGAGCCGCTACCTCGCCTCGGAAAAACGATTCGCTCCTCCCTGCCAGCGGCCCCAACATGTAGGGTCCCAGCTGCCCGGGCGCGAAGTCGGTGATGATTGTCACGGCCACTCTGACTCGCCTCAAACGAGCGCCCATGGTGTCAGCTTCTCCTGGCGCGTCGCCAGAACCAGCAGCGGCGCCTCCTCGGAGCTTTCGCCCAAGCAGCCTGGCGCCAGGTGCCCGTCGAAGTTGCCCGTCGCCCACTGCTCCTCGCCTGGCGACTCCGCCACGCGGGTCCACTCGACGGGGATCAGGCCCCGCATCCAGAAGCCCGCGCGCGCGCGTCCTGCTCGGCCGCCTCGGGAAGGTAGTCCTGGGACCCGTGAAAGCGCGAGAGCCTGTGTTACCCTCGCGCGCCCGAAAGCGGTGGAAGGCTGACTCGACCTGATGTTCGCACCGTTCGCACTCGGCTGTTTCACATAGTCCCGCCTCCTGCTTCCCAAGGTTGTTCCACGTGCCGCCCTGCTCAGCATCGATTGAGGCCATCATCTCTGCAAGTTGACGGCCTGTACGAACGAGCTGTACCTCATGAGTATACTTGTGCATGCTGAGAAAGTCTGCACCTTCTCCGAGTCCGCTGCCTCAGAAATGCTCCGCTGCTTTCCTCCACTGTCGTCTGCTGAGGGAGCTGCCCAACTCATCCAGAAGTGGGCCGCTTGGTCCAACTCAACAAAATGATCGGTCTCGAACATCCAGCAAGACCTATCCATGGCGATGCCATTCGACGTATCCCATTATGTGGCAGCGATGGGGTTCCACCCCGCAGGCAACACAGACGCAATTCCAGCCGGAACAGGTCCGCGCACATGCCGAGCACGTTAGAACACTTGGCTTGGTCTTGGGCTCCCCAAGCCAGGCACTGAACCATGGCTGCAGGCACTGACGAGTCACAGCCGATCCTGGACCCCCGTCCTGTGCAGCGGCCGCGGCGCGTCGCGCCAGCCGCTGTGGCGAGCCGCCCGCGCTGCACGACCCTGCCGCTGCCGTGGACGCCGTAAGACCTGGTGCCCGTAGGTTCGGGAGGGGAAAAAACACAGACACAAGTCATCGTCGACTCCCAGGAAGATATGGGAAAACATGGGACGTGGGGGAAAGACAAAAAACCGGAAACTATGGAAAAATACAGGGAATCTTGTTATGTGTGTGTATTTATTTGTGTGTCCTTGGGCCCCTTCATAGGTGGAGATCGCCTGGGGCCCGGCTCTCTGGAAGTTGGCTGTGGCGTGGAAGCGACGAGCCGCTCGAGCGAAGCCCCTACGCTTGGCAGCTCGGTTCCCGCCCTTGGCGGCGCGTTTCCTCGCCGTCCCACGTGCATGTCGGCGACCACCTCCCAAGTCCGTTCCGAGGTAGTTGGCCTGGAGTGTGGAGGAGATCGTAATAGCCTGCCTCCAGAACTGGACTGGCAGATCTGACCCACCTCTAGACCATGACAGATCGGTGGGGGTGCGCGGTCAGAACGGACGCACGCTTCGAAGCCGTATATCCAGATTTTGCCCGATAAGGTAGGACGAGCGATGCAAAGTTGTTGGACTACCCAGTAGGTCATGCACCTGGCGCTCCGTGTGCCACCGCGTAGCGTAGTCCCTGGACCACGGACCGAGTGGGGCGACACTGATCCGAAAATGAGCCCAGCTGTGCAATCTTCTGGGGACTCAAACATGGCTGCGTGTCCAGAAAGAGAGCCACCGGCGGGTAGAAGAGCGTGATCGCCCCTCGGGCTCAGGGGCCCAACTCGGTGCTGTCGCAGAAAGATTGGGTGCCCACGAGCGAGTGGCCGTGAGGTATGCCCATCTTGGACGCTACCTCGTCACCGAGCGCGCGGAGGGATGCCTCCCTCAGCGCGCGGGTGTTCGCCACCGCCGCGTCCCGCATTGGGCTCGTGCTCCGCCGACCGCTGCCGCATATTAGGGACCCCATTCACATCGACCAGGTCCTGCACAGCATGGCCAGCGAACCTATGGCCCTGTCGCCTCCGCCTTTACGTTCCCCAGCAGGCGGTCCACCACGGCCAAGACCTGCCAGTGCCAGGAGAGGACCTCCTCGCTCATGGTATACAACTGGCACGCACTCTCGAGGGCAACATCGGGCAACCCTTCGGCGTCGAGCGGCGTCAACTGGCTGATGCCCAAGCCAGCCTTGCTCTCCTTCCGTGACGGTGCACGTCGTAGCTCTGAAACCGTGATAGGCTCCAGCGGCTCGATTCTTGCATGCGAACGGATGAGAGAACCTATATCTTCCAAGTCCGAATTTGTAAGGGACTTTGTTCTCCGCAATGCTTGATTTGTCGTGACCTTCGTGTCGGTGATGTCCAGCGGGTGAACAATGCAATGAGACTCGATCTGCAATTCGTCACAGACGGGTTGCGGGTCCGACAGGCTCTCGTGGATCAGTCCCACGGCCGGCGTGGAGAAGATCCAGTCCTGAACGGTCCGAAGCCAAGCCGATGCAGCTCTGGCTTCGGCGCACCTGGTGCCTCTGAAAGTCCAGGACTCCTGATGCTTGATGCGCTCGACGCTGATGCTGCCCAGATGCGAGAGGTCACGACGAAGCTCCTGCCATTGTCCGAAACTGCATGACTGGACCAAATCCACACCAGCTGGAACACTGTTGCCGATCTCACGCGCTGCTGCGCACAGGTGCCGAGTCTGGGCCGACCCGCTCTTCCTGCTACGATGGCGGCGCAACTTCTGTATACTCCAGATTTCGTAATAAAAGGGAGGGGGTCTGGACCCTCCAAGACAAGCCATTTCAGACCCCCCCCCGTGGGAGAACCCTCCAAAACATCGTCCCCAGACCCCCCCAGACCCTCCAAGATAGCCTGGAAGAGACCCCCCCCGAAATGAGACCCCCCTCCCTTTATTACGAAATCTGGAGTACTTGAATGCGCGCTGACCCACCGACTCGCCACTCGATCGTGCAGCGGCCGCTCGCGCGCGTGCAAAGCTTGCTGCGCGGGCGCGCTCGCGAGTCGGAAGCAGCCTGCTCTCGACTGGCGCGGACTGCCGGTGCCGTGGTGGTGGTTCACCACCCACCAAACCACCCCAACCCAACCCGAAGGCTCAGATTGACCCTCGATTTCCAGTGGGGGGGGGGTCGGGAAACATCGCAAAAACACATGTGGAACCCTTACCCCCCCCAACCCGAAATTCGGGTCTTCGGGTTGGGTTGGGATGGTCTGGTAGGTAGTCAGTGGTGGTGCGATGTGGCACGCTCGACTGCTCCAGTCCACGACGCGTATCTGCTGCCGATGTGAAGAACGTGCGCCTGCCCGACTTGGCAAGCCAGGGACTGACGCACGGCGGGCCGCACGGAATCGGGAGGACGAGTGTGCCAAAGGTCCTGGGCCGAGGCAGCGGGCCAAGTTGAAGACGAGAGGGGGACCAGGAGGGAGGAGTGAGAGGTGGGGGAGGAGGATGGTCAGGAGGGTCACAGGGCAGAGACAGGAGGAAGAGGAGGAACAGAAGGAGCACGACAGCGAGGTGGGAGGAGGGAGGGGGAAGGCGGGCGGATGGGGTGCAGGCCCAGGGTCCGGGGCGCCCACGGCTCAGAGGGCAGCCATCCCTCTTCTCTCCCTCCCCCCGCCTCGCCGCCAGCCATTCCCCCTCCCCCTCCCCCGCTCCCCGCCCCTTCCTTCGGTAGTAAATCATTGGAGCCTTGTGTACCTTCGCAATTCCGTCTTCAGCGTCGACGAGCGTCGATTAGCGTCTGGGAGCCGATGAGGTGGCGCCGGTTTAGCGTCGATTAGCGTCGATTCAGCGTCAATTAGTGTCGGACGACTTGTGTCGATGAGCGTCGATCCGCAAGAGCCGACGGTATGGGAGGCTCCCATGAGTTGCCACCGAAGCCTACCCCCCCCCTTGTCCCTTCATTTTCTTACTCCTCTTCCCCCCCTCGTCTCCTCCCCCTCTCATTCCCGCCAGGCCTGGGGCGCCTGCTGGGACGGCCGTGTGCCCACGAACCGCTGGCCCCCCCCCAATCGATGTCACTCGCCCCCGACCTCCAGCCTTCAGCATCCGATGTTCCACCTCCACCTCCACCTATCGACCTCCAGCACCCGTCTTCCCACTTCCACGTCCACCCATTGGGCTCCAGACTACACTAGATCAACATCCAGACATCCAGCCTCCAACATCAGGCCGACTACTGAGGGCTCCGGCCCCCCCGCGCCGCCCTCATAGGGCTGGTCCCGCCGGACCGTCATCGCGCGCTCTCTCTCTCTCTCTCTCTCTCCCATCCGCCTGCGCCGTTGCCCTGGTTCAGCTTGGAAGTCCAAGAAGAGTGTAGGATGCGATTCGCTCGAGCTCCCCAAAGCCGTCAATAGCTGGCGTCGGAGGGCGCAGGAGGAGGAGGAGGAGGAAGAGGAGGAGCGCCTAAGCGGAGGAGGAGGAGGAGGAGGAGGAGGAGGAGGAGGAGGAGGAGGAGGAGGGGGAGGAGGAGGAGGAGCGAGACAACTGGAGAAGAGGGATTCGACCGAGAGCCCCTAAAGCAGGCACCCTGCCTGACCGTCCCTCTCGCTATCTTCCTGTTCCGATTCCGCTCTCTCTTGTGATTTCATCGCCCCGTTGCGGCCTCGTCCTTCTGCCCTGCGTCATGTCCGCAGGCACTCTGCAGCCAGTTGGTCCTCTCCGTCCACATTGGCCTTCGCTTGTTGCCGCTCTCGCCTCTGCCCCCCATCCTTTTTTGGACATGAGCCCCGGCGGGGGTCATCCCCGACGGTCCCCCGATGCTGAGTCACCGCGTGCTCTGCACCGCAGGCTGCGCTCCTGACTTGGGGCGGGCTGCCATCGCCGCCCCGGGAAGCAGCCTTACTGGTCCGCTTCCAGAGCGGAGGTCGAGATGGCATGCGAATGAGGCGGTGCCGATGACAGAAGAGGACGAGGAACAGAGTAGGTGCAGGAGGAGGCAATGTGGTAGGGGAGATGGGATCATGTCGGAGGGGCGTGTCGCAGTGTTGCACGGAGGCGGGTGCAGAATTTTACACGTGCGTGGTTTGATTCGCAGGGTGGCCCTCGCGAAATCCTGGAGCCGGTGTGAAGGTGCTCGGCTTGTCAAGCTGGACGTGTCGGAGAACCGCATGACGGCCAGCCCGCAAGTAGGGGGAAGGATGGAAGGGCGAATTGGGCGCCAATTTCGTACGTTTTGCACTGAGCTGCGTGTCGACGGTTGCCCCAGGGAGGATGCGGACAGGGTGCTTCATCAAACCAAGGAGGAGGAGGAGGAGGAGGAGGAGGAGGAGGAGGAGGAGGAGGAGAGGGAGGAATGAGTCTGGAGCATGCAGAAGAGAAAGAGGAAGAGAACGAGGTCGAGAATCAGAATGTGAACATCGGGAATGAGGGCATTCGTATAACCTCGGCGATGCACATCGAACTTGCTTGTGGGTAGAAACAACTGTGCAGAGAACCACCTCGTCGTGGATGCATTCAGCTTCGATGGAAGTGGCATCCAGTCGACAAGGAGCCCCTCTTCCCTTGTCCCTTCATTCTGGGGCCCGCGCCGATTGCCATTGTCTTCTCCACAGCGGGTCAGAAGCAGCGATGCCCCCAAAGAGGATACGGTGGACGGCGGAAGAGGGGGATGGTAAGCATCTATGGCGCGGGATACACACCCTGAGCAATACGCAGACAAGCCTAAGCTTCCGGAGGTTGGCGGAGCGAGGTGGCACCGAGTGCAACGGAGACCTCCAACGCACGTGCACACGTGCGGGCGGGCGAGGCGAATCTGCGCGGCGGCCTCCACTAGCTAGGACCACGCCAGGCCAAAACGAGTTGCTCCCGTCCGCCGCGGCGTGCCCGGCGGTTGTCCCACGTTTGTGTCTTGGGGCGTCTTGCGGGGCCTCTTGGGGCCCGATTTGGGCATCTCGGGCCCCCTTGGGGGACTCAGGGGGCTTCTTGGGTGCACCTCGGGGGCCTGTGGGGGAGTCGTGGGGCCATCTTGGGGCTGAGGGCTCCAAATGTCAGGTCGTGTTCCCCCCATCATGTGCCGTCTCGGGGCCGTCTTGGGGGCCTCCTGGGCCCCTCTTGGGACCTCTTGGGCCGTTGTGGGGCGATCTTGCTCGCCTCTTGGGCCGTCTTGGGCCGTCTTGGGCGCTCTGAAGAATGGACAGGTGGTAATGCAAAACCGTGCAATAACCACGAGATTTTGACGTGTTTGGTCTTGTGGGACGCCCACCGAGGCCTCCGAGACGACCCAAGAGGCGCCCAAGAGGGCTCCAGGACAGTCCCCAGGGCTATCTAAGACCATGTTGGACATGCCCTGGCTATTCGAAAAGTCACGCGGGGACCCCCCGAGAGGGTGCAGGAGCGCGCGGTGGCGCCCACGAGCGCCCGGGAGCGCCCGGAACCCCGTGCGGTGTCGTGAGTCCAAGATATTCACTGAAAGGGATGTCGACATGTCGATTGTGATGCCGATCGATTGTCTGATCGATCGGCCGAGTGGCAGTGATGCTGATCTGTAGTGGAATCGATTTGCAGCGATACCGAGTTAAGGACAGTGAGATCGACAGGCATATATGCCAATCTGATCCGGCGGCAGTCGAAGACCGAAAGCTGCGCCCATCCCCCCAAGACCTCCCCATGACCCAAAGATTGGCCCTATAGGTAGCTTTCACGTGACAGCTTCGGTTTCCCTTCCCACTGTTTCTCACCCTGTCCCAGTCACCCTTCCCCCAAACAAGCCGTCGACCTGGCAGGGGGAAGGGTGGGGCGGGGAGACGCAGGAGGCAGAGGCAGAGGGGGAGGCATAGGCGGGGGGGCACTTGGCGGGAGCATCGGTTCGAGAGGAGCAAGCACAGGACGAGCGGCGGCAGCAGAATCGGGGAGGGACCAGGGCCAGGAGGTGCTCGAGGAGGACCAGGGAAAGAACAGGGATACGGAGGAGGTGACGAGGAGGAGGAGGAGGAGGAGGGAGGAGGAGGAGGAGGAGGAGGAGGATGAGGAGGAGGAGGAGGAGGAGGGAGGAGGATGATCAGGCGCAGTGGGAGAAGGAGTGGTCTGGAGCTTCGTGCTTTTTTCTGCATCGTGATTTCATGCACACGTATTGGGGCAACGCTTGCTCCCATACCCCTATGCGTCGACGTCGTCAGCAGTGCCAGTCTGCAGCAGATGAGCACCGCAGGGGGATGGAACGTCAGCCCGACACTGGAACAAACATGCACCGACGTGCAATCTCCGCCTGGCGTGATTGCCTTACGGTGGCGACCTTCTGGTTAGCGTGTCGCGCCGCTGTTTCTGGCGCGCTCGCTTCGGTGCGACACGCTAGCCACCTCTCGGTTCCCAGGCGTCAGCGTTTCGAGTTGCTCCCAGCCTTCCGCCCCGCGGGGCGGAGCGCCACTCTCTGTCCGCTTGCAGGGCTGGGCGTGTCACCGGTGTCCGCCACTGCGACAAGCAGGCATGCACTGTGCTATACGGGGTCCCCTGAAGTCCCGACCCTTTCCCCGGGGCTGGTTTCTCATCCTGAGACCTTGTTTGACCGTTCCAGGGCCCAGTAGGGGGCTCCAGAGGCCAAGCATTGCCAAAAGCTGGCCGAGTGTTTTTGTCACGACGCGGGCATGTCTGGGACCGTAATTACAGGAGAGCCTGAAATCGAATCGATACGTCGGATCGACTATCGAAACGAATCGGATCGGTGAACATCGGCAGCCAAATTAGGAGAAGTCGAATTGGAGGAAATCTTAAGGCTACAGTCAACCCGCATAGTAAGGATGAGCAATTTTCCAAGGTTGCCCTTGCATCCTCCCCCGTCGGCCCATCCTTGGCCGCTTTCGTTGACCGTGCCCCGGTCGCAAAGTGTCGACATGGCCTTCCAAGGCCCTTGCATCCTTTTCGTGCGTCCTGATTCTACGGGTTGACTATAGAAGGCATGCGTTGGGAAACCGACAGCCAGATCGGGATCCGAAGCCGCATCGAGTCGAGTTTGGATTGGGAGTCGATCGATGTCGAACCGAACCGAGTCGGAGGAGTCGATCTGAGCCCCGGCAACTTTCGGCGGCGAGCGAGGGGGGGAAGTGAAAGGAGAAGGCCTTCTCAGAAGGCGGCGGGACTTCTCAGAAGCACTCGCACCTTCTGAGAAGTTCCTTGTGCCTTCGGGGAAAGCTTCGAAACCTTCTCGGAAGGCCCGCGAAGTCCTGAGCCTTCTGAGAAAGCCCGCCCTTCTCATTTCCCCCCCGCGCTCGCCGCCAACGGCATCTTGATCGCAGGCGACCAGTCCGACCTGGCGTTCAGTGGGCATGTCCCTCTACAGGAGGAATGTGCAAGATAGTCAAAATTTAGTCTGGGGACGACTTGTCTTACCATTTTCGGCTAGGTGTGAGCACTCCTTGACTATCTCGCACTGTTCTTCCAAAACCCGCCTGTAGGAGGATCGGGCCCGACGAACACGGGGGCTTGGGAAAGAGGGGGTTACGAAATCTGATGCATGCAGCTGGTTTCGGCCTCACCGAGGGGCCCATTCCTCGATACATAGCCGCCTCCAGCGCCGGGACGCGCTGGGAAAATCAGCTCCCTGAGCTGATTCTCAAACCCCCCTTGGCTATCCCCCCCCTTTCGCCCGGCCCGAGAGCACTCCCTGACGATCTTGCACTTCCCTTCCAAAATCCGCCTCGCCCGGCCGTGGACCTCGTCGTCGTCGGCCTCGTCGTCGTCGTCGTCGTCGTCGCCGCTGTCGTCGTCGTCGTCGGCCTCGTCGTCGTCGTCGTCGTCGTCGTCGCCGCTGTCGTCGTCGTCGTCGGCCTCGGCCTCGTCGTCGTCGTCGTCGTCGTCGTCGCCGCCGTCGTCGTCGTCGTCGTCGTGGTCGTCTGCGTCGTCGTCGTCGTCGTCGCCGCCGTCGTTGTCGTCGTCGTGGTCGTGGAGCCTGGCCCCCCTGCGGCCGCAGACGGGGCGGGCCCTCGCCGCACAGGCGGTGGGCCTCGCGGCCCTGCTGCGGGGCCTCGGCGACAACCGGACGCTGCGGAGCCGCCGCCCGCGCGCGCGGCCGCCCCGGAGGCGTCGTCGTCGTCGTTCTCGTCCTCGTCCTCCTCGTCGTCCTCGTCCTCGCAGCCATCGTTCTGGTCCTCGTCCTCGTCGTCCTCGTCGTCGTCCTCGTCCTCCTCGTCCTCGCAGCCATCGTCCTGGTTCGTAGCAGAAAGATCACCGTCACCAGCATCATCATCAACATCATCGTCGTCGTCGTCGCTTTCGTCCTCGTCCTCCGCGTCGTCCTCGTCGTCGCGCCGCTCACCCGCCGGGGCGGGAACCTGGGGGCACGAGCTGGATGTCCGGGATGTCTTGGGGAGGAGAGGAGCGCTGATTATGACAACGACGATGACGAGGACGTCATCGTCATTAGCATCCGCATCAGCATCATCATTTTTGCTTAGTTCCGCCGGCGACCTGGCTCTGGGCTTCTAGTTGGGCACGGGTGCGTACTGAGAAGTGGCCCCGCAACACAGCAGCCGAGCATACATACATCGGCTCTCCGAAAGTTTATCCCGATTTGCGAATAAACGGCGCCGCGCGAATGCAGAGCAAACGCGATGCTGGAAGGGCGCGGGAACGCGCGCCTCTTGGACAGGCGCGAGCAACTGCGCCCCCGTGCGAACCCCGATCCCGCGAGCGGCGCGCTCCCGTTTGACAGTGGCTCATTGGGAAACCGTTTCTTGTGCAGGAAGTCCTGCACGGTCGGCCCATCGGCGGCTCCTTCGCACGAGATCCAGAACCACCGAGAAACCGTTTGCCATCGGATGTTCTAGGCGGTTTGCCTATGTTCGGTTTCTACGGAGTGGACCCGAAGACGTCGAGATCGATGTTTGTTTGTCAAAAGTCCTGGGCGGTTCGCACATTTTCGGGTCGTTCGAACTGGACCCGATTTTTGTTGTTGCACAAGTCCTATTAATTGCGCCACTTTCAGATAGGTCGATCAAATTATCGGGTCGTCGCATGACCGAACCCGAAAGTTTTTTTCGAGGAGGTCTGATGCCGTTTGCTCATTTTCGGGTCCGTACACCGATTGGGATTTAAAATTTTAAATTCCGAAAGGGAACCAGATCCCGTGACCCCGGGCAGGGGTTGCGCTCTGCCCTTGCATTGTACTGGGCCCCTCCGGCCAAACGGGGTGCCGGCCTGCCCATCCGCGCGCCGACTCTGCCCTCGCGACATCGCCCCCGTCCGCCCTCGGACCCCGCGAGTCTCATCCTGCGCGCGCAATCCCAGATGGCCGCGGCGAGCACGGTGGCGGAATTGGGGGAACTTTCGGTGCGGCGCAGTATTGTGGTGGCTGTCGCAGCCATCGTTCGGGTTTGTAGCAGAAGGATCATCATCACTGTCATCATCATCAGCAGCACCATCATCGTCGTCGTCGTTTTCGTCCTCGTCCTCCGCGTCGTCCTCGTCGTCGAGCCGCTCACCCGCCGAAGCGAAAACCCCGGGGCAGGAGCTGGATCTCCGAGCTCTCTTGAGGAAGAGGGGAGTCTTGATGATGACGACGAGGACGTCATCAGCATCAGCATCACCAACATAATCATCGTAATCATTGTTGCTTTGTTCCGCGGGCGACTTGGCCCTGGGCTTCTAATTGGGCCCGGGCAAATAACCAATTGAAAAGTGGCCCCGCAGCAGAGCAGCTGAGCAAACGTACGGGGGTGGCTGTCGCAGCCGTCGTTCTGGTTTGTAGCAGAACGATAATCATCTTAAGGTCGGCGAGTTTACCGATTTGCAGCGGCCGATGACATGTTCATCCCGGCCCCTTTGTGCCTCATCTTTTCACACCGCCCTGGTGTTCCCCATCCTTGCCTGCGTGCTCCGCAGCGTGGCTTGGAAATCGATTTCAAGTTCAGATGTACATTGTACCTTTTCTTCTGCGAGTTTGTTTGTGCTGCATACTCTTGAAGCGCGATTGGGCGGTGCATCCTGGTGTGTCGAGCTAAGTACCTTCTCTTCCAGAGTGCGTCTGTGCCGCGCACCCTTGGAGCGCGACTGGGCCAGTGCGATATCCGATTTGGTTTGGCGGTATGCTTTGTGTGCGCACCGACCCGCTAGATTCCTGCCCCACAACGGCGAGATGGCCTCGTTCTACTCTGCGCAGCGCCTGGGTTCGACACGATGTCCAGGCGATGCTGGGTCACCTTTCCCACCCAGGAGATGTTTCTTCTTCTGTTGTTGCTCAGTGGGTATGTTCAAGAGTCGTCAGGAATGACGTTCCTGCCTGGCGTGAGGCTTTGTATCATATCTTGCAGGCGGTTGTCCCCGATAATTTGCGGTTTAGTCGGTCTGGTCGCGTGGGTCATCTGGTTCTTGCTCTTCTCGCACACGGCATGGCACTCGCCCAGATCCGCACTGCACTATTAGAGCCCAGTGTCCGCACTGGGCGTGGCCTGTATTCATGGCGTTGCCAAGTGAGACGGCTTTCTAGATTGAGCATTGCACCCTTGAGCGGTTTCAGCTTCAACAACCGACATTATTACAATCGACAGGGTCTGGCGCAGCAGCGCGTGTTCTATTTGGACACAATGGCTTGTACATTGGCAAGGCCAACGTTGCTCGTACTATTGGACGGCCAGGTCTCCCTGAGCCCTGCGCTGAACATTCACAGGCTCTTCTGGGTTTTTATCCACGACGGGATTTTGAATTGCCGCGTTACGTATCATTTCGTAAGTCAGTTGGTCGCATTGGTTTCATGCCTGTTGTCTGGTGCCCTGCGGAGGTACAGGCGTTGACTGTTGAGAGAGCAAACATGCAGATGTTGCGCCACGGTTGCAATGGCGCTGACTTTCGATTTCTTCAGAATGTTCGGCGCCAGGGCTTTGGCACGCGCCCTGGCCGAGCTGAGCCGCGAGCGAGATGTTTGCCCCGTTTGCGCTCCACTGCCGCAAGTTCGGCGTGGACATCTACCATTTTCCGGGATGTTTTGCGGGAGAAGCCGGCACGTCCATCCATGAATCCATCGAAGACCCGAGGTAGTTTCAAGAAGTTTTTGTTTTCCCATTTGTGGTGTATGTGCTGTTTCCCAACCTTCCTTGGTTGGGCATTCGTTTCGAACAGAGCACTGCGGTCTCCAGTTCTCCCCCCGCCTCCTCCTCCCCCCGCCTCCCGTCCCCCGCCCCCCTCTTGTTTCCTTTTGCCTTGCGCGAGCCTGGCCATCCCTGGGGGGCTGCGATCTGCGACGCTGTCGCCACTTTCGAGGGCTGCTGGTGGGTTCTACGACGCGAGGCACCGCGGGGATCTGGGCGAGACCTCGCCGTCCCTGGGGGGCTGCGATCTCCGACGCTGTCGCCACTTTCGAGCGCTGCTGGTGGGTCCTGCGGACTGAGGCACCGCGGGGATCTGAGCGAGACCTCGCCGTCCCTGGGGGGCTGCGATCTGCGACGTTGTCGCCGCTTTCGAGGGCTGCTGGCGGGTCCTTTGGGGCGAGGCACCGCGGGGGCCCGAGCGAGACGTCGCCGCCCCTGGGGGGCTGCGATCTGCGAGGCCGTCGCCGCTTCCGAGGGCTGCTGGCGGGCCCTGCGGAGTGAGGCACCGCGGGGATCCGAGCGAGACCTCGCCGTCCCTGGGGGGGGGGTGCGATCTGCGACGCCGTCGCCGCCTTCGAGGGCTGCTGGCGGGTCTTGCGGAGTGGGGCACCGCGGGGGGGATCTGAGCGAAACCTCGCCGCCCCTGGGGGCTGCAATCTGCGAGGGCGGGCCCTGCGGAGTGAGGCGCCGCGGGGATCTGAGCGAGACCTCGCCGTCCCTGGCGGGCTGCGATCGGCGACGCTGTCGCCGCTTTCGAGGGCTGCTGGCGGGCCCTTTGGAGCGAGGCACCGCGGGGGTCTGAGCGGGACGTCGCCGTCCCTGGGGGGCTGCGATCTGATAGGCCGTCGCCGCTTCCGAGGCTTGCTGGCGGGCCCTCTGGAGCGAGGCACCGCGGGGATCTGAGCGAGACGTCGCCGCCCCTGGGGGGGGTGCGATCTGCGACGCTGTCGCCACTTTCGAGGGGCGCCGGTGGGTCCTGCTGAGCAGCGCCGCGGGGATCTGAGCGAGACCTCGCCGCCCTTGGGGCTGCGATCTGCGACGCCGTCGCCACTTTCGTGGGCTGCTGGCGGGCCCTGCGGAGTGGGGCACCGCGGGGATCTGAGCGAGACCTCGCCGTCCCTTGGGGGCTGCGATCTGCGATGCCGTCGCCGCTTTCGAGGGCTGCTGGCGGGCCCTGCGGAGCGAGGCACCGCGGGGATCTGAGCGAGACGTCGCCGCCCCTGGGGGGCTGCGGTCTGAAACGCTGCCGCCACTTTCGAGCGCTGCTAGTGGGTCCTGCGAAGCGAGGCGCCGCGGGGATCTGAGCGAGACCTCGCCGTCCCTGGGGGGCTGCGATCTGCGACGTTGTCGCCACTTTCGAGGGCTGCTGGCGGGTCCCTTGGAGCGAGGCGCCGCGGGGATCTGAGCGAGACGTCGCCGTCCCTGGGGGGCTGCGATCTGATAGGCCGTCGCCGCTTTCGAGGGCTGCTGGCGGGCCCTGCGGAGTGGGGCACCGCGGGGATCCGAGCGAGACCTCGCCGTCCCTGGGCTGGGGGGGGGGGGGGGGGGGGGCGATCTGCGACGCCGTCGCCACTTTCCAGGGGCGCCGGCGGGCCCTGCGGAGCAGCGCCGCGGGGATCTGAGCGAAACCTCGCCGTCCTTAGGGGGCTGCGATCTGCGACGCCGTCGCCACTTTCGAGGGCCGCTGGTGGGTCCTGCGGAGTGAGGCACCGCGGGGATCTGAGCGAGACCTCGCCGCCCATGGGGGGCTGCGATCTGCGATGCCTTCGCCGCTTTCGAGGGCTGCTGGCGAGTCCTGCGGGGCGAGGCGCCGCGGGGATCTGGGCGAGACCTCGCCGTCCCTGGGGGGCTCTCAAGAGCTACTGCGGGACGCGTTAGGCGCAGCGGGCGCATGGCGCAGCCAACGGGGGTTATTTGTGAAACAGGGCATCTGCCGGGAGGTGGCCCTAACGTTGCGCCTACACGTGTCCCGCGGGGCCCCCAAGAGCTGCCGCGGGATGCGTCGGGCGCAACGGACGCATGGCGCAGCCAACGAGGGTGATCTGTTATTACGTAGCCCTTAGATATTGATCGGAGGCCTGCGGGCCTTCCGATTGCTGCTCGCAAAACCACATGCGTCCATGTTACGTCATCGCACCCGTTGTAGCAATCCTGACGCACTTATGCCCCGCATTGCGTAAGGGTTGGGTCCGTCGCAGCTGTCTGTTCACATGTATGTTTGGACCGCTGAATTTGTTGGATCGCAACCCTCTCTCCCTGAACCTGCGGTTGGTATGCTGTGCGTCGAAGAAGGTTTGTGCCGAATTATCTGGGTCGCGGCCCTCGTGGCAAAAGGCCGAGCATGCTTGTGGCAAAAGGCCGAGCATGTGTACGAGCTCGCTGGTCATATCAAGATTCGCAGGGGGGGGGGGCTTCATTTCAGCCTGCAGTGAAGTCTTTCTTGGATATGTCAGCGTCTTAGCTTGCCGCCTGTTTTGGTCAAACCCATTGTCGTGCCTCGTCAGCTCGTTCGGCGTCTGCACTTGCTTCGCAGGCTGTTTCATGCTGCCTTGCAAGAAGTTCGTTGTGGACCTGCTCGTCGGTGGCTTTGCGATCAGCTGGGTGTTCTGCCAGCGAAAGATACCGCATGGCACGGCAAGCTCACTGTCAAGCGCGTTATACGGGGGCTCTGCCACGCGGACTTCAGCCGCGTGCCGCCCGAAGTACTTGGTCGGTGGGCTGGGCCGTCGGCGGATGTTGCAAAGCGCATGGCAGACGTAGAGTCAGCAGCATCGACTTCATCTCCGTGTCCAGCGACGCATTCGTCATGCTCTGGGCACGGAGATTCAACCTCTGCCTGTTCCAGTGCGCCCTGGACCACCGGCAGAGTGAGGAGCCCGTATTCAGGATGTAATTCGCCTGCGTGGTGGTCTAAGGATTCCACGACATCATGGATGATTGCACGCGGTGCGATTGTGTCCTACATAGCCCACCAGGTGGTGGCGGGCGCAAGCTTGCGGCGGCATCATCCAGCACTACGCCTCGTGATGTTCTAGCTGGGTATGAAGTGCGTGGCCAGGTGGGCCTTCCTGAGTCCCTGGCCCACAGGCGGGGCTCCATGCGCCAGACCGCCTCACCGCCTACACTCTTTCCGCTTGTCAAGTCGATGTGCTTCTCTGACTGTGGCGATTGGAAGTGTGGCCGCCCGGCGCACTCGCGAATGTACAGGATTATTGACATGTCGTCTGTTCCTTTCGTGGGGCCAAGGAAAGTTCTCGGTCGCGCTGTTCGTGCCGTTCTGGAAACCCCAGGTGCAGGGCATGAGATCCTGAACATCAGTGACGTCGGCAGGGTTCTGAATCAGGACCTGCAGTTGCTGGCAGCACCTGCCCCCGATGCGTGCTGCATGCGCCGTGGCTGCCAGTGGCATGGCTGCCTCCAGATGAGGATCAGGCGCTTGAGAGCTGTCGCATTGAATATGCGTTGCCAGTGTGGTTGTGGTTGGAGTCCCAGTTCCGTGTATTCACAGGCGCTGGCACCATCATGATTGCGAAAGGCAGGCAGTAAAAGGCCACGGCCGCCACTCGATCCTGGAGTCGCGCCCGGTGGGCCCTGCCCCTGGAGACCGCGAGGAGAGCCCTGATAGCAGGCCTTTCCTGTAGTTGTGTCGTGGTCGGGAACTTGGTCTTGGGGCTTCTGGGATTGTGGATTGGAGGATACATCAGTAGCGCTGCAAGATCTGTTTGTTCTGTTCAAGTAGAATTTCTGATGTTGGAGAATGTTGCGAAGTTGGAGGCTCTTGGTTTCCGTTCAGATCCACCTGCAGAAGCAGTTCTGAAATGGCGTAGGTCTGTCGGTGATATGATGTCCTTTAGTTTATGTTGTCGCCCCGCCTGCCTGAACATATTCGCCGGCATATGTTTGTTTTCTCCATATGCATTTGTTGTGTGTCAGCTTATGGGGCGTCCGACGCGATATTCTTCTGGGTGTCTCGTTCTTGATGGTGAAGTATTTGAATGGGTGGATCTTGAAATTCGTCTACATTCGAGGCCGCTTAGCAGGATTCCGAAGAAAACGCCAACGTCTCTGGATCCACGGGGCCTCGGAGTGCCATCGTTGTGCCAGTGCCCCTTGGCTGGGGTCATGTATTTTTTTCGTTCGCGCGTGGTCGGGGCCCGTTGTTCAGCGAGCTGGTTGCTGCTCGCTCGGCTTGCTTATTTCGGGCTTTGGTGTCGATCATTGTCGTGGAGTGCGCTCTCGGGCTTCTAAAGCTTGGGTTTCCTATGGCTTATCACCGAGTTTATCCTACCCCTGCCACCGTCGCCATCTGTGCTCAGCACTCGTCGGTCGCGGCTTCCCCAAGTGCGGTGCAATGTTCACGTTCGGCGCCGGTGGCCCCTAGCCATGTGCAGCGGCGACGCCAAGGGCGATGGTGGCAGGAGCATTGGCAGTGGTTCTGGCAAAGAATACGGCCATGATGGCTCGCCCTGCGAGCAGTCTTGCGGACGGGATGATCGTCGTGATTGCCGCGGTGACCTTGGGGATTGCGGAGATGATGATGGTCATTGGGGCCGTGCTCGTGACTGCCGTCGCCACGAAGACTAGCCTGACTCGGAGGAGGAGGTTCGCCGTGCAGAGCGCCTCCTTGCCCGGCGATGCCCGCAGTTCGCCCGCTTTCGAGAGCGGGGGCAGGTGGTGTCGCGCGACGAGGGCTACAAGCGCAAGGGTTGGATTTTGGCGATTGTTGTGGGCCCCCAGCTTAACCGGGCTCTCTTTGCGATAGCGGTTCCAGCAGGTCCGAGTGAAGGGTTCTCAGTGGGCTTATCCTCGCCGTCGGCTTTCCCTCCTCAGCCGCCGCCACATGCCCTTGCCACAGGCGGCCAGGTCGTGGTTGGTATTCTTTCGGCCCTCAGGAGTGCACCACCAAGACAATGTAGGGTGCTACATGCAAATTTGTGACAGGCAATGTCCAGGAGATAAGTATGTTTCTCATCACGTCGTGGTCGTCGAATCCTGCTGTTGCCAAACAGACCAATGCGTTTCTCAAGCACAATTACGACGGCGAGCCTCCCCGCGCCAAGGAGGATCTGATCCAGCGCCTGCGGGATGTGTTCTGGACGCTGGGATGAATAGAAGATGCAGGGTTCTCTGAAGACCCCAAGTCCGACGCGGAGGAGGTTGTCGGTCTTCACCGTCGGCGGCAGTGCCTTGCGCCAGGTTATTTTCGGGTATCTTTCTGGATTGCCTTTCTAGTAGTGCGCTCAGTGCTCCTTAGCGGCATCCCGTACGGATATCTTCTCAAGTCGTTCGCATTGTTTGACTGCCGGCCGTTGGGGCGTGCGTGCCATCTCTGTGTGGGTTCACCCTCGCTGCTTAGTCAGAGGTTGTACGTGCAGGCCCTCTTCGCGCGTGTGACTTGTCTGACCCCCTTGAGGTCAGGTCCCGTTCAGTATGGTGGGTCATCATTTTCGTTTTTTGTTCCGCAGGCGGCTTGACTCTGGGCTTCTAGTTGGGCACGGGTGCTTAACCAATTGAGAAGTGGCCCCGCAGCAGAACAGCATATCATACATATTGAGGTGGCAGTCGCACCCATCGTTCTGTTTCGTAGCAGAAAGATAATCAGCATCAGCATCATCATCGTCGTCGTCGTTCTCGTCGTTGTCGTCCTCGTCGTTTTCGTCGTCGCGCCGCTCACCCGCCGAAGCGGACACCCCGGGGCAGGAGTTGGATGCCCGAGTTGTCATGAGGAGGATGGGAGTGCTGATGATGACGATGACGAGGACGTCATTGTCGTCATCATCATCATCATCATCATCATCATCATCATCATCATCATTAACAACATCGTGATTGTCATCACCACCGCCACCTTCTCCAGCATAAATATCACCATCATCATCGTCGTCGTCCTTCCCTGCTTTCCAGGCTGCCCAGAGGGAGGCCAGGACGCGGCGGGACGCCAGGCAACGGCTGGAGGCCAAGCGCGTTGCTCAGCATCGGCGGCGAGTGCCGTGGCAGGGCGCCCTTGGCGTCGCCGCGTTTCTCGCCCCCCCCAACCCCACTACACCCCGCCCCCCAGGAGGCTGGCCCATCTTCCCGTTTGCAAACCTCCCCCGGGTCGAGATGCAACGCGCCTCATCGAACACAACACCACTTGCCCAGTTGTGCGTCCTGCCACCACCAGGCCCTCCAGAGAGGGTTGGAATTGATGGGGTCGGAGGATCGCGTCGCGTCGTCGATGCATCGACAATGCATCGAAGATGCGGCTCGATCTGGAGCCTGGTTTTTGTCCACGCCGACGTCGCCGATGCATCGCCGACGTCGCCGATGCATCGCTGTTGCATCGTCAATGCATCTCCGATACGTCGGCGACGCAGTGCAATCCACTTTCGGAGCTCGGATCTGTTGGATCCGCGCTGGACCCCCCATGGCGCGCTCCGCCCGCCAGGGACGTTAGCTTAGCGCAGGTTTGGGCCATTCGCCCGGAGCTCCAGAAGGCAATGCTTATTGGACCGCGCGCAAAGGGGGGCGATCTATTGGGGGGCAGCGACGGCTGCCGAAAAGGGGCCCTTTTAGGGCCCCTGCAGGGGGCCTCCAGGGCTCAGAAAGGGCACCTGTAGGGCCCGACAAGGTTACGTTTCTCACCCCTCCACAGCTTCGCCCCCCCCCGTCAAGCGGAGCCCGAGCTCAGCCCGTTTGTTGCTGCTCCCTTCCCGTCCCCCTCCTCTTCCGCCCGCCCTCCCCCCGTTCCCCCCCCCAAAAAACATGTCCCTGCGGAAGGCCTGTAGGGGCTAGCGCGCCCCGAAAAGTGTTCGTCCGCTTCCTCCGCTGGAGCCTGTTTTTTTGAGGTCTCCCGTCCCCCCCCCCCGATCACGTCACGTCGTTGTCCCCACATGTCTCAGGGAATCTTCCAGGGTTTTCGCATAATGTCAAGGGTTTCCCAGGAAATCGTCGTCGTCGGCTGTTGTCCGCGACAGGGAGGCCGAAAAAGCGAGAACAAAGTTACAAAACCTCGTTCCTCGAGCCTCGGACCTCGCTCTTCCGAGGGGGGGCGGAAGAGCTCGCCCACGCGGCAGAGGCGAAAATCGGCAGTCGTCGCCGCCGCCACCGCCGCCGCCGCCGCCCCTGGAGGGGGAGGAGGAGTCAGGAGGATGGGGCTGGTAGGCTACCCTGAGCGATCTTGGAGGCCAGCATGAATTCTCCGAGGCCACTTGGAGCCATCTCGGCCAAAAAACACACTTTGATACTTCGCGCCCCCTTGCTCGCCCTCTCTGTTCTTCCTGCTCGTGCTTCTGCTGCTGCTCCTTCTTGTCCTCCTCAATCCCCTCTTCCTCCTCTACTCCCTCTCCCTTTTCCTTGTTGCCGTCCTCCCGAGGGCCAGGGGGCTCGAAAAAGGCCCCGGGAGGCCGAAACCCGCCGTGATGTGATCGGGCGGGCCAACCCCCCTCCTCCCCCCTGATCACGCCCTTTATCTCGGATAATACAAAAACAAGCTCCTGCGGCGGCGCGCATCTGGGGGAGGGCAAGCGGGGGGCGAACCTCTTCAGGCACTTCAGAAGACTGAGGTGGTTTTGGATTAGCACTACGGAAGACCTGGGACATAGGAAGGAAGCTTTGGAAGATTCCTCCTCCTTCCTACTTCCATCGTCCTGGTTCAGCCTTGGAAACCTAGTCTTCAGAAATACCTCCCTGCGTCCAAGAGTAAGTCGCCCCCGCACACGGCAACGGCTTCTGGGTAGGCTTAGGGGGCTTCTGGGAAGCCCCGCCGCCCTCTGAGAGGGCGCCCTTCGGCGCGCCGCCGATGCCCTCCTCCCCCCCTCTCCGCCTCCCGTCCCGCTTCGTCGTCGTCGTGCAGTGGGTTCCCTGGGGGCGGCTGGGGTCATGAGCTGTTGCCGCCGCCCCAGCCCGCTGCGCCCAGCATCGTCCAACACCACCTCGTCGTCGTTGACGTCGTCACTGTGCTCGTCGTCGTCGTGGGCTTTGTCGTCGTCGTCGCCGTCGGCTCTGTCGTCGTCTTCGTTAGCGTTGTCGTTGGTGTTGGCGTTTGAGCTGGCGGGGTCGTCGACGTCGTCGTCGTCGTCGTTGTCGTTGGTGTCGGCGACGGCGGCGGCGTCGGCGTCGGCGTCGTTGTCGTCGGCGTCGTCGTCGTCGTCGTTGTCGCTCTCTCTGCGGAGGAGCTTGGAGGCTGGGGGCAACGAGGCCCTCGGGCCGAGCCTCGCGTGCGACATGGAGGCGCAGGAGGACCCGGGGGGGGGGGCCTCGGGGCTCGGCGGGGCGGCGGGGAGCGAGCTCTTCCTGGGCGGGCGGGGGGGGGGCGGCAGGGAAGGAGGAGGGCGGGGGGGGTTCGAAGGAGAGCGGGGGGAAGTTTCGGGCAAGCTCCGAGCTCGCTTGTTTCTCGCTCCCTGGGGTGGTGGGCTCATCCGCCGCAAACATATATGCACATAAACCCTCCAGTGACTTGTTCCTGGGCCTCAAGGGGGAGGGGGGGGGGCCGGTGTGCAAATCACCACTGACAGCCAGCGCTTTTCTACACCGCCGCCCTCCCTGAAGGTACCATACGAAGTTCCTCGGAAGGTGTCTGTGTGCAGGCGGCCTGGATTAGTAGGTCGACCCTGCCAGATCAAGAGCGCCCTCGTGTCCTCTGTCTACTTGAAAACTCAAAAACACGAGGTGCCGTTATGCCCCCCTCCCCGTGACCCGTGCCTCCTGCGTCTCTGTGGCAACGCGGCCCTCGGAAGGGTCTCGTGTCCTCTCGCGCGCCCTCTCCAGGCAAGTCCGACTGTCCATCTTGTGGTGGCGTAGCTCAGGGGGGTCAGCGGCTCGCTCCAAGACGCCCAAGATTTCCTCCAGAGGGCCCGAGAGGCCCCCAAGACGCCCCAAGAGGCGTCCCAAGAGGCCCTCCAGAAGCAACACTCCCCCCATCCCCTAGGGAAGACGTACATGTTCAGCACAGTTGCCTCTTGGGCTTTCGCGAGACCCACAACGGCCCAAGAAGCCTTCAAGATCGACCCAAGATAGCCCAAGAGGCCCCCAAGGCGGTCTGCATCGACTTCGAGGGCGCCCCCGGGGGGTGCCAGCACCGCTCCTCCCAGGGGCCGCGGGAGGCCCGGGCGCTGACGGGAGAGCCACCCCGCCCGGGGTCCGAGTGGGCGGGGTCGGAGGCTCGCGCGCGCGGCGTGGCCCGCCGAGGCATCGGCGGTGCGGCTCGATTCGGGGGAGCGTACTCCAAATCCCTTATTAATCGACCCCCCCCAAAAAAAACCGGACCCCCCTCCAAATGCGACCTAATATTCCGGACCCCCTCTTCGATGGGGCGCCTTAGTAAACCAGACCCCCTCAGCTCCAATCCAAAGAAAGCGACCTAATAAACCGGACCCCCTGAATGACCAAAAAGGCGCCTTAAAAAACCGGACCCGGGGGACGATTAATAAGGGATTTGGAATAAGACCCAGGTTTGCCAGGACTCGGGTTCGCCATCGTTTTTTGACGACCGCGCCTCGGAGTTTGACGAGGAGGAGTTTCGTGGGATGTCTGCAGCGGGAGGCCTCGTCAAAAGGCAGGCTCGGCCTCGTCATTTTTTTGACGACCACGTCGGGGATTTCCGAGTCCCCTGTACCCAGGTCTTACGCTCCCCAGATCGATGTGGAGCCCAGTGTCTTTCGCGCCGGCGGCGCCGAGACATCGCCGACGTCGTGGGTGCATCGCCGACGTGTCGCCGATGGGGCGCGAACCTGCGACCCCAGGCGGGAGGCCTCCAGGAGGAGGGGGGGGAGGGGAGGCGGGGAAGATGAGAGAGGCAGACAATGAGGAGGCAGGGGGCAATAGGAGGGGAGATAGGAGGAGGAGGAGGAGGAGGAGGAGGAGGAGGAGGCGGAGGAGGAACAAGCAGGACAAGGATGGGGCGAGGAACACGAGAGATCAGATATTCATACTTATGGAGGAGGAGGAGGAGGAGGAGGAGGAGGAGGAGGAGGAGCAGGAGGAGGAGGAGGACGAGAAGGAGGGCGAAGCAGAAGGAGAAGTGGGAGGAGAAAGGAGAGACGAGCAGGTCAATGACGGAGATGCCTTCTGCGAGCGCCGTCGGCACTGATCCCCAGTGTACGTTCCCGCCCTTTGCTGCTGCCGATCATCCCGCCCCTCTTCCCGCCGATCTTCCTGCCGCGCTCCACCTCCTGCTGCTGCTCCTCGCCGTGGTTTGTCCCTGCTGCCGCTCTGGCCGCTGCTCGGCTTCTGGCGCTGCCCGCCCCCAGGGAGGCTGCCGCCGTCGCCGACCAGCGACCGCCAGAGGGTGGTGGGAAGGGCGGCGACGTGGCAGAGATGGGGGGAGGAAGAAATCGGAGGAGGAGGAGGAGGAGGAGGAGGAGGAGAAAGAGGAGGAGGAGGCGGAGGAGGATCATGATGAGTAGCAGGAGCAGAAGGAGGATGGGAAGGAGGAGGAGGAGGAGGAGAAAGAGGGGGAGGAGGAGGAGGAGGCAGGAGGAGGCGGAGGAGGAGGAGGAGGAGGAGAGGAGGGGAGGAGGAGGAGGAGAGGACGAGGAGGAGGACGAGGATGAAGAGGGAGGAGGAGGAGGAGGAGGAGGAGGAGGAGGAGGAGGAGGAGGATGTGCAGGAGGAGGCGGACACGGGAATGGTTTTTGTTTTTGCTCTCTCTCTCTCTCTCTGAGGGGCGACGCGACGTCTTGCTCCACGAGGCGTTCCGAGGTCCTTCCTCGGCGGCCGCCGCCGGAAGGCAGGCGGAGAAGCCCGCGGAAGCGCAAAGCACGAGGCCCCCTTCCGTGGGCAGACGCCGTGAAGGCGGCATGTGTCCTCTCCGTGTGCTGGCCTGCGCCCTTCCTCTCCCGCATGGCTCGCAGAAGAAAAGAGAGAAACCAACAACAACATCGCCATAGACGTAAACTTGTGACGCTCCGCGCGGATTTCTTGGATCCGCGCTGAGCCCCCCCGGCGGCGCCGCCGGCGGCCGCCCCTGGCGTGCTCCGGCGGCGCCGCCGGCGCCGCCGGGGGGCCTGGCGCAGGTCCGGGAGATCCGCGCGAAGCGCCAAAAGTTCATGCCTATGCCGTTTTTTTAATGTTCTCATGCCGGCTCTTGCGAGTCCAACCAGGGCGTCTCGACTCCTTCTGATCGGGGCGGCTCACTATGAAACCGCTCCTCCTCCTCTCTCCTCCTCCTCCTCCTCCTCCTCCTCCTCCTCCTCCTGCTGCTCCTCCTCCTCCTCCTCCTCCTCCTCCTCCTCCTCCTCATTCCCCTCCTCCTCCTCCTCCTCCTCCTCCTCCTCCTCCTCCTCCTCCTCCTCTTCCTCCTCCTCCTCCTCCTCCTCCTCCTCCTCCTCCTCGACTCCGTCCCCTCCCCCTCCGAGCGGGGCGCCTCGACGCCGGCCGTGCCGGGGCACCCGTGGAGCTCTCGCCGACGCGGCGGCCAGCTGAGCGGCGAAGGGCCGTGCCGGGGCAGTCTGCACGGGCGCTGGCGCGCGAGCTGCCTGCGTCGGGTGGCGCGTGAGCGCTCTCGCTTCTCCTGCTCCTCCTCCTCCTGCTTCTCACCCTCCTTTTCCTCCTCCTCCTCCTCCTCTTCCTCCTCCTCTTCCTCCTCCTCCTCCTCCTCCTCCTCCTCCTCCTCCTCCTCCTCCCCCGAGCTTAAATATTGAAAGCAGTCTCACGGATTGAGGGCGGGTGGTTTTCAAAATGCGGCTCTCGATCCAGCGCCACGCGCATGTGGCGTTCCGCGCTGGCTCTTCGCCGAAGCCGCGGAGTAAGGTCGCTCTGCCATTCCGTCGGAGAAAGCACACATCGGCATAGACATAGAAGTTTTGGCGCTCCGCGTGGATCCAGCAGCGGCACCTCCGGCACCGCCCATGGTGCGCTCCGCGGGCCAGGGAGGGGGCCCAGCGCAGATCCAAGAAATCCGCGCGGCGCGCGAAACGTTTATGTTTATGCCTTTGTGTTCCTCTTGCTATTTCGCGGAAAGCCAGCGTTTTTGCGTCGTTGATTTGGCTTTCCCCGGAGAAGAGTCAAACAAGGAAAGCACATTACCGAAGCATGAATTTTCGGAGGTCCGTGCGGATTTCTTGGATCGGCACTGGACCCCCTGCTTGTCGCTCGGAGCGTGGCAGGGGCTGCGCAGGAGGCGCCGTCAGGTGCTATGTCCGTTCGTGAAGGCTTGCGCGCTGTCTCTCATGGCGTCGCCTTTGCGCGACCTCCAGTACTACTGTTCCCGCTGCGCACTGCCATGACGCGTTCGTTGCTATGCCCAGCGTCCCGATGTGATTTATGTGTGCTTGCAGTTGTTTCCCATATTCCACCGAGGTGCTGACGTCGAAGGAGGTTGAGGATGGGAAGGCGAAAACCCAACCCCCACACCCAGTCCCGACCCCATCCCCGAACCCGCGATCCAGGGGGTCGGGACTGGGGGTGGGGGTGGTTGTGCGGCGCCCAAGCATGGAGAGAACGCCCCCACCCCCAGTCCCGACCCCTTGAATCGCCGGCTCGGGGATGGGAGTCGGGACTGGGTGTGGGGGGGGGGGTTCGCCTTCCGAGAGGAGGCGGCGAGCGTCGACGACGACGGCGGCGACGGCGACGACGACGAGGCGACGGGGCCGGCGGCACGCCTCCGAGGAGGTGTCGGCGCGCTTCGCCGAGGCCGTGTCGCTGAGGGCGCCGCGCCCAGCAGACCTGCCCTCCCCCAGCGTGGAGAGCCCCAGAATGTCGACAGGTGGCGTTACGTCGGGTAGGTCCCTCTACAGGGGGAGTGCTCAAGGATGGTGCTCCAGATTTCGTAACACAAGGGAGGGGGGTCTCATTTCGGGGGGGGTCTCTTCCAGGCGATCATTGGAGGACCTGGAGGGGTCTGGGGACGATGTTTGGGAGGGTTCTCCCACGGGGGGGGTCTGAAATGGCTTGTCTTGGAGGGTCCAGACCCCCTCCCTTTTATTACGAAATCTGGAGTAGTCTTTTATAGTTCTTCCAGCAAGATCCGCCTCCGGGAGGACATGGCCGACCTAACGGTAGCGCGCTCCAGAAAAAGGGCTTCGTCTGCAAGGAATCGGGGGAGCAGACATCTCGCCTCGGCGGAAAGGCGGCGGATGTCGGCGGGGACAAAAATTAGGGGGCGGCCCCGCCCCGCGGAAGCTGGCGCGAGCCGACGAGAGTAACAAAAAGGCCTGCCTCTTGAGATGCTGCAAGGTGTTTAGTTCGAGGGTTCCTGGAGCTCGCCATGAGAAGGTTCGACTGAACGCAAGAGTGACCTTTCGCCGGAGTTCGGTGGTTCAAAGATGGGGTCCCGAGGGATGGGGTCCTGAGGACGGGGAGCCCCAGACAACGCGAAGCTACCCTTGGATCCCTTCCTGGCCTTAGGACCCCATGCCTCAGGACCCCATCTTGGAACCACCGAGGAGTGACCCTTGGTGCGGGCGCACTGGGGTCCTTAGAAGGCTGAGCGCGATGCGGAAGAAGCAGCGGCCTTGCGCGCTCCGCGTCGGCCTCCCCGCGGCCCTCGAAGGCCGCGCACCGAAGGCCAGTCCTGCCCAGGGGCACTTGAGGTTCCTGGCCTCCGGTGCAAAACATGGAAGTCGCCCGAGAGGCCCGCCCAGCGATGGACATCAGTAGGGCCACAGAAGTGCCCATGTGCACCGTGTTCGGCCAGCCGATCAGCACGCTCGTTCAGGTATTGCCCAGGGTGGTTTCCCTCTGTCCCGAAATTGCCACTATCCCGAGGACAAGATGACAAGCATCCTGATCAAATATGTGGCGAGGACGAACAAGTCGAAGGACCGTGTTCCCTCGGGCGTGCCGGTGAACTATATCAGTCGCGTATTCCGAGTCATAATCGATGATGATGGGTGGTGCAGATGACAATCGAACAAGAGAATCACCTTGCCACGACAAAGCGAAGTGTTTAGCAGAAAGGTCACCAGCATTGTTGGACTGATGCTCAAAGCCGATGCCGCCAGGGGCACATGGGTCCAGGACGGTGGGCCCACAGCAGTCCCAGAGGGAGGTTCATGAGGATGAGACACACGTGAAACCCCAGCCAGAAGCATCCTTGTCAGGCCCAGCGCTCGCCGAATCATCGCACATTCAAAAACGACGAGGGCATCGTGGAGTCGGCTGCCGTGGCAGCTGGTCGCCACGAGGTCCTGCCCGAGGTCGCCCCCCGGGCCCCCCGCCTGCCGCTGGCGGGGAAGCGGGGGGAGGGGGAAGAGCAGCACGAGATGTAGTATGAAATCCCGCGTTCTGTGGACGCTGGGAGGGGAAGGGGGGGGAGTTCGAACGGGGCGGGGGTGCTAAACTGCAAGGGGGGAGTGGGAGTGTTCGAATTGGCCCAGTCCCCTTTCAAGGGGGAGGGGGAGGGGTTCGAACCAGGGTGCCCCCCCTGTGAGTTTAGTCTTACTGGTTAGACTAGAATCCTACGAAGGCTCGATCCAGATTAAGCTAGCACCCGTCTCGGGCTCGATCCAACTCTAAAAGACTCCGGCCAGGGCTGGATCCAGCTCTAACAGATTTCTATTCGGGCTCGACCGAGGACTAAAAGACCCCTACTAAGGCGCGATCCAGCTGTCACAGAAAACTCGTATGGCTGGATCCAGCTCCAACCAAATCGCACGACTGCTTGATCCAGCTCTGGTAGAAAACCGTTTGGGCTCGATCCAGCTGTAGTCAAGTCCGAGTCCGATTAGGATTTGATCCAGTTCCCATGGGACCCCACTAGTTAAATCCTACTACGGTTCAACCGAGCTCGACTAAAACTCTATTAGGGCTCGATCTAGCTTTAGGAGCATCCTACTAGGACTTGATCGTCGTCTTCGGCGTCATCGTCGTCTACCTTCGTCGTCTTCGTCGTCGCCTGTTGTCATTCGTCCGTCTTCTGTCGTCCGCGTCGTTTCAGTCGCCGACATCCGCCATTCGCTGTTCGTCATCTGTCGTCAGTCATCCGTTGTATTTGTCGTGCTCGTTGCTCTCTTCGCTCTCGGTTGTCAATGGCGCATGGTGCTGGTGCCAATCTCGTGGCCTTGCCCACTTTGCAAGAAGGAGCGGAGCGGCTTTCTCACTGCAACTGGCCGTCTGGGACTGCATGCCCCGACGGAGGGAAGGGGACTGGAGGAGGGGGAAACGGGGGGCCGAGCAGGCGTGCGCAGCTGGGCGCGGTGCTAAGGAGATGCACTTGTGGAGGTGCGGTATCTGCGACGTCGGATGCCAGGCCGACTGGGCGCCACGGAGCCAGCCGATGCCCGGGGGCGGGGAGGGGCGGGCCGGATCGTGTGTGGGGGGCTGCGGGTGCACTCGCTCTGAATACCTCCAGGCCCTCATCTGCTGCCCCCATCGGCTCGAGATGTGGACACTGACACCGAGATTCTCCCCGCCTGGTCGGAGGGTCCCTCTATCGCTGTCATCCTGCAGCTCTCGGGCGGGTGTGCTCCTTTGATCCCTCCCTCCTGTTTGCCCCAGGCTTAGCAGAGTGAGAGGGCCGAACGGCCATTAACTATCCTCAGGCGCGTAGCTGCAGTGGGGTTCGCGGTGCGGATTGTCGTTGCGTTGTTGTTGTGTTGTTGCTGGTGGTGTTGGTGTTCTTGTTGTTGAAGCTTCACTTCTGAATAATAATTATTGTTGATGCCCCCCCGCCCGGTGCACATTGTATTTTTGTCAATTGAAGTGCCCCTCCTGGGGCTCGCACTTTGTTTTTTTACAAAGGAAAGTCTGGAGGCTCTAACTGTGCTGTTGGCCCCGGGTTTACACCAGCAACGGCTCCCGACTGGTACTTCCTCACAATGTATTGAAGAATCGCGCTCCCTCCCGAGACTGCCTCCCATTTTATTCAGGAATCGCGCTGTCGCCTGGGACGTCCTAATTATTTTTTCAGGCGTCGCCCTCTCGGCGCTCTGGACTCAAGCTCTCGCTGGAGACTTGCTTGCAATTTTCTCAGGCATAGCGCCCTTGCCTTCGAATTTTTCGAAATTTACTCAAGCGCCGCGTTCCTGACACTCAGGTACCCAGGAGTCGCGCTCACGCTTAGGACTCCCTCACAGATTACCTCGGAATCGGGATCTCGCTGCCCTTCGTGGCCCCGTTGCAGCCCTTCGTGGCCTCCTCGCTGCCCCTCGTGGACCCGTTGCAGCCCTTCGTGGCCCCCTCGCTGTCCTTCGTGACCCCGTTGCAGCCCTTCTTGACCCCCTCGCTTTGTTTCGTGGCCCCGTTGCAGCCCTTCTTGACCCCCTCGCTTTGTTTCGTGGCCCCGTTGCAGCCCTTCGTGGCCCCCTTGCTGCCCGTCGTGGCCCCGTTGCAGCCCTTCGTGGCCCCCTCGCTGTCCCTCGTAGCCCCGTTGCAGCCCCATCGTGGCCCCGTTGCAGCCCTTCGTGGCCCCTTCGCTGCCCTTCGTGGCCCCGTTGCAGCCCTTCGTTGCCCCCTCGCTACCCCTCGTAGCCCCGTTGCACCATTCGTGGCCCCGTCGCTGCCCTTCGTGGCCCCGTTCCAGCCCTTCGTGGCCCCCTCGCTGCCCTTCGTGGCCCCGTTGCAGCCCCTCGTGGCCCCCTCGCTGCCATTCGTGGCTCCGTTGCAGCCCTTCGTGGCTCCCTCGTTGCCCTTCGTGGCCCCGTTGCAGTCCTTCGTGGCCCCTCCGCTGCCACATGTGGCCCCATATATGTATGCCCTTCGTGGCCCCCGCTCATTCGCGCCCGTCGTGGCCACGTATGCATGCCCTTCGTGGCCCCGCTGTCGCCCTTCGTGGTCCCCTCGCTGTCCTTCGTGGCCCCGTTGCAGCCCTCAGTGGCCCTGTCCTTGCCCTCCGCGGCCCAATATATGTATGCCCTTCGTGGCCCCCGCTCTTTCGCGCCCGTCGTGGCCCCGTATGCATGCCCTTCGTGGCCCCGTTGTCGCCCTTTGTGGCCCCCTCGCTGTCCTACGTGGCCCAGTTGCTACCCTCAGTGGCCCCGTCGTTGCCTTCTGTGGCCCCGCATTATCTGCCCTTCGTGGCCCCCGCTCGTTCGCGCTCTCGGTCTCGCTTTCGCTCGTCGTCGTCGTCGCCGCCGTCTTCGTCGTCGACGACGTCGCCGCCGTCGTCGTCGTCGTCGTCGGTCCCCTGTCCGTCCCTCTTGGGGTCGGGTTGCCGCCGATCAGCGCTGCCGCTGGCCAGGCCGACGGTCCGCGGCTGCCCCGCCGCTTGCGGGGGCCCGGCCTGCAGGGAAGAAAGGTATACCCCCCAACAGGGGCACGATCGAAGACGAAAACTGCGGGTATCGAGGTCTTGGGAACTACGCGACGGACACTCGAGCCGATAGAAGCGAACAGTCTTAGAATGAGTGTTGTTGCTGGTCTCATTGGTGTTATTGTGTTCGTTGTGCTTGCTGGTGTTGCTGATGCTGTTGTTAGTGTTGGTATTGTTGTGTTTGTTGTTGTTTGTGCTGGCGTTTGGTGTGGCTGTTGCTGCTGATATGTTTGTTGGTGTTGAAGTTGTTGACCTCTCACTATTGAAGGAGATGTTGTGCTGATTCCCTTACCGGTGCACACTGCGTCGCGTGTTGCAACTCAGTTGCTGCCCCCTCTGGGCTCGCGCTCGTCTTTCTTGTATCAGGGAACGTCTTCCTGCTCCAACGATTTCTGCGGCCCTCGGGCTGCAACAGAAACGGCCACCGCCGAATACTTCCCCACAGGTTATTTCAAAGTCGCGCTCTCGCGCAGGATTTCCTCTCTTCTTGTACAGGAATCGCGCTCTCGCGCAGGATTTCCTCTCTTCTTGTACAGGAATCGCGCTCTCGCGTGGGAGGTCCTCGCAATTTGTTCCGACGCCGCGCCCTCGACACTCCGTGGCCGCCTGGGCCCGCCTTCCCGATCCGCCCGCGAGTGTCTCTGCCCGCCCGATCTGCCCATCTGGTTCTGCCACTTGTGTTCGGTTCCTCGCCCCCCTCCTGCGAATCTCCTCCGTGCTCCATCGTTCTCCATCCCCCTTTCATCCATCCTCTCTTCTCCTGTTGTAGGGGTTGCATTACATTCGTGCGACAGTCAAGGAAGATAGAATCCCACCCCCGAGGGGGACGATCGGGTACCGACGGTTTGGGATCTACGTGTTGAGCGGCACGCGAGCAGGTCGGAGCGAACAGAATTAGAATGAGTGGTGTTGATTTTGTGGTAGTCGTAGTTGTAGTTGTAGCTGTAGTGACAGTATTAGTTTTCGTTGTAGTAATAGTAGTAGTCGTAGTAGTAGTAGTAGTAGTAGTAGTAGTAGTAGTAGTAGTAGTAGTAGCAGTAGTAGTAGTAGTAGTAGCAGTAGTGGTTGGTCTTGATGCTGTTGTTGTAGTTGTTGTTGCTGTTGTTGGGATTGTGATTGTGAGTGTGATTGTGATTGTTTATGTTATGGTTGTTTCGCGATCCCATTTCTCAAGGATAATTATTGTTGATTCCCCTTTCCTTCGACCATCGTATGTTTCAATTGAGTTGCTCCTCCTGGTGCTCGCATCTGGCTCTTTACAAGTGGAAGGGCAGTGTCACAATTCTCTGCCCCTGGCGCCCAGTTTACAACAACAATAGTTCCCGCAAGACATTCCCTCACAATGTATTCCAAAATCGAGCTCTCGCGCGGGATTCCCTCACACTTTGTAGAGGAATCGTGCTCTCGCGTGGGAGGTCCTCCCAATCCATTCAGATGCCTCGCCTTCGAATCTCAGGAATCACGCTCTCGCTTTGGCCGCTCTCGCGGTTTACCTGGGAGTCGCGCTAACGCTCAAGACTTTCTCGCGATTCATGCAGGACTCACGCTTTAGGGGCCCGCCTGCTCGACCTGGCCGCCTTCCCGGCACGCCTGCTAGGGCCTACCCGCCCGATCTGCCCGTCTGCTTCTGCCACGGGTCTTCTGCTCCGAGCCCCCCTCCTGGTGATCTCTCCCGTGCTCTATCCTTGGCGTTTCACTGCGGTGCAGACGCGCAGCAATGCAACTCTGTGTAACGTAGCGCAACACAAAAAAAAAAACAGCCGCGCGCGAAGACAAGAGGGGCAGCTCAATGCAATTGAAGTTGCTCGGAACGTCAGTTCGGGTTCACCTCTTGGGCCCCTCTCCGGCCCCTTGTGGACGACGTTGTGGGCGTAGGGCGGACATGTCTGCCCTAGTTTCGAAGCTCTTCTGATGCAGATGTCCGACCTACTTTGCTGTCGTTGTTTCGGCCACCTCTGCTGAAATATCCGTCCTACCTCTCTCAGGCGGAGATTGTCGCCTTACTTTTCCGCACATCGTTTGGGGTGCATCTCCACCACGATCTCGAGTCGGAAAATCCGCCAACGCACAGCGGGTCCGAGATCGGGGCCAGCCCTCGTGGGCGAAAGCCAGATCCTTTTCCGGCGCCTCGCGGCCCAAGGCCCGGGGCCGCCCCCGCTTGGATCCACCGGGGGGGTTGGGCGCGCGCCGTCGGAAGGGGTGGAAGGGGAGGTTGGGAGGGGAGGTGGGGGAGGAGGAGAATGGAGGAGGAGGAGGAGGACAGTTGAGGAGGCTGAGGAGGAGGAGGAGATGGCCTTGGGCCTTCGCGGATGCCCCGCGCGGAACGCATCCGTGCGACCGCGTATCCGCGGGATCGCGCCCTGGAATCCAGACTTCGAGGGTGAAGATGCTGAACTGGCCGCTGTTCGTGAGGCCCCAATCGGCGGCGAGCGAGTGGGGGGGAGTGAGAAGGAGAAGGCCCTCTCAGAAGGCGGCGGGGCTTCTCAGAAGGCCTCCGGCCTTCCGAGAAGCTGCCCGGGGGCTTCTCAGAATTCTTCCGGCGAGGAGAAGGAGGAGGAGGAGGGGAAGGAGGAGGAGGGGGAGGAGGAGGAGGAGGAGGAGGAGGAGGAGGAGGAGGAGGAGGATGAGGAGGAGGAGGAGGAGGAGGAGGAGGAGGAAGAGGAGGGGCAGCCCCAGGTGGTGTGGGGAAAGCATTGAAAGCTTCTCGGAAGGCGAGGGGGCCTCCGAGCCTTCCGAAGAGGCCCACCGTTTCTCACTTCCCCCCCGCGCTCGCCGCCACGTGAAGCCCCGAGCAGGTCCTGGTGGACTCGCAGCCGCCCCGTCTGACCATGCTGAACCTGGCAGGCAATTCGCTCTCGCCGGCGGTGAGGCGCCCGGGGCCGCGGCCGCCGCGGGGTCGCTGGGCGGGTCACCGCCGCACCTTAAACGCACGGCCCTTGACTGCGGCGCCGACGACGACGACGACGACGACGACGACGACGACGACGACCACGACGACGACGACGACGACGACGACGACGACGACGACGACGACGACGACGACGACGACGGCGGCGGCGGCGGCGGCGGCGGCAGCCGCGGCGGCGGCGGCCGCGGCCCCCTAGCCCTGCCCGTGGATTCGCCGCGCCCGACCGCCGCCCGCGCGGGCGCTCGCGCCGCCCCCCTGCCTCTGCGCGGGCAAGATGCATCTCCATAGGAAGACAAGGCGAAAGCAGAAACAAGGACAACCTCTGACCGGGACAGCTCCAGGGCCCCGGAGATCCGGCAGCTCTCCGGAGGATGTCTCGGGTGACGCGGCCGTTCCAGAGCGATGTGGGACGCGTTCCAGGAAGCCCTCGAATGATTTGCCCCAGTGCTGGCCCCGCCCGAGCAAGGCGATGCCTGGGTGGGGAAGCTCGGGCGGCTCGCGCCGAGGAGGCAACACTGGCGGGGGGCTGGCCGCCGAGAGGGCCGGCCCGACCCGATATGCCCATTGCGTCTTGGAGTCTCGGGCTCTTTTCCCAGAAACCAGAGGCGCAGTGGGTGGTGTGGATAACAGTCCGGCTCCGAGAGGCCAGATTTTGATCCACGTCCACTGCGCCTCGCCGTGCCTGGGGGGCTGCGATCTGCGAAACCGTCGCCACTTTCGAGGGCTGCTGGTGGGTCCAGCGGAGTGAGGCACCGCGCAGATCTGAGCGGGACCTCGCCGTGCCTGGGGGGCTGCGATCTGCGAAACCGTCGCCACTTTCGAGGGCTGCTGGTGGGTCCAGCGGAGTGAGGCACCGCGCAGATCTGAGCGGGACCTCGCCGTGCCTGGGGGGCTGCGATCTGCAAAATTGTCGCCACTTTCGAGGGCTGCTGGTGGGTCCAGCTGAGTGAGGCACCGCGCAGATCCGAGCAAGACCTCGCCGTGCCTCGGGGGCTGCGATCTGCCAAGCTGTCGCCACTTTCGAGGGCTGCTGGTGGGTCCAGCGGAGTGAGGCACCGCGCAGATCTGAGCGGGACCTCGCCGTGCCTGGGGGGCTGCGATCTGCCAAGCTGTCGCCACTTTCGAGGGGTGCTGGTGGGTCCAGCTGAGTGAGGCACCGCGCAGATCTGAGCAAGACCTCGCCGTGCTTGAGGGGCTGCGATCTGCGAAGCTGTCGCCACTTTCGAGGGCTGCTGGTGGGCCCAGCGGAGTGAGGCACCGCGCAGATCTGAGCAAGACCTCGGCGTGCCTGGGGGGCTGCGATCTGCGAAGCTGTCGCCACTTTCGAGGTCTGCTGGTGGGTCCAGCGGAGTGAGGCACCGCGCAGATCTGAGCGGGACCTCGCCGTGCCTGGGGAGCTGCGATCTGTGAAGCTGTCGCCACTTTCGAGGGCTGCTGGTGGGCCCAGCGGAGTGAGGCACCGCGCAGATCTGAGCAAGGCCTCGCCGTGCCATTGGGGAACAAGACCTCTGGGGGGCTGCGATCTGCGAAACTGTCGCCACTTTCGAGGGCTGCCGGTGGGTCCAGCGGAGTGAGGCACCGCGCAGATCTGAGCAAGACCTCGCCGTGCCAGGGGGGGCTGCGATCTGCCAAGCTGTCGCCACTTTCGAGGGCTGCTGGTGGGTCCAGCGGAGTGAGGCACCGCGCAGATCTGAGCGGGACCTCGCCGTGCCTGGGGGGCTGCGATCTCCACTTTCGAGGGCTGCTTGGGGGGCCAGCAAAGCGATCTGCGAAGCTGTCGTCACTTTCGAACGCTGCTGGTGGATCCAGCGGAGTGAGGCACTGCGCAGATCTGAGCGGCACCTCGCCGTGCCTGGGAGGCTGCGATCTGCAAAATTGTCGGTGGGTCCAGCGGAGTGGGGCACCGCGCAGATCTGAGCAAGACCTCGCCGTCGCTGAGGGGCTGCGATCTGCCAAGCTGTCGCCACTTTCGAGGGCTGCTGGTGGGTCCAGCTGAGTGGGGCACCGCGCAGATCTGAGCAAGACCTCACCGTCGCTGAGGGGCTGCGATCTGCGAAACTCTCGCCACTTTCGAGGGCTGCTGGTGGGTCCAGCGGAGTGGGGCACCGCGCAGATCTGAGCAAGACCTCGCCGTCGCTGAGGGGCTGCGATCTGCGAAACTCTCGCCACTTTCGAGGGCTGCTGGTGGGTCCAGCGGAGTGGGGCACCGCGCAGATCTGAGCAAGACCTCGCCGTGCCTGGGGGGCTGCGATCTGCGAATCTGTCGCCACTTTCGAGGGCTGCTGGTGGGTCCAGCGGAGTGAGGCACCGCGCAGATCTGAGCGGGACCTCGCCGTGCCTGGGGGGCTGCGATCTGCAAAATTGTCGCCACTTTCGAGGGCTGCTGGTGGGTCCAGCGGAGTGAGGCACCGCGCAGATCTGAGCCGGGCCTCGCCATCCTTGGGGGGCTGCGATCTGCGAAACTGTCGCCACTTTCGAAGGCTGGTGGCGGGTTCAGCGGAGCGAGGCACCAGGCAGATCTGAGCGAGTCATCGCAATCCTTGGGGGCTGCGAGCCTCACGAATGCCGCTCGCATAAGTATATGCGCCCATGTCGCGTCATCACCTCCGTATAACGTCTCCCAAGCTACTCATGCCCCGCATTGCGCAGCGGTTGGGTACGTCGCCAGGGTAATGTTGGATTATGGTTTGATTATTTTTGGGGATTTTTACCAAACAGCGAAGACTGATAGGTTTCTAGCGGTGTCAAGAGAGAGCATCTTGACGCCCCAGGGGGGTCTGGGCGGGATCCGGACGGGTGCCGGGGATTTGTTTAGCCAATAGTAACACACTTCTTGGTCTTCGAGTTCCCAGAACTCCATTCCTGGGCATGATTTTGAGTGCCCGGAGCCAACTGTAGGCCACTTCGTGGTCTTCGAGTTCCCAAATTTGCATTCCTGGGCATGACTTGGAATGCCTGGAGCCAACTGTAGGCCACTTCGTGGTCTTCGAGTTCCCAGATTTCCATTCCTGGGCATGACTTTGAATGCCCGGAGCCAACTGTAGGCCACTTCGTGGTCTTCGAGTTCCCAGATTTCCATACCTGGGCATGATTTTGAATGCCCGGAGCCAACTGTAGGCCACTTGGTGTTCTTCGAGTTCCCAGAACTCCATTCCCGGGCCACATTTTGAATGCTGAGGCAGGCTGAGGCTGAGGCTGAGGCAGGCTGAGGCTGAGGCAGGCTGAGGCTGAGACCGAGGCTGAAGGCACTGAGGCTGAGGCTGAGCAGCTGAGGCTGAGGCTGAGGCAGGCTGAGGCTGAGGCAGGCTGCTGAGGCAGGCTGAGGCTGAGGCAGGAGGCTGAGGCTGAGGCTGAGGCAGGCTGATGCTGAGGCTGAGGCAGGCTGAGGCTGAGGAGGCTGAAGGCAGGCTGAGGCTGAGGCTGAGGCTGAGCTGAGGCTGAGGCTGAGGCTGAGGCTGATGCTGAGGCAGGCTGAGGCTGAGGCTGAGGCTGATGCAGGCTGAGGCTGAGCAGGCTGAGGCCGAGGCTGAAGGCAGACTGAGGCTGAGGCTGAAGCAGGCTGAGGCTGAGGCTGAGGCAGGCTGAGGCTGAGGCTGAGGCAGGCTGATGCTGAGGCAGGCTGAGGCTGAGGCTGAGGCTGATGCAGGCTGAGGCTGAGGCAGGCTGAGGCTGAGGCCGAGGCTGAAGGCAGACTGAGGCTGAGGCTGAAGCAGGCTGAGGCTGAGGCTGAGGCAGGCTGAGGCTGAGGCTGAGGCAGGCTGATGCTGAGGCAGGCTGAGGCTGAGGCTGAGGCTGCAGGCTGAGGCTGAGGCAGGCTGAGGCTGAGGCCGAGGCTGAAGGCAGACTGAGGCTGAGGCTGAAGCAGGCTGAGGCTGAGGCTGAGGCAGGCTGAGGCTGAGGCTGAGGCTGAGGCTGAGGCAGGCTGATGCTGAGGCAGGCTGAGGCTGAGGCTGAGGCTGATGCAGGCTGAGGCTGAGGCAGGCTGAGGCTGAGGCCGAGGCTGAAGGCAGACTGAGGCTGAGGCTGAAGCAGGCTGAGGCTGAGGCTGAGGCAGGCTGAGGCTGAGGCTGAGGCTGAGGCTGAGGCAGGCTGAGGCTGAGGCTGAGGCTGAGGCTGTGACTGCGACTGCCGTTGCCACTGCGACTGTCATCGCGAATGCGAGTACGACTGCGAGAACAGCAGAATTCTACAACTGGATTTTCATCTGAATCTTAAGGGGTTTGCTTCCAGATATGCTCCTACACATCGCTGTTAGGTTGCTTTGTCGGGATCGTTTTATTTTTCGCCGAAGATCCCCATGTAGGGGGACAGGCCCGATTTAAATCTAGTCTGGGCTCTCCTGCCCGAGGGTGTCGGCGGCTGGAGGTGCGACTGGGCGGCAGGTGGAGGCAGCAGCAGCAGGCAAGCAGTGGCGAGGCGCCCTGGCGTGCCTACGGACAGGCCCACCAGAGAGCATTCCAAGAACGTGCTGTGGTCTGCACGACACGCTCTCAGAACATCTCTGGCCGGGACCGTCTTGTGTTCACGCCTCGGCTTCCTGTTCTCAGAGAGCACGGCTCGAGTTTTTCAAGCATTTGTTCTGAGAGCATTCCGTGGTGGGCCTGTGGGAATGCTTGGGCAGGGCTGGACCTGAACGCTGTTTTGCTGGACTTCGGCTGTGCTTTGTTTTTCGTTGTGGGAGGGATGCCCAGCAAAATAGGTGGAGCAAAACGAGACACAAAACGAACACAAAACGAACAATTACCCCAGTGCGACCCTACCTAGAAGTTGGAGCCCCTAGGAAAGCAGCATTAGTTGCTATGCTATGCTATGATATGCCATGCTATGCCGCGCTATGTTGTTATATGCTATGCTATGCTGCGCTATGCTATGCTATGCTAAGCTATGCTATGCTATGCCATGCTGTGCTATGCTATGATATGCTATGCTATGCTATGCTAAGCTGCGCTATGCCATGCTATGCTATGCGAAGCTACACGTAAGAGTGACCCTTGGTCAGAGTGACCTTTAGTATTGGCCCTAATGGGGTCGGACAGATTTTCTTTAGGAGTGCGCTCAGCCTCGTGTCGGCGCGCGCTGCACCAGTCTGCGATAGCATCAGAGCGCGCTTGTTTCTGGGTGCGCCCCTCGCAATCGATCGCAACGCATGCACGGTGTATTCTGCCGCGTGCTTCGTTTGGCGAGGGGGGGCCCAGTCGAGCGGGCGACGTGCTCTCCGCTTTGGGACCGGTCCCAAATCGTCCTGGAATAACTTTGACTAACTTTGACTAACTTTGGCTTACTTTGAATAACTTTTCGCATTCCGCGTTTTACACTTCAATTCTTTACTATTGAAAGTTATTTGCGGCCGCGGGGGGGCCAAGTTTCGGCCCAGTTTCGGCCTTGACGCCGGGCCCGGCAGTGCCAGAAGATTCCGCGGTGGCGCCCGATTACGTTTGGCTTCGCAGAGCCCAGGGCGGGTTTTCTGGGGCGCCCAGAACGACTTGGCGGAAGTCCGCAATTGCCTGCTGGCGCTAGGGATCTATCGAAGCGCGCCCCACCGATCGTTGATGCAATCCGACGTCATCGGCTTGCGCGGTTGCTCCAGGCCCCCACGGGCCCCCCTAAGGCCGCGCACCAATCGGGCACTCTTGCCTAGGGTCACTCTTACGTGTCGCCGATGTTATGCTATGTTATGTTATGCTAGGCTATGCTATGCTATGCTGCGCGATGCTATGCTATGCTATGCTATGCGTGGCTGTGTTATGCTATGCTATGCTATGCTAGTGCAGCGCTGCGCTATGCTAAGCTAAGATGTAGCTAAGCTAAGCCCTAAGCTAAGCTAATATAAGCCTGACCTAAAATGAAGCCAAGCTGAGCTAATGCAAAATAAGCTAAGCTAAGATGAGATAGGCAACGCTAAGCTAAGGGAGCGTCACTGGGAGAACCGCGGGGCGGATCCTGGGGGAACCGCCCTGGGCGGGGAGCATTGCCCGGCCCCTTTCAGCAAACACAGTAAGAACCCTTCTAGGCAGAGCCCAGGTAGGGAACAACGTTTGGGTCCAGCCCTGTGCTGGGGCGGTCGGTCCCTGCTCACAGCAGGCGTCGGTCACCAGCACCGCCGCCAAGGTCTCCGGAGCGAGGGGCAGGGAGGAGGGGTTCCGCCACGCCGCGGCCCGTGCCGCGGGCGAGGTGGCCGCGCCTTGCGGGGCGGTGCGGAGCGGGAGGCCGAGGGGCGGAGCCTCGCTCGGGCAGTCCTGCGGCTAAGATTCAGAGGAGGGGGAGGTGCTCCAGATTTCGTAACAAAAGGGAGGGGGTCTCAACCCTCCCAGACGAGAAGTTTTAGACCTCCCCTTGTGGGAGAACCCTCCAGAACATCGTCCCCAGACCCCCCCAGGCCCTCCAAGATAGCCTGGAAGAGACCCCCCCCGAAATGAGACCCCCCTCCCTTTATTACGAAATCTGGAGTACGGGGGTGGACAGAACCCCCAACAGTGACACGTCGATTAGTGAATCGTCCGTTGTCGGTTCTCGAGAGGGCGCCGTGGCCGTCATTTTCCAGGCTTGCGCCCGCCAGGGTTAGGCCTCGGGTCGTTTTCACTAAACCACGTTTTGCTGAAGGGGGGTCTGTCCATCCTTGAAAAGGTACCCACACCCTCACCCTTTCCTCGTTTTTTCCCCTTTTCGAGCCGCCTGGGGGGCCCTCGTCGCCGACGCTGGATTCGCTTCGAATTCCTGGTCAGGACGCACCCCGGAAGAAGTAGCGGTATTGGTACCTTCTGGTTTCCCCAAAGATCGCCCCTATTACCGTCAGAGGAGGGAGGTCCGAGGCGTGGGTCCATAACGACCTCCTGGGGATCGACCTTCGACCTCGGCAGGCGGTGGGTATGAGCATGTTCGGGCCCAGAGGGGGCCAGCACGTAGCTACACGGCTAGCCTGTGGGTGATAGGGAGGGTGTGGAGGGAGGAGCCAGTTGATAACAACCGCGATGCCTGTGATGGAAACGATGCTGGTGATGCGCCCGCGAGATTTTCTCCGAACGCAGTACACGCCAGTGGGTCAAGGCAGTAGAAAGCGCGCTCGGCGGGATCAGCCCTAGTACATTACGGAGGACATGGTGGGTGCATTGGTCAGAGGACATGGTGCGCTAGTCACCATCGTGACACCATCGGGACACCAATGGGACGTCATCGAGACACCTTCGGGACACCAATCGGGACAGCAATTGGGACATCAATCGGGACACCACCGGGACACCATCGGGACACCACCGGCACACCATCGGGACACCAGCGGGACACTACCAAGACCCCATCGGAACACCATCCTGACACCGCGGACACCACAAGACACCACGGGACACCACAGGACACCATCGGGAAGTCACGGCGGGACACCCAAGGCCACCGCTGGACAACCCTTGGGGGGAGGTCTTTTTGGCCCGGCGGCGCCCTAGCCAGAGGAGGGCTCATTCCTCCCGCCCTCCCACGCAACTCCGCCTCGCCCGCACGCGCGACACGAACAAGAAACCGAGACCGATTTCTCGGTCAGGGGGGGTCCGTTCCACGTCGATCTCACCCCCCGTCTTCCGATCCACTGCTCGTTGGCGTCCCAGGATGTCGTTTCCCCAGTCGGTGGACAGATCACCGCCTTGCATGGGGGGGGGAAGAATATGAGCACATGAGAAAGGAGGAGGCGGGGATAAGATGCACATCCCCCATCCTCACCCACCTTCCCCCCATGTGTGTTATCCTAGTGTGCCTCATCTGTTGTGTCTCGCATAACGTATGGTGCGCACGTGACAGCCACGATGGACAGAACATAGGATATAGAGCGTATGCGCAGGAGGAGGAGGAGAGGCGAAACAGGCAGCGATTGTGCGGCAGCGCAGCGATGCTCTATTGATGTAATCGCTCTATCCCCTCCCCTGCCATCTTCTCGAAGAGACAAAGCGGCGTACCTGTACGACCACCCTTCGGGTGATCAGGTGGTTTGGGGGGGAGAATCAACTGATCGCAACCACACCCATGAAGCACCACTCGGGACACCACCAGGACCATCGAGACACAATCGAAGCACAACCAGGACACCATCAGGACACCGACGGGACACCGATCGGGACAGCGACGGGACACCAAGCAGGACACCGACGGGACACCGACGGGACACCGACGGGACACCAACGGGTCACCGACGGGACAGCGACGGGACACCGATCGGACAGCGACGGGACGCCGACGGGAATGCGACGGGACACCAACGGGACACCGACGGGACACCGATCGGACAGCGACGGGACACCAACGGGACACCGACGGGGCACCAACGGGACACCAACGGGACAACACGGCGGGACAACCCGGCCAGGCCACCGCCCGCCCATCGGGGGAGGTTCGAACAAGTGTCTGGCCCCGCTCTAGCAACAGCGGGGTCATGCCGTTCGCCCTGCCACGCAGCTTCGCCTGGCTCGCACGCCCGACACCGACCCGAAACCGCAACCGATTTCCCAGTGGGGGCCCTCCGTTCCACTTCGATCTCACCCCCCGGCCTCGGAACATAAACTTGTGGAGGTCCGCATGGATTTCTTGGATCGGCGCTGGACCTCCTCCTTGGCGTGCGGAGCGCGCAAGGGCGGCCAAGCGCAGATTCAAGAACACCTCGCGGGGATCCGAACGATGTTACTCTTCCTCGATTTCGCTCGTGCCCGCTACTGGCACCTCGCCCACGACAGTCCCGCCAGTTACCTCCAGACGGCCCCGATGTCCCGAAGCGCCGCCGCGCCAGGTGCCGGCTCCAGCAGCGCAAGGGCGCCATCCGGCTATGAGTCCACAAAGGTCCTGTGGACCGTTAGGAGAGGAGGGGGAGGGAAGACAGCGGAGGAGGGGGAGGTACCCGTCGGGTCACGGGAGGCACCGAGACTCTGGCCTTCGCGAGGCCTTGGGACCGTGAAGCGACGGTTCTGGATGAGAAATTAGCCTTCGGGAAAGGGTCGGGACTTCCGGGACCCCGTATTGAAGTAGTGAGATGTTGGAGTAAGGAGGAAGAGGACGAGGAGGAGGAGGAGGAGGAGGAGGAGGAGGAGGAGGAGGAGAAGGTGGAGGGAAAGGAGGAGGAGAGGAGGGAGAGGAGGAGGAGGAGGAGGGGAGGAGGAGGGGGAGGAGGAGGGGGAGGAGGTGGAGGAGGAGGAGGAGGAGAAGGAGGAGGGGGAGGAGCAGGGGGAAGGAGCGAAGAGGACGGCGTCCGTTCCCGACCTTTTTCTCGTTTTTTTTTTCAGCCTCCTGGAGGTTTTTCCGCGTCGCCTCGGCTCGATCCGCTTCGAAAAACGTCTAAATGGACCCCATGGCGTGTCCCGGTACGGATTTCGAACGGATCTGGGCCAGGCGGGAGGATAATGAGAAGGAGAAGGAGGAGGAAAAGGAGGAGCAGGAAGAGAAAGAGGAGGAGGAGGAGGAGGAGGACGTAACGTTGGAGGGGGTAGTATTGAGGGGGAGGAGGAGGAGGAGGAGGGGGGGGAGGGCAAGGGGGGGATGAGGCGGATGGGGGGAGGAGCGGGGAGGGGGGGAAGAGGAGCAGGTCCATGGAGGAGAAGGAGGAGGCGAAGGCGGAGGAGGAGGAGGAGGAGGAGGAGGAGGAGGAGGAGGAGGAGGAGGTGGAGGAGCAGGGAGGGAGACCACGCAGGGGTGGGGCGAAGGGGAGAGGGAGATGACCACGCGCGCGAGGAGCCGGGAGGGGAAGAGCAACGGGGGGGGGGGGGGGCCAGGAAGGCGTGGAGCAGCAGGCGGGGGAAGAGCAGGAGGAGCAGCCTCTGCGCGCAGCCCGCCGCCGGGCACGGCGCCGCCCTCTTATATGATGCGTCTTCGTCTTCGGCCGAGCCGGCCCCTGCCGACGGCCGGCGGCGCGCCCGGGCGGGAATCGGGCCGGACGAAAGGAGGGGATTGGGGAAGGGAGGGGTACGAAACTTGCGGCATGCAGCGGGTTTCGGCCCCACCGAGGCGCCTCCGGCGCCGGGAGGCGCCAGGAATATCAGCTACGTGAGCTGATTCTCAAACCCCCCCTTTGCTATCCCCCCCTTTCGCCCGACCCGAGGGAAGTCGGGAGCTTCGGGCTCGAGTAGAGGAACGAATAATGACATCTAAACATGAAAACTCGGAGGTCCGCGCGGATTTCTCGGATCGGCACTGGACCACCCTCCCTGGCGCCTCCAGCGCCGCTCCCGGCGCGCTCCGCGCGCCGGGGAGGGGGGCCCAGCGCCGATCCGAGAAATCCGCGCGGACCTCCGAGTTGTTATGTTTATGCCATTCGTCGTTCCCCTATCGAGGTTCGAGGTTTCCATATGCCTTTTCTGCGGTGCTCGGTGCCTCTCCAGCCTCGGCGTGCGTTCCGGCAGCTTCGCCTCGCCGAGAGAGCGTGCCGGGTGGGCCCCGATCTTGCCCAGGCGGCCGCCAGGGGCCAGGGTGCGCGACCTGAAAACAGCCACCAGCAGAGGGGGAGGGGGGGCCTTCTCGGAAGGCTCAGGAGGCCTCCGGCCCTCAGAGAGGCTTCCCTGAGATCCGGGCGTTGCAACTTTTGTCACACCGGGTGTTTTCGCTCGCGCCCGGGCCCCGGGACCCTCCCAGATCGATCCAGCTCGCCAAGTGATGCAGCAGGATGGCGTCCGGAGTTCCGGGTCCCGATTTTGCACGATGTTGCAATTGTTCGCAGCGTCGGATCTCGGGGTCTCTGGGCCTCCTCCGAGGCCACAGGCGGCTTCGCCGATGGCGCGGTGGCCCCTGGGAAGTTTTGCCGCCTGCGGAGAAGGCCTGCCCATTTGCACTTCCCTCAAGTCGGGTATGTACCTCTACAGGAGGAGTATGGAGTAGTAGTCAAAACATAGTTTTGGGACGATGTTTCGACTGCTTTTGACAATTTGGGAATCTGTTTTGGCTCATTTTTGTGTTAGCTCCAGGCTCCGCCTGTAGGAGGAGGACATCCCCGGTCTACAGTCGGGACCCATGCCAAGAAACACCCTGCTTGCCTCCAGGGTGCCCTGGGCTTCTTGCGTACCGATGTTTTTGTCCAGGGGGACGGTGACGTTCCCACACAAAAAAATCTATGGACGTCTCGGTGTTACAGGCTTGTGTGCCTTGTGGAAGGTTTCTTGCGGGCTGGCCTCCACGGCAGCACCTCGGCGCGCCGCCGGGATGGGACACGGGCCGCTGCTCGTCCGGGTTTGCCCATGGGGAGCGTGACGCTCCCACACAAAACAAAATCTATGGACGTCTCGGTGCCACAGGGCTGCGTGCCTTGTGGAAGGATTTCCTGCGGGCTGGCCTCCGCGGCAGCACCTCCCTCCTTCGAGGGATGAAAAAACGGCCCTACCCTGGGTTGCAAGTGCGTGGTCTGTAAACCTCCCGGGGACCCCCGAAGCCAAGAGCCGCCAGGACGCGGCACATCACGCAGGGTTTACCCTGTCAGCCCACAGGAGTTCCAGAGCACAGCGCCTCGTAAACCAGGGTAGGGGCGTTTTTTCTGCACCTCCCTCCCTCCCAGACCCCCGACGTCATGATTTTTTCACGACGCGACCCCCAGAGGTCCGGACCCCTTCCCCGGGACCGGCTTTTCATCCTGAGTCGTTTTTTGACGGTCCTCAGGGCCGGTAAGGGCCCCTGGAGGCCGAAAATAGGGAAAAACCTCCCGTCGAGATTTTTTCATGACCCTCGAGGGGGTCTGGGCTCGGCGCGCCGCCGGCTATGGGACACGGGCCGCTGCTCGTCCGGGTCTCGCGTGTGGCCCGTGGCCCCGCGGCGCGGCAGGGCGCGAGGAGGGGCGGCCGCTGGAGGGCGGCCATGGCCATCCCCCGCGGGGGCTGTGGAGGGTTTGCCGCGGAGCCGGCCGGGTGCACAGCATGTCCGGTGGCCCAGATCAGGAGGAGGAGGAGGAGGAGGAGGAGGAGGAGGAGGAGGAGGAGGAGGAGGAGGAGGAGGAGGGGGACGAGGAGGAGGGGGAGGGGGAGGAGGAGGAGGAGGAGGCTGTAGGGTTTGCCACGGAGCCGGGTGCACAGCATGTCCGGTGACCCAGATCCTGGGTGCCCGGTGCACCCTCGGGATTTCGAATTTGGCGTCGGCTAGCGTCGATTAGCGTCTGGAATCGATGACATGGGGGCCCGGTGCACCCTCGGGATTTCGAATTTGGCGTCGGCTAGCGTCGATTAGCGTCTCGAGTCGACGAGATAGGACCGATCTTTAGCGTCGATTTAGCGTCGCTTGGCGTCGAGTTAGCGCCGATCTAGCGTCGATCAGCATCGATTCGCAAGAGCCGACAAGATGGTATGGCAGGCTCCCATGAGTTGCCACCGAACATGATGCGGCTGGCCTTGGCCAGAGCTGGGACCCCAGGACGTCCATTCATGCTTGGCGTGGGCACGTCGCGCTCTCCACAGCAAGACCATCGAAACCCACGAAACCCAGGGCACCATGGAGGCGAGGCCCCTGGCCCCTGCCCGTTCCCCATAGCGTTCTCTGAATGATTAGGTTCCCATCTCGTGCGCGGAGCCCGATGCCCCTCTCGCGCGGGCCGAGGCCCCTGCCCCGTCGCCAGTGCCTGGGCCGTTGAGTCCAGTAGGTGCCCCACGGCAGGTATCTGGTAACGCGCGTCGTCATGGCTATGAAGCGCTCGGAATCTGAGGGCCCCGGGGGTTGCGAAGACACGGTTAGGTCCGGCGGACGGCACGTCCAATGACGCCTCGTTGCTCGACCTATGCGCGCTTGTTTCGAATTCAGTTCGTAGCGACTGGCTTCTGGTTGTGTTGCGACCGGCGAGCATTCGCGTTGCTGGCGACTGGGCCGCAACCTGGTTGGCTGGCTTTGGTTCTGAACCGATGATTATGGCGGTCAGCGGGCTTCTATGATACCCGATTGCGTTCGCGCGTGTGTAGCCCTGCGAGCTATGCGCAGCACTTCCCTCGAGCCATATTACTCCCCCCTCTTCGTCACCTCCTCTTTGCCGCTCCCGATGAGCGCGGTTGTAAACTTATACCCGGATGTTGTCTGGGATGGCTGCAGTGTTGATTTGGGTGGAATCTGCCATGATGGCACCGTGTGTTTTTGTTTCAGAAGCGTCGGTCGAATAGGTTTGATTTTGTCGAGCACGACCTCTGGGAACTTGAACGGCTCACCCAACGGGCCATTCCGAACGCTGCGCAGACAATCTGCGAAAGGAGGCGGTAGCTTTCCTGCCAAGTCCTCGTGAACTGAACGCATGGGCGGACCCGCTGGCTGCACGCGTCGCCTTGCGCCGACACGCAACGGACAAGCATGTCATGAGCGGCTGTCTCTCCCGAGGGCGGCATCCGTCCGGGCAGCCCAGTAGGGGTACCAATTGAACGGGGTAGTGCTGTGGGAATCTGGACAACGACGCGCCCCCATCATGTGGCTGCCACAGATAGTTCGCACCCCGGTGTGTGTGTGTGTGTGTGTGTCTGTGTGTGTGTCTGTGTGTGTCTGTGTGTGTGTGTGTGTGTGTGTGTGTGCGTGTGTGTGTGTTTCTAAATTCGTGCAAGTGCGCACAGCCAAGCTGTACACACAGCAGCCTCCAGGGCCGCCACGACCAAGCCCCTCGGCCCGAGCGACGCGCCAGGCAACACCCCGGCAGGACCCCACGGCCCACGCCACAGCAGAGGCACGGCGGCTCGCTCGCAAGCGAGGGCACGCGAAGCCTGCGAAATACACAACACTCTGGAGGCAAGGCCACGCGAAGCGTGTGTATGAATAAGCACACACGAGTGAGAGAGCATGAAACACCCGCGTGAAAAGTGGGGCGCGCAACAGCGCCTGATGATCCAGAACACCGTGCGTGAGACCAAGAAGACCTCACAGAACGTGCACACTGAATGGCACAACAATGCCTGGGCCCGCACTGCTCTCAGCCCAATGTCAAGCCGTGACCCCCAGCCGATGAAATCCACGAAGAAGTCCTCATGATCATTGATAATACCACGGATCCAGGCTAGCCCAGCGCGGCGCTCAGCAGGCGACATCGGGGAGGGATCCACGGCGCCTGCATCTGCCGCCTGCCATCCAGGCCGTCGGAGGTCGCGGTCGTTGCCGCTCGCTCGGCTGCTATCCGCCACGTGCCGCCGCAGCACTGCGAGCCGCAGGCGGGCCACCTGACGTCTATCTGCGGTATGCGGCACCACGGAATGAAACAGGAAGAGACGCCATGAAATCTGGGAAAAAATCGTGGCCCCCGCCATGAGATCCACCCCCCCCTAGTCATCACCCCCCTCTTTTCCGCCCCCCGACCCTGGGCTGCACGCAAGGGCCCAGGGGCGCCCTCGCGGGGTACCCTCCTGGCTGTGCCCCCCCCAAAAAAAAAGGAGGAGGAGGAGGAGGAGGAGGAGGAGGAGGAGGAGGAGGAGGAGGAGGAGGAGGAGGAGGAGGAGGAGGAGGAGGAGGAGGCGGAGGAGGAGGAGGAAGGAGGAGGAGAGGAGGAGGAGGAGGAGGAGGAGGAGAGGAGGAGGAGGAGGAGGAGGAGGAGGAGGAGGAGGAGGAGGAGGAGGAGGAGAGGAGGGTCCACCGAAGCCACTCCCGCAGGTGCGTCACCGAAGGGCCCGCCGACGGCCTGCTCCTCGGGGCCCTGCTCCTCGAAGCCCGCCCTCTTGTCCGAGCCGCCAGCCGAGACCACCTCGCAGCTCTATCCGCAAGTGGCACGAGCCAGAAGGCACACGATGCTCCCTTCGACGAGAAGCGAGATGTTGCTGCTTCGTTCAACCCTGCAGGGAATGGCTTCACCAGCATCGACAAGCGTTTGCTTGATGCAATGCTCTCCCGCTCCTTCGGCTTGCTCCCGAACTGGACCAGTGCCAAGCAGTGCCACTCACCGCGAGGTAGCGACATGCAGCGACAAGCAAGGCCGAGCAACGATTCCAAGCAAGGCGAGCCAGCGCCAAGCAATGCCACGCACCGGTTCCACTTGCATCGCTTTGCATTGCTCGGGATCGCTGAGACCTGCTCCCTCTCCCGGCGGAGGGCACGTCACACTGCTTCGACCGCGCCGTGCCGTCGTGCAGGTGCTCCTCTCCGTCGAACTCCAAGTGCCACCAGCGGGGCCCCGAGGCCAGCGGAGCTGGCTCGGGCGTTGGCTCCCCGCGCACCCGCTCGGCCAGGTCGAGGCGCAAGCCCGCTGGGAGGCTGCGCCCGCGCCTGCAGGCGACCTTCCAGTCAGTGGAGACGCCCTCGGCCGCAGACCGAGCCGCGGGGTGGCGCCGGTGGGGCGGGGCGCCGGCTGCCGGGCTCGACCGCCGGGCGCCGCGCCTCGGCGCCGCGCGCCGTCCACGCTGCAGCCGATTGAGCGATGTGGAGGAGGAGGAGGAGGAGAAGGAGGAACAGCAGGGAGAGGAGGAGGAGAAGGAGGAGGAGGAGGAGGAGGAGGAGGAACAGGAGGAGGAGGAACATTGAGAGCAAGATGCCTCCGTCCCCCCCCCTCGCATGGCAGCGATGGATGTGCCACGCCGCGCTGCGCAGTGGAGGCCAGCATTGCGCCTGGCAGCCTCCAGCGCCTTGGCGCGGGGCACGGGCGGGGCGGGCTGGGCACGAGGCGCGCCGCTCGCCTCGGTGCCCATGTCCGCCGATGCGGCGCCGCGAGCAGGGCCGTCTGGCCTTCTGGCAGGGGGCGCGCCGTGGGGCCGACCTGCGTCGCCGCCGTCGCCGAACTTGCAGTCGTGAGCCGCCTGCCCGCCTGTCGGGCCGCCTGGCGCGCTGGCGGGGAGCGCGCCGCAAGGCGGAACCGTGCAGCCGAGAACTGGCTTCGCTCCCGAATCGCTGCTCGGGAGGCCGCTGGTCACAGGTGCATGCGATGATGGAGGGCCACCCGAGTCACCCGCCCGCCCACCGCCGCCCTCCTGGCCCTCGGCACCCTGCGCGAGCATGTCCAGGAGAACTGGGACAGCCAGTGAGAGCCTGGTGACGAGCTCATGGAGCAGCGTCGCACCAGCCTCGACTTCCCCGAGCCGCGGGGAGGAGATGCGGAGCGCTTGCCCTGCCGCCGTCGCGTGGAGCCTGCGGACCGCGGCCAGTTCCGCTTCGAGCACGCCCACGCGCTCCAAGGCAGCGGCCAAGCGCCCGCACTCTGCCGCCCGCGCCGCGGCGCGCCTGGCGCGGCGAGCGGGCCAGAGCGAGCCGCCAGGGGCGCCAGCGCGGGATGCGCGGGATGGCTGCTCGGCCGCCGCCTCGGCGGGGGCGGCTCGGCAGCCGGCCGCAGCCATTCCTCAAGAGGTCGACGCTCTGGCGCCCGCGGGCCACAACCGAGAGAAGACAGGCGAGGAAGGCTTGAGCCAAAATGGCTACGGATGTGTGTGTGTGTGTGTGTGTGCGTGTGTGTGTGTGTGTGTGTGTCTCTTTGTGTGTGTTTGTGTGTGTGTCTGTGTGTCTGTCTCTCTGTCTGTCTGTCTGTCTGTCTGTCTGTCTGTCGGTCTGTCTGTCTGTCGGTCTGTCTGTCTGTGTGTGTGTCTGTGTGTGTGTGTGTCTGTGTGTCTGTGTGTCTGTGTGTGTGTCTGTCTGTGTGTCTGTGTGTGTCTGTGTGTGTGTCTGTGTGTGTGTGTCTGTGTGTGTGTCTGTGTGTGTGTGTGTGTCTGTGTCTGTGTGTGGTGTGTGTGTGTGTGTGTGTGTGTGGGTGTGGGTGTGGGTGTGGGTGTGTGTGTGTGTGGGTGTGTGGGTGGGGGTGTGGGTGTGGGTGTGGGTGTGGGTGTGGGGGTGTGGGTGGGGGTGGTGGGGGTGGGGGTGGGGGTGGGGGTGGGGGTGGGGTGTGGTGTGGTGTGGTGTGTGGTGTGGGTGTGGGTGTGGGTGTGGGTGTGGGTGTGGGTGTGGGTGTGGGTGTGGGTGTGGGTGTGGGTGTGGGTGTGGGTGTGGGTGTGGGTGTGGGTGTGGGTGTGGGTGTGGGTGTGGGTGTGGGTGTGGGTGTGTGGGTGTGGGTGTGTGTGTGTGTGTTCCGGGGTCTTGAGGCTTCGTGCGGCCTCGCGGTGGCAAGACCCTCGAGTTCGTGGCGAGGTGTTTCCCGCTCCGTCATCGGAATCGGGAAACAGTTTTGGGCATCCCACGTCCCCTGCTCGCAGGCTCCCTGGGCGGCGAGGTAGGAGCTGGTCGGTATCGCCACGTTCGGCCAGCGCAGCAGTGCAATGCAGCCCGCCGGATGCAGGACATTGCGATACAACTGGTGGGCTGCATTTGATTTGCGGCGTGCAAGATGATCTGGGACGCAAGCGTATTGCTCGGATTTCGCGCGCACTCGATTCGCAGTATACAATCCTCTGGCGCTGTACATGTGGAGTGCAATTGCCCGTCTGCGATACATGTGCAGTGCGTCGTCGGCGCACGCTGCAATTGCACATCGCACGCGCAGTGCCAGGCGAAGCACTCCACGCCAGTTTCGCGCCAAGTCTTGATTTAAGTCGGGCACGTCCCTCTACAGGAGGCATATCAGAACATAGGGAAAACGAACCTAGCAAGCGCAATCTTTTTCGGACTAGCCGTCAGAGTTTGCAGTGCCAGTACATCACTTGTTCCCCCCCCCCCCCCCCTCTTTTCCCTGGATCCCTTTTTGGGATGCCCAGAATTCGCGACGGGAGCCCACGTCTAGCATCCCCTCGTTCCCCTTCTCCTCACAAAACCCCACCCCGCTCTGTCTCTGCACGGAGTGCCAGTTAGCACACAGCGGCCCCGTTCCTCGGGCCTGGCACACGCTAAGGGGAGTATACGGTCAGGCCTGTCTGCGTCGCGCCGTCGCGCCGTCGGCACTGGCCTTCCACGCTTCGGCGTGGGAGCGGGGCGACACGTCATTCGCTTGAAGGGCATCGCGTGCCCCCGGTGCCGCCGCCGCGACACGCCGAGCAAAGGTGCAGGACCCCACCTCATGGATCAAGGGTGGACAGAACCCCCAACAGTGACACGTCGATAAGTGAAGTGTCCGTTTTCGGTTCTCGAGAGGGCGCCGTGGCCGTTATTTTCCAGGCTTGCGCCCGCCAGGTTTGGGCCTCAGGTCGTTTTCACTAAACCACGTTTTACTAAAGGGGGGTCTGTCCATCCCCGAATGGAGCACCCTTCGGGTGATATGAGGGTTTGGGGTGGCGTAGGAAACTTGTGTTCGATATTCGTGTGGGTTGCCATTGGATTCGTAGTTCGACTGATGTTGGGTGTGCGGTGGGCGCTCCGACGCGCACAGCGATTGCATGTGATTGTGCACGTCGAGTCTGATGTCCAACTGCGAGTCGATGTGCATTTCCATTTGCATGTCGATTCACGTTTTGAATTTCAATGCAGGAGCAGATTCCATCTTCAGTTGTATTTCGAATTACACTCCTCTTTGGATGTGTTCATTGAAGCGCTTTCGAATTGACAGCCAGATTTAAATGGCGGTGTGGATGCGCATTGTATGTTAATGCGAATACGGCAGTATGAGTTGAACTATATGGTTTCATTCCGGCCGTCATTGCGACAGTAATTTCAGATGGCACGATGTATTACGGTGCGTTTTGCCTTTCGGAATACATGTAGCTCGTACTTGGGTTAGCATCACGATGTGTACATCCCACGGCAGATCCAATGGACAACCTACGGGACAACCCACGGGACAATGACAGAACGACCCACGGGCAGCCGCGGGACTACCCGCGGAACACCAGCACACAGGACAACCCACGGAGCAACCCGCGGGACAAGACAGCCACGGGACAACCACGGGACGACCGTGGGACAGCCACGGCGGGGAGCCGCCCAACCGGGGAACTTGGCCATAGCTACGACTCGGCCTTAGCTACGCTTGCACATCGTCGCCCTCTCGCAGTCTCGCCTGACACGCACGACACGAGCCGAATCCGCACCTGTTGCCCGGTCGAGGTCGCTTCTTTCACACCTCCTGGTCTCCGATGTCGGCTCGTCAGCTCACCAATCATTTTTCCCCATACTTCTCAGCGGTTCCGTATTCAAAAGTCACGCCGCGTTCGTATAAGCCTATGGGTCGTTCAAGGCCCTGGCGAGGCCAGAGGCAACTCTCGATACTCCAAGGAGTTATCGTCCTCCCTCCTCATCCCCCCCTGCCCGACGACTCACTCATCGACTGCGTGGCTGCGAGTGCCCGTGGCATTCTCACATATTGTTGCCCGAGGCCTTTGGTCGTTTGGACCGTCTGGCATGAATCTCCTCCTCTCCCTCCTCCCCCTCTTCCTCCTCCTCTTCCTTCTCCTTCTCCTTCAACTCCTCCTCCTCCTCCTCCTTCTCCTCCTCCTTCTCTTCCTTCCTTCTTCTTCTTCTCCTCCTCCTCCTCCTCCTCCTCCTCCTCTCATCCTCCTCCTCTCTCCAGATCGCGCAGGAGCCTGAGAGGCGGAACTACAGGATAACTAAGCCCGGCTGTTGGCCCACGGTCTTCCAAAGGAGGGCATCTAAATACTCACCGAATGATTACCCATCGTTCTTTGAAAGTAGGTATTTTGGGAGTCCCAGATTCCAATCTACGTCAGCAATCTACTTCAGGCCAAAACGCAATCTTTTTGTCAACGCTTTCCTTTTTCATGTTTCTACCGACTTCTTCCGACCGATGGGTAGGCACCGAATGATAACACAGCTGACTCAACAGCACTTCCCCTCGCGCGCCATCGCGCCCCCATGTCCATCTGGTCATCAGGCTGCCAGCTACAGGCGCTGGCGCGTCCGCTGTCCTTTCCTTGCCTGTGATATCTCGGCTGGAACGCCCGAGGCGGAGCTTGCCGCAATGCACGCGCTGCGAGAGCACTCACTTGCCGACTCTCAATGCCCAGCACGAGTGCTTGAGCCTGTATTCTAGGTAGGAGTTGACGTCGAAGGGGCTCGGACTCCCGGGCCGTGACGGCTAGCTGAAGCGAGCGAGCGCTCTGGTCTTAGGGAGTGGGTGGAGGGCAAGGAGCGGGCTTTGGGGTATTGCGCGGACAGGTTGGAGTATTCCATGAGGTCCCAGAGCGGTTGTGGCCTTTTTCTCCTCGGCGGATTGTCCAGCTGGGCGTCCCCGCCGTCGCTTGAGCCACGCACCGCGTGTGCCTTCCACTAGGACTCCCACTGTTGTGTGGTCCTTCATGGGAGTCTCAGAGAGAGGGTCCCAGTATTTGTCCTGTATTTTGGGATTCCGTCCGGACTTTGTTGGATTAGGTCGACATCTGGACGAGCGTTAAGCGAATTCTGGACGAAAGAGTGAATAGGGGTGGTCTAAATTTGGAGGAAATCCGATCGAAGTCATGTTTATGATAGGGCCGCGGAGAGCCACAGAGGCTCCCATGAGGGTTCACCCAACCATTGCCCCGGCCTCCTCTTTTACCCAACCCACCTGTGTGTTGGGTCCTGGTTATTGAATTCGCAGTGCCGCGTCTCCTTCTCCCCTCCTCGCCCTCCTCCTCCTCTCTTCCGCCACCACCATCCCTCATCATGATCACCGTCATCATCATCATCATCCTCATCATCCTCCTCCTCCTCCTCCTCCTCCTCATCATCATCATCGTCGTCGCCATCATGACCATCTTAATCGTTGTCACGATCGTCATCATATTCATCAGCATCGTCATTAGCATCACCACCACCATGATAATCATCATCATACCATTCACCAGTATTATCATCAGCATGCTCATCATCATCACGCCGTCATCATCTTCATTAGCACGAGTATCATCATCAACAGCAGCAGTATCTTCGTCTTCGTCATCATCATCATCATCATCATCATCATCAGCATCAGCATCAGCATCAGCAACTCCATCATCATCAACATCATCAGTATCATCAACAGCAACGTCAACACCATTATCACCACCATCCACATCACCAGCAGCAGCAGCAGCAGCAACATCATCATCATCACAGTCAGCATCATCATTACCATCATCAGCATCATCATCTTCAACATCAGCATCATCATCATCCTCCTAACCAGCACCATTATCATGTTGAGTGCGTAGCATGCCTCACACGTGTCGCGCCTCCATACGGAGTTTCATTAGAGGCTCCAAAGGCAGGGTCCACATGATCACCCGCCCCATTTCCGGCGCACCGTCACTCGTTTCGTGGCCACATACGGATCTCCACCGAAGGTTCCAATGAAAGGGTCCGCATGAATACCCGCCCCAGCACGGCGCACCCCTCACATGCTTCGTGGCCCCCAAAAAAGCTCCGCCGAAGGCCCTTGTGGCAGGGTCGGCACGATCACCCGCCGCATTTCGGCGGACCCCTCTCACGCTTCGTTGCCCCATAAATAGCTAGCTCCACCGAGGCTCCGAACGGCAGAGTCCGCATGATTACCTGTCCAATTTCGACCCGCCCCTCAAATGTTTTCGTGGCCCCAAAAGAAGCTCCGCCGAAGTCCCCAGTGGCAGGATCCGTATGGTTACCCAGCCCATGTCGGCGCACTATTCACACGCTTCGGGGCCACATAGGGAGCTCTGCGGAAGGCCGCAGGACCAGGGTCCGCATGGTTACCCGGCCCATGGTTACCCGGCCCATGTCGGAGCACTCCTCACACGTTTCGTGGCCCCCCAATGGGCTCCAGCGAAGGCTCGAATAGCAGGGTCCGCATGATTATCCGCCCCAGTCGGCGCTCCCTTGACACGGTCTGTGGCCCCAGAAGGAGCTCCACCGAAGGCCCCCACCCCTCAAGCGTTTCGTGGCCCCATAAAGAGCTCCGCTGAAGGCCCCTGTGGCAGGGTCCGCATGGTTACCCGGCCCCATGCCAGCCCGCCCCTCACACGTTTCATGGCCCCATCAGGAGTTCCACCGATGGCCCCAGTGGCAGGGTCCGCATGGTTACCCGCCCCGATTTCGGCGCTCCCCTCACACGTTTCGTGGACCCATGAGGAGCTCCACCGAAAGCCGCAAGGGCAGGATCCGCATGGTTACCTGCCCCAGAACCGCGCGCCCATCGCACCCATCGACGTGGCAGGGTTCGCATTGCGTTTCGGTTGATCCTTGTGGCCAGAGTCGCGGGAGTGCGTGCCGAGCATGGCCCGACGTTCTTTTGTGAAATTTGCAGGGGTACAGCATAATCCCCAACTAGTTCTTGTGGATTGAGCGGTCTTGCTGATAGCCGCCTCGCGTTTAGAACATGGTTGGGTTCTTCGCCAGGGTAATTTTTCGCGCCCAGCGCGAGCCAGAGGCCAGTAGAGTTGGCGCCGGAGCATGCTGGCCCGGCGACAGATCTCGCGCCCGACCCTGGCTCTGGCGGACAGCAAAAAGACCCGACGCCCGGGAGGCTCCAGGAGGATCGCGAAACAGGGGGAGGAGGAGGGGTGTTGCCACCTCGGCCCCCTCACGAGGCGGGTCGTTGGCGCTGCACGGACGTGACCGCCCCTTGTCCGAACTCGAGCGCAGCAGTAGCAGGAGGAGGAGGAGGAGGAGGGAGAAGGAGGAGGAGACGGAGGAGGTTTCTCGAGGAGGAGGAGGAAGAGAAGGAGGACGGGGGTTTTAGAGGAGGAGGAAAAGGAGAAGGAGGAGGTGGAGGAGGAGGGGGGGGGAGGAGGAGGAGGAGGAGGAGGAGGAGGAGGAGGAGGAGGAGGAGGAGGAGGAGGAGGAGGAGGAGGAGGGTTTGGGAATGTCTTGGGGTGGCGCGGACAGAAAGGCCCCCACTGCGCGCGGGAGGGGGCGCCTGTCTTCGGGTCGCTGCTCAGATCCAGGTCTGGGGAGCCCTTCGCGGCTGAGGCTCGCCGTGTCCAGAGAATCCCCTTCGAACGCGGACGACGGCGACGACGACCACGACGACGACGACGACGACGACGACGACGATGACGATGACGATGACGATGAAGACTACGACGGCGGCGGCGCCGGCGAAGACACGTTCGTCGTGTCTCCGAGGCTCGCAGTGTCCAGAGCAGCGTTTCTCCGTCCCCCCCGCCTTGGAGCACCGGCGTGGGGGCGCGCACGAGCGAGGCGATGGCCCAGCGTGGGCGCGTCGCTGCAGGCGGGGCTCCGTCGCAGCAGCGGCCAAGGGGTGGGCGCTGACCGTTTCGGGGCTCCCCGCCCCCCTCCATCCTCACCTGCCTCCTCCTCCTCCGCGTCCTTGTCCTCCTCCTCCTTCTCCTCCTCCTCCTCCTCCTCCTCCCCCTCCTCCTCCTCTCCTCCTCCTCCTCCTCCTCCTCCTCCTCCTCGCTCCTCCTCCTCCTCCTCCTCCTCCTCCTCCTCCTCCTCCTCCTCCTCCTCCCCCTCCCCTCCCCCGCCCCTCCTGCCTTCCCCGTTTCGGGAGGAGGTTTTGAAACGCAACACGTGCCGTGTTCAAAGCGTCGGTCTCAACACGCTGCGTGCTGGCTCCACGCGTTGGCCCACGCCTATGGCGAACGTGCCGCGCCAATCGTACCGCAGCACACCGCAGTCGCGGAGAAGAGTGAGGGGGCGCGGCGGGGGCGTCTGCAGCCTGCGGGGTTCTGAAGAATCAGGAGGGAAAAAAACACACAGACACAATTAATCCTCGATTTACAGGAAAATATGGGAAAATATGGGAAGTGGGTTGGAAGACAAAAACCCAGAAAATATGGGAAAATATGGGGACTATTTTTATTTGTGTGTATTTATTTGTGTGTCCTAATTTCCCTTTAAAGAAGCCCGCCGCAGGCGCGTAAGTTTGTACGAAGCACACAAAGACCCCGCCGCAGTCGCCGATTCTTCGTTAAAGCGATGTGGGTGGGTCGCGGCTGGGTCGCGGGCCGAGTCGCGGGTGAGTCGCGAGTGGGTCGCGGGCCGGTTCGCGAGTGGGTCGCGGGTGGGTGGTTGGTGGGTCGCGGCTGGGTCGCAAGTGGGTCGCGGGCCGGGTCGCGGGGTGGGTCGCGGATGGGTCGCGGTTGGGTCGCGGGCCGGGTCGCGGGTGCCGGGTGGTTCGCGGGTGGGTCGCGGGCCAGGTCGCGGGGGTGACGACGCCTAACAACAACAAGAACAACAACAACAACAACAACAAACAAACAAACAAACAAACAAACAAACAAACAAGCAAGCACACAAGCAAACATGCAAACAAGCAAACAACAACGACAACAGTAACAATAACAATAGCAGCAACAATCATTTTAATATTGGTCGTTCTTGTCTGCTCGCGTGTCATTCCACACTTATATCCCAAACCCTCGATACCCGCCCTTTTTGTCTTCGATCGTACACCCTTGGGGGACCTTTGACGTGTACTTCGCGCAGCTCTTGAGGCAGGGAAAGAAGGGGAATGGAGGATGATGATGGAGCACGAGAGAAAAAGAGAGAGAGAGAGAGAGAGTAGCAGAAGGGGGGCCAGGAACATAATCAGACGGGTAGATCGGGCAGATAAGCCCTAACGGGCGGGTCGGGAAGGCGGACCCAGGCCAGGTCCAGCAAGCGGGTTGCTGAAGCGTGCGTCCTGCATGAATCGCGAGGATGTATTTAGCGATAGAGCGATCTGCAACGGGGCCACGAAGGGCAGCGAGGGGGCCACGAAAGAACGTGGTCACGCAGGGTAGCGAGGGGGCCGCGAAAGGCTGCAACGGGGCCACGAAGGGTAGCGATGGGGGCCACGGAGCGATGCAACGGGGCCACGAAGGGCAACGAGGGGGCCACGAAGAGCCGCAACGGGGCCACGAAGGGCAGCGAGGGGGACACGAAGGATTGCAATTTGGCCACGGATGGCATCGAAGGGGCCACGAAAGGCAGCGAGGGGGACACGAAGGGCTGCAACGGGGCCACGAAGGGCAGCGAGCGGGCCACGAATGGCTGCAACGGGGCCACGAAGGGCAACGAGGGGGCCACGAAGGGCAGCGAGGGGGACTCGAAGGGCAGCGAGGGGCCACGAATGTTTGCAACTGGGCCACGAAGGGCAGCGAGTGGACCACGAAGGGCAGCAACGGGGCCACGGAGTGCAGCGAGGGTGCCACACGAAGGACTGCAACGGGGTCATCAAGGGCAGCGATGGGGCCACCAAGGTTTGCAAGGGGGCCACGAAAAGCAGCGAGATTCCGTTACCCTGATAAGCTGTGAGGGAGTCCCGAAGCGTTTGCGCCACTCCTTGGCACCTGAATGTCGGAAGCGCGGTTCTTCAATTATTTGCGGGGATTTCCAACGCAAGGGCCCGATTCTGGAGTAAATTGCAAGCGAGTCTCCAGCGAAACCGCGACTCCAGAGCGCCGAGCGCCGCGACAGCGATTCTTGTATAATGTATAATAGAAGTCCGAAGCGAAAACGCGATTCCGCGAGGACGTTTCAGGCGGGAGCGGGGGTCCCGGCTAAGTTGAGAGGAAGTCCCAGGCGGGAACCATTGCTGTTGTAACCCAAGGGCCACAGGCGCAATTTGACTTTGTGGCTTTCCCTAGTAAACGTCCGGGTGCGAGCCCCAGGTGGGAACACCTCAGTGGAGAAAACACCATGGTCAATTGAGAGGGGGGATCAACAAGTAACTAAAGTTCTTCAGTCGTGAAAGTTCAGCAACAACCGCTCCAAAAACAACACTCAGTTTAAGACTCTTCGTTCTCATGTGTTCGAGTGTCATCCAAGGTGAATTCCCCAATCCTTCGCTGCCCACCCTCTTCGTCTTCGACCGTGCCCCTTTCATGGTATATAATATATATATATATATATATATATATATATATATATATATATATAATATATATGTATATATATATATATGTATATATATATATATGTGTGTACTTTTTCCCAGCATGCTGGGCCTCAGCGAGCGGCGGGGCGGCCGCGGACCGTCGGCCCGGCCAGCGGCAACGTTTACCGGCGGCAGCCCGACCCCAAGGGGGACGGAGAGGGGACCGACCACGAAGACCACGACGACGACGACGACGACGACGACGACGACGGCAACGACGACGACGAGCGAAAACGAGAACGAGAGCGAGAGCGACACTGGGGCAACGAAGGGCAGGAAAGGGGCCACGAAGGGCGACAGCGGGCCAGGAATGGCATGCGCATGGGGCCACGATGGGCGCGAACGAGCGGGGGCCACGAATGGCAGATTATGCGGGGCCACAGCGAGCAACGACGGGGCCACTGAGAGATGCAACGGGGCCACATAGGGGAGCGACGGGGCCACAATAAAGGGCGACAGCGGGGCCGCGATGGGCATGCGAATATTGGGCCGCAAAGAGCAAGGACGGGGCCACCGAAGGGCAGCGAGGGTGCCGCAAAGGGCGACAGCGGCGCCACGAAGCGCGCGCGCATTGGGCCACGACGGGCGCGAACGAGCGGGGACCACGAAGGGCTCGCATGTATGGGGCCACGAAGGGCAGCGAGGGGGCCAAGAAGGGCTGCAGAGGGGCTGCGAAGGGCAGCGACGTGGCCACGAAGGGCTGCAACGGGGCCACGAAGGGCAGCGAGGGGGCCACGGAGAGCTGCAACGGGGCCACGAAGGGCAGCGAGGGGGCCGCGAAGGGATGCAACGGGGCCACGCAGGGCAGCGAGGGGGGCTACGGAACGCTGCAACGGAGTCACGAGGGGCTGCAACGGGACTACGAAGGGCAGCGAGTGGGCCTCGAAGTGGTGCAACGGGACCACGATGGGCAGCGAGGAGGCCGCGAAGGGTTGCAACGGGGCCACGAAGGGCAGCGAGGGGGCCACGAAGGGCTGCAACGGGGCCGCCAGAAGGTCTGCAACGGGGCCACGACAAGCAGAGAGATCCCGTTCCTTAAATGTGCCTGCTCGGGAATGTTGTCTGTGGGTTGAGAACCACGCCGTCTTGGAAGCATCATTCCAGTCCATGGCAAAGATGGCGCATGTTTTCTTTATTTTTCCGGCTGCGCAAGTCGCCCGCGCGTCCATTCTCGACCTCGCGCGCGTGGTCAGCACGGGCCTGGCGCTCTAGGGAGGCACCACGCCCTGTCCCGAGTGCGCGCCCGCCGTCGCGCGCCCTCCGCCGCCCGCGGCGACCCGCGCGTGCGGGGCGCCCTCGCCGCTGATCGCTGGAGCCGCGGCTGTCCTTGCCCTCTCGCTGGTGGCGGCGCACCTGGCAGGCGCGGTCCGGGGGTTTCCCATTCGCGAGACGCTGCCGCCGAGGTGTCGGGCCCAGGTGCGAGAGCGCGAGGCGCCCCAGCTCACATTGGAGGAGCAGGCGCGCGCGCAGCTGAGCTTCATGAGGAGTCGCCCGGCCCCGCGCCAGGCGTGATGGCGCGTTCGGCCCCGCGGGACTTCCTCTTGGTGAGGCGTCGCGGCGTCCATCGGCCGGAGGCGTTCCACGCGCGACTGTTGCTGGCGGTCAGGCCTGGCTCGCACGACGCGTGCGCGCTCGCGCCGGATCGCGATCATTACGAGGAGACGTTCGCGGTCAGCGCCGATTTCAGCGATGTCTTGGTGCTCTCGCTCGCGGCCAAGGTGCCGCGCGCTGTCGCGGCGGCGGACATCTACGGCGTCCGAGCGGCTCCGCCGCGGCCGCTGGTGGACGCCTACGCGATGCTGGGTGCCCACGCGCTCGGGGTCGCCTATCCGCCGCTGCCGCTGGTCTTCCACGTCGACCAGGCGCCCGGCGGGGGGGCCGCCGCGGTGGCCGCTGGCGCGGGCGGAGGCGGGACCTGTGGCGCAGGCGCGCTGCTGCCTGCCGCCGCCGGCGGCGCCCTAGCAGCCCCCGCCGCTGCTGGCCCTGCCGCTGTTGTATAGGAGGCTTGATCGCGCCTTGCGGGGGGCGTCCGCGGCGGCGGCGATCGGCGCTGCGGCGGCCCCCGCGCCGGGCATCCCCCCAGTGCTGGGCGGAGGTGATGGCGCGGCGGCGGCCGCTGCAGGAGGTCAGCTGGTTCCCCCTGCTGTCCCGAGCTGGTATTCTCTGGACGGCCGCGCAGAATGCACGGCGGGCGATCTGGCGCGCCATCAGCTGCCCGCAGGCTCGGCTTTGCGGAACGATAGAGCCGTCGCGCAGGCAGGTGGCTGGTCTTTGAGCGCGGCGCAGCTTCCGCTTTCCGACGCGCCGGTGCTGGCCCGCTGAGACGCGCGCGCGATGGCCGCGAGGATGGGCGCTCAGGTCGAACGCCGTCGTTCTTGGGATGACGCAGTGCTCAGCTCGTCGGAGAATTCGGTTCAGGGCGGCTGGGATCTGCTGGGGCCGCGCAGTGCGCTGTGTGCGGCACATGAAGCACGTGCGGGACAAAGGCAACAGCGCCTTCCACGCGCGCGAGAACTGGGCCAGGCTTTCCAGAGCGCCGTCTGGCGACAGGAGTGCGCGCGAGCACGAGGTCCTGAGCCGCGTCGTCGACGCGGCCGTGATGCAGGACCAGCTCAGCTGCCCGGCGCTCATGTGCTTCGAGCTGCTTGCTCGCAGGATGGCGTTGATCAAGGAGGCGCATCGCATCTCGCCGAGCCAGCCCGACCACGGCTCAGCCGACCAGCTCACGGGCTGGAGTCGCAGGGCAGGAGGAGCTGCCAACGCGCCGAGCTCGTCGGCGCACGTGGCGGACCAGCTGGAGCAGGCGTCGGCCATCGCAAGGGGGGCTCGCAAGGCGCGCGAGGAGACCGTCGCGAGAGCCAAGGGCATGGCGAAGGGCGGCAAGGAAGACTCGGCGGGAGCCCGTACCGCAGGAGCCCCACGACGCGGAAGAGCCCCGGGTGTCCGCGTTTGGGCACGCCCGCCCCTGCCACCCTGCGGCGACAGCTGGCGGCGAGGTGCGATGAGTGCCAAGGGTGCTGTTCCCGCTCCCGAGTTGAAGAGGCGACGCCATACGCCTCATTTCTCTTTCAAGCTGTTCAACAGCGGCTGCGTCGGCGACGCGCCAAGGGCTGGCGAGCTGATGAATCCATCTCCTCCTTGAATGAGCTCTACGGCGCGCCTGTGGCGACGACGGCCGCGCCGTCTCGCGCGGAAAGGAGCGCGGCTCAAGTCTAGGCTCAGCGCGCAGTTTTGAGGTGCGCATAACCCGCTGACGTGCCTTCTTTTTTTTGCCAACGAGAAGCCGCCCGCGAGCATCTCGGCCTCGACCTCGTCTATGATCACTGAGTGGTCCGTCCCAAGCACTGCAGCCAGATGCGATGCCGCGCTGTTCGAGGTGCTGGAGGAGTTGGAGTAGCCACCCGCCGCACTTTCGACCCTGACGGGGCTTTGTGCCTCCGAGAGTTCAAGCTGCGCGCGATGTTGACTGAAGTTTTTTTCGGCCAGCGACGCGAGAGCGAGCCGCCCGCGGGCGGTGCTTTACATGGGCCAGGCGCTGGCCAAGGACGCGGACCAGCACGCGGCTTTCGTCGGGAGGCTCGATAGGGGCAACATGCTGCGCTACACGACCAACGCACAGGACGCGATCACGCCGTTCTTCGTTTGCAAGAAGTCGGACAGCCTGAGGATTGTTTGGGATTGCAGGTCCGTGAACGCCCGGATCACCAAGTGCCCGAGACTGAACATGCCGTGAGACAGCAAGTTCGCCGACGTAGAGGTCCACCCTGGAGAGGAGGTCTTCGCGGCGCAGGTGGGCCTGGCGAACAACTTCTACGAGCCGGCGATCGAGCCCGAGCTGTCGGAGTGCTTCGCGCAGCCGCCGCTGGACGCGGCGCTGCTGCAAGGTCGCTGCCGTCTCCCAGCCGGCATTGCGGAGCTGCCCGATGGCTCGCTGGTGGCGCCCGCGCTGGCTGCGGCGCCCATGGGCTGGAGCTGGGCGACGCGGGTCGCCCAGCGCGTGGTCTATCACCGGCATCGCCAGGCCATCTGCAGCAAGGCGCTGCCCGTGGACCGCATCATGAGTGACGAGAAGCCCGCGCCCGACATGTCGGATGGGAAGCCTGCGCTCCTCGCCTACGCCGACAACCTGAAGGTGATTGGCTCCAACTCGAGGGGGGTTGGGGAGCGCAGTGACGAGTTGGTGGATCACTTCCGCAAGATCGGTTTCGTGATTCACGAGATCTACGGGCCCTCGGCGGACGCGGTTACCACGGGCCACAGAGTCTTGGGCCGCGAGAGGGTCATCGCGCCGACGGGCCGCAAGCTGGAGCTGCTGAGGGCCGTAGGCCCGCGGCTGCGCAGGCGCCCCTGCATCAGCGGCAAAGTGCTGGAGCGGTTCGTCTGCCATTGCACTCGCCGTTGCCTGTTGCGTCGTGAAATGTTTGCTTCCATCACGTCTACGCCTTCATAGTTCATAGCAGCTCGCGCCCAATTCCGTTCTCGCGTCTGGGGCTCGGTCTGTCGGGAGATCCGAAGGTTCATCGCTTTGTTGCTCTAGGGCTCTAGGGCGGCGTCTTCGGATGCCTGTCTGATGGGCTATGCGGCGTGCTCTCGGGCTTTGTTCCCAGAGGCCATCGGGGAGCTTGGAGGTGCGAGGGAGAAGTCCAGGGATGCCGCTGGCATCCCAGCGATCCGCGCACCGGACCATTCCCTCATCGGCACGGAAGTCCTTAGCAATGCGAACACGGTCAAGCCCATGGGCCCGCAAGGCTTTCAGGAAGGCTCTTGGCGAGAGCCCGATCTTCACCGAAATCCCCGGGGAGCTCCTGGGCCCCAAGGACTGGCAGCTTGACTTCGCGGCGCGTCTCTCGGAGGCCGCAACGCATCATGGTACTGGAAGGCAGGGGCTCTGTGGCGGCCCTCAGACATCAACTGCGTTCGGTTGGGGGTTTCGGCTGCTCACTTCTACATATTGAGGATCACGCTCATTTTGCCACCAGAGAAGGGGAGGCCTTCATCCCCAGGAGTGTTGAGGGCATGTCGGCGCCTGCTCGCACTTTCACTCGCGGCAGATGCGCGGGCGCGGCGTCGCGCATGGCGACCCACGGCTCTGAGAAGGTGAGGGGGCATTTATCGACTCGGAGGCGCGCCGCTTCGCCCTGGGGCCTTGACAAGCAGACCAGGTCGATCTTGCGCGAGATCAAGTGAGCATCACTCCTCTTTGGCTTAGGCGACGCCACCGACCTGGCGCTGGCGGCCGCGAAGCTGGCCTCTTGGCCCCGCTACCTCGGCGCCCTGAGGCGGCCGCATGCGTTCTTCGTCCGCAGGGCCTTGACCATTACCTCGCTCGAGTCGGCGGATGTTTTCATGGTGGAGCTGGTCCAAGAGATGCACGCCGACGGCGACGACCGCTCCGCGGGGCAGGTGCTGCACGCGGCCGGGCAGGCGAGATGCCCGTTGGCGGGCCGCAGGGGCGCCTCGCTTACACGCGCTTTTCGAGGCCTCCAGGCTTGGGCGAGGCCCCACCCTGCGACGACGAGGCCGCCCACGCCGTGGATCGTCGCGGCGCTGGTGGCCCAGGTGATGATCGACTGGGGGGGGGGGGGGCCGCTGGCGGCGCTGCTGGCGGTATTCTGCTTCGCGTGCTACCTGGGGCCCTCGGAGGGGCTGGACCTGCAGGTGGCCGACGTCGCGGCGCTGTCGCACCCCGCCTCCGCGCTCGCGGCGATCAACCTCCACCACCCCGAGGAGAGAGGCCAGACATCGAAGACCATGGCGACCAACGAGTCAAAGAGAGCTTGTTGATCGATCACCCTCGTCGCGCCTTCGTCGGCCAGTCCCTCCCCCCGGCAGCGCGGAAGACCGCAGGAACGAGGATCTCCCCGTTCACGATGCCGCGGTCCAACGCACTCTTCCAAGCGGCCCAGGCGGAGAGGGGGATGGGCAAAATTTACGCCCTATACCAGCTCCGGCACGGCGGCCCCTCGGAGGACAAGAGGGGCAACCTGCGGACGCCGCGAGAGGTGAAGCAGAGAGGCCGCTGGAGCGCCGACGCCTCGATGCGGCGCTAAAAGGTGGCGGCCAGACTGCAGCGCGAGGAGGCGCGGCTGCCGCGAGAGGCGCGCGGGCGGGCGCTCGCGGCGACAGGCAGCCTGCTGGCTGCCCTACGGCTGCCTTGGGCCGCCGCCAGGCGCCCGCCGCCGCCGCCTGGGTTGCTTCGTCGAGGTCTTCGCTGGGCGCCGCAGCCTCTCTCGCGAGCTCGCGCGGAGGGGTTTTACAGTCTGCACCTTTGACGTGGCGCACGCCGCCGGCCAAGACATCTTTAGGGCTGACGCCTGGCACGCCTTCGTTTTTCTCGCTTGTGCTTCTGACTGTCGCCTCGTCTGGCTGGGGGGCCCTTGCGCCAGCTGGTCCAGAGCCCAGAAGGGGAGGGCCTGGTCCCGCCCTCCTTCGGGGCTCGGGGCCAGGGCAGCTTGGCGCCCCTGGCCTCAGCGAAACGGATTCTAAGAAGGCCCGCTCAGGCAACTCTCTGATGCGGGCCCCAGCGGCCCTCGCTCGATTGTGCTGGGATGCCCGAGTTCGCGTGGTCACCGACAACCCAATGACCTGGATGATTTGGTTGATTCAACAGCTCCATTGTTTAAGGCGTCTTGGGGCTGAAACGTTCACAGCTAGCTTCTGTCCGTACGTAGCCCCGTGGCAGAAGAATTCTTCAATGCTTGCGCTCGGGTGCCCGTCTCTGGTAAATGCCAGTAGATGCGTAATACACACAGGCCGTTGTTCCGCTATAGATAAGAAGCTTGAGCAGTTCGTCGGTATGACGGCAGCTGGAAAATGCAGGACTTTAGCTGCACAGCCCTACCGATATTTCTTCGTGAAGCATGTGTGTGGTCTTCTCTTGGTATGCAGCCAGCCCTAATCTTGGGGTTGGGGGTCCCGACGCGCTTTTCTATGCCTGTGATCAGCGTGTGTTCGCTAGCCGCTCTCAGGCCCTTCAGTCCTATCGGATATGCTTCGCGCCTCTGGCGGTGATAAAGCAGAGCCACATGAATGAGCTCGCTCGGGGATGTTGTCTGCGCGTGGAGAACCACGCTGTCTTGGAAGCGTCGTTCCATTCCATGGCAACGATGGCTCAAGTTTTTTTCTGGCGATCCCCGAGCCTAGCCGCTTCTCCCTCCTGCTCAGCAAAGCTTAGGGTTCTCGACACGCTTTTCAGTGCCTGTAATCAGTGAATGCTCGCTGGCCTGCTCTCAGGCCCTTCAGTGCTATCGGATATGCTTCGCACCTCTGGCGGTGGTTAGAAAGCAGAGCCACATACATATGCTGCGAGGGAGTCCTGAGCGTGAGTGCGACTCCTTGGTGCCTGAGTGTCAGGGGCGCTTCGCTTGTTTAAATTGCGGGGGGGGGGTCCAACGCAAGAGTGCGATTCTTGAGAAAATCGCAAGCAGGTCTTGAGCGACGCCGCGGCTCCAGAGCGCCGTAAGAGCGATTCCTGCATAACTTGTACGGAAGTCTCAGGCGAGAGCGCAATTTTTGAGTAACATGCGAGGTCGTCTCAGGCGGGAACGGGGGTCGTGGCTAAATTGTGAGGAGGTTTCAGGCGGGAGCACTTGTTGTTGTAAACCGGGGGCGAACAACGCAGTTTGACCCCCGTATGAAAATGGTGCGATCCCCGGGGGGATCAGTTCAGATTAAAAACACAATGGTCACCGGAGGGGGAGTCAACTAAGTTTGTTGTTCCAGTCGTGGGAGATTAACAACAACACGAACAACAGCAACAACAATAACAATAACCGCAACAACAACAACGATCCGCATCGCGGAATCCCATTTCAGCCACGCACCCAAGGACAGTGAATGACCGTTCGGCCCCCTCACTCTGATACTAACCGGGAACAGTGATCAGCCCGTCCCACAAGCGAAAGAGTGAGCTTCGGCAGAGAGAGAGAGAGAGAGCGATAGAGAGATAGAGAGAGAGAATATTCAACTCGTTACAACCATCTGCGTTCAGATGGTTTGTGGGATCTTTCATTCAGTGATTCCAGGGCGAACGTTTTGTGATCGTCGCGAAAGGTGCGACTTTTGATGCGGCGCGCTTGTCACCCGTGTGCGTCAGAGATTTGGTTGTTGAGGCAACCCACTTACCACCTACCGTGAACATTGCCAACTCGATCAACTCTTGCATTTTCTCGGTGATCGTCAGTACCGTCATGCGCAAGGAATTTGGTTGCGATGGCTCGATTTCGAAAACTGGCATTGGCCCTTCAACAACTCAGCACCTCGAGGCCGAACCGCAACATCATGAGCCGAGGGGACGCGCGACGAGCAACAGCTGCTCACCCATTTTTCGTACAACATACAGGAAGGGGAGGGGGAAGGAGGAGGGAGAGGACGAGGAGGAGGAGGGGGAAAAGGAGGAGGAGGAGAAGGAGGAGGAAATGGGGGAGCAGGAGGGGGAGGATGAGGAGGGGAGGAGGAGGAGGAGGAGGAGGAGGAGGAGGAGGAGGAGGTGATGGGGGACGAGGAGGAGAAGGAGGAGGAGGAGGAGGAGGAGGACCAGTGACAACCCAAGAGTCATCAACGATGTTGGAAGAACCCCTCCCTCCAAGCTCCCTCTTCTCAGCCCCCTGCAACGATTCATTTCCACAGGGAACTGCCCTTTTGGAAAGCAACCCCACAGGGAACTGCCCTGTTGGAAAGCAACCGTTTGAAAACCCTGAGGCATGCCAAAACATTGTTGTCGGGATTCCAAGGCAACGGACCAACGTGACTGTTGCGTCTTGGCGATCTTGCACGGTGCCAGAACACCATTCTTGGGACTTCATCACTGCGAACCAACGTAAATGATTCACCCTCATAATCCTGAATCCTTCCAAAACACAATTTCTGGTACGACGATCATGGGAACCCGTGAAACTCTTGCAAATGTTACGGACGAATGTCCGCGACGCTAACGCGAGAGCCACAGTTTGAAAAGGAACCGCCCTCAATGTGTGAAGCTCCTGCAACTTTTAAAATTAATGAACGCGGCTTGAATGCGAGGGCCACATGTTGAAAGCCACGCGCCGTCAATCCGCTAAGCGCCTACAACTGGTTAAAACGAATGTGCGCGTTCAGGCGAGAGTCACATTCTGAAAGTGACCCGCCCTCCATCTGTGAAATTGTTGTCAGTGTTAAGCTTCAGCGTCATCAATGGTCAGGAAGTCTGAGGCGAAACGCCCGGCCCGCCCTAAAAATTGGCCTCGGGATGCGACAGGGAGGAGGAGGAGGTGGAGGAGGAGGAGGTGGAGGAGGACGAGGACGAGGAGGAGGAGGAGAAAGACAAGGAGGAGGAGGAGGAGGAGGAGGAGGAGAAGGACAAGGAGGAGGAGGAGGAGGAGGAGGAGGAGGAGGAGGAGGAGGAGAGGGAGGAGGAGGAGGGGGAAGGGCAGGAGGAGGAGGCGGAGGAGAAGGAGGAAGAGGAGGAAATGGGGAGGAGGGGGGAGGAGGACTCGTTCGGACACCCTCCCCATTGGCGGGCGGCGACCCTTTTCGGGTCCCCGTCCGCAGCCCGTCCGGCGTCCTCCCTCCCCGTCGTCGTCCTCGCCGCCGCCCCCCTCTTCCCCCCCAGCTTTGGTCAGGAGGGGAAGAAACACACAGACACAATTAATCGTCGATTCCCAGGAAAATATGCGAAAATATGGGAAGTGGTGGGGAAGACAAAAACCCAGAAAATATGGGGAAATATGGGGAATAATTTTATTTGTGTGTATTTATTTGTGTGTCCCAGGGCCCCTTGATTTGGGCCTTGACGGCATGGTCCTCACTCCTGGCATGCCAGCTGTGCTGGCTCGTGTTCACAACGGCCGCCCAGCGTACCGCCGCGAGTACCGCCCCCAGTTCACGCCGACGGAAGCCACCTCGGGCTTGCCCTTTTGGCTCGCGGGGGGAGAGGTCCTCCTCGCCTGCTACGCCCTCCGCTCGGCATGCCTCTCCTCCTTCGTATCCGCGTGCTTCTCATGTTCCCTCTTTTTCATTGTCGCTGGCTTCCTTCTCAACCTTTCCTAGGGCCCGAGCACCAGCCTTCCAGCGGGCACGCGCGGCCATCCGCTGGGGCCTCGGGCGGAGGCCATGAGCCACGCGGCCGTTGAGGCCTATCCCGCACTCTCTCACTTGCTTCGTTCGCTCACCCGCTCGACTCATCCAAGCTTGGCTTTACCTGTTCCGTGTCAAAGCTGACATAAGCGGGGGCTATTCACGCTTTCTCGATCGCCATATCAACCTCATCCAACCCACTTCGCCGCAACATCACTTGTCCCCTCTCCATTGTTATCCTCTTACTCGCGTGCCTCCTACACACAAGCACAAACACATACACAACACAACCACAAACACTTTTGCGTCGGCGGCTAGGCAGGGGTCGTCTGCGCTTGCGGGAGAAGCGAACTACACGGGGGCACCGTTGTAGCGAATTGGCCATCATGCAAGAGGCAGGGAGGGCGCACACACACACATATGTTTATAGATGTGCATATATATATATATATATATATATATAGGAATTGATGTTCTGACCGTCGCCGTGCAAATGCAGGGTCCCGGGTGGGTCCTCTTCGGGGTCATTTGAAGCCGTTTTCGGGCCGCTTTGGGGGATTCCTGGGCCGTCTTGGGGCCCTCTGAGGCTTCTGGTCCCTCAGAGCAATAGTGGGAGACTCTTGGGGCTGTTCTGGGGCGGTCTGGGTGCCCAGTTGGACCCTTCGGCGAAGCCCGCTACGGTGCCACGAACGTGTGGGTGGTGCACCGAAATGTGGCGGGTGATCATGCGAACCCTGCCGCTGGGGCCTTCGGTGCAGCTCTACATGTGGCCGCGAAGTTTGCGAAGGGTGCGCAGAATTAGAGCGGGTCACCATGCGGACCCTGCCTCTGGGGCCTTCGGCGGAGCTCCCGATGGGCCCACGAAGCGTACAAGGTGTGTGTGTGTGTGTGTGTCTGTGTCTGTGTCTGTGTCTGTGTCTGTGTCTGTGTCTGTGTCTGTGTCTGTGTCTGTGTCTGTGTCTGTGTGTGTGTCTGTGTGTGTGCTGAAATTCGGCTGGTAATCATGCGAACCCTGCCACTGTGGATGCCGGCGGAGCCCCCTACGGGGCCACGAACGTTTGGGTGGTGCACCGAAGTGTGGCGGGTGATCATGCGAACCCGGCCGCTGGGGCCTTCGGTGCAGCTCTACATGTGGCCGCGAATCGTGCGAGGGGTGCGCATAATTAGGGCGGATCACCATGCGGACCTTGCCTCTGGGGCCTTCGGCGGCGCTCCCGATGGGGCCACGGAGCGTACAGGGTGTGGGCCGAAATTCTGCTGGTAATCATGTGAACCCTGCCACTGTGGCTGCCGGCGGAGTCCCCTATGGGTTCACGAAACGTGTGGGGTGTGTGCCGAAATGGGGCGGGAATCTGTGCGGACCCTGCTGTTGGGGTCTTCGGTGGAGCCCCCTATGAGGCCACGAACCGTGTGAGGGGTGCGCCATACTTGGGCGCCACGGGTCAACCTGACTGTTGCGCCTTGACGATCTTGAATGGTGCCAGGACGCCATTCTTGGGATTTCAACATTGCGAACCAACGTAACTGATTCACCCTCTTAATCCTGAATCCTTCCAAAACACCATTTCTGGTGCGCTGACTATGGGGATCTGTGAAAATCTTGCAACGAATGTGCGTGGCTCTGAGGCGAGAGCTAGATTTTGCAACGGAACCGCCTCCAGCCCGTGAAACTTCTGCAAATGTTTAAAACGAAAGTGCGCAGCGCTAAGCGAGAGCCAGTTATCGGAAGACATCCACCCTCAAGCCGTGACACATTTTAAAGTTTTTTGAGACGAATGTGCGCGGCGTTAAGGCGACATCCAGGTTTTGCAACCCACCCGCCCTCAATCCGTTAAAATGGTTAGAACGAATGCGCGCGCCGCTTAGGCGAGAACCACATGTTGAAAACGACCCGCCCTGCAGCTGTGAAACGGTTGTCAACGTTTCAGCTTCAGGGTCATCAGTGGTGAGGACGTCTCACGCGAAACGCCCGGCCCGCCCTAAAACCTGGCCTCGGGGTGCGACAGGGAGAAGTTATTCATACGGAAAAAGGAATGGACGAGGAGGAGGGGGAGGAGGAGGAGTAGGAGGAGGAGGAAGAGCATGCGAGGTGACATGGAGCGCGGCGCTGCAAGCTCGAAACGCACAGGAGGGTTGGGAGCAAATGTTCCACGGTGCGGGGAGTTCTGGAACCCTCGCTCCCCCCTCTGCCCCTCCGCCCCCCGCTCTCTTCCCCCCCTTGGATTCTCCACCGCCTCCCCCGCCTCCGCCCCTCGCCAGGCGCGTGGGCCTGCCCCGCTGAGCAGGGTGTCCGCGAAGTTCAGGCCCTCTATGGGGTGGCCAGGGCCAGAGCGGACACTGCACCGCCGCCGCGACGGCGACTGCCAGCGCCGCCGCCGCCGCAGTCGGTGGGCGTTCCCGTCCGAGCGCGACTGTGGGGCCAGGTCGGGGTGGCCCCTGGACCCCTCGGCGGACCTGCGTGTGCCCAGCCTCTCCGAGGTCGCGCGCAGGAGCTCCCCGTGGGCGGAGAGCATATCCGCCTCCACGGCCTCGCAGGCTGGGCCCCCTGGCCCGCGACCCCGTCGATGCACGGCGTTGTTCTCGCGGACGCCCGGGACGGAACGCATCCATGCACAACCGCGCATCCAGGGGACTCGCGCCCGGGGGTCCCGACCGCCAGGCGGCTCTGATGTGGACACGCTCGCCGCTCCCGGGCTCCGGGGGAGCGAGGTCGGAGCCGACCTGGACAAAGTTTGATGGGCCAATTTTCCACCACCTCTACCATAGGCAGGAGAAGAGGGAGGAGGGAGGAGGAGGAGGAGCAGGAGGAGGAGGAGGAGGAGGAGGCGGATCAGGAGGAGGAGGCAGGAAGAGGAGGAGGAGGAAGAGACGTAGGAGGAGGAGGAGGAGGAGGAGGAGGAGGAGGAGGGAGGAGGAGGAGGAGGAGGAGGAGGATCAGGAGGAGGAGGAGGAGGGGGGAGGAGGAGGAGGAGCAAGAGGAGGAGCAAGAGGAGGAGGAGGAGGGGGAGAGGAGGAGGAGGAGGAGGAGGAGGAGGGAGGAGGAGGAGGAGGAGGAGGACCTCCCCATCCTCCGTTCCCCACCGTCCTACCTATGGTATTGGTTGTGGAAAATTGGCCCATCAGTGTTTTCCCTGAGCAGGAGCGGCGGCGCCACGGACGGTGCCGCCGCCGTGCCGCCGAGGTGCAAGACCAGCGCTAACCGCATGACTGTTTGCAACCCCTGGTCTCGTGTAGGAGAGGAACAAGTACACGGAGACAGTGAATCGTCGACTCGACCCCAGAAGATGTGGGAAAAAATTGGAAGGGGGGGGCAAGACGAAAGTCCAAAATATATGGAAAAAGATGGGGGGGGCTGGGATTTGCGTGTGTGTGTGTGTGTGAATGTGTGTGTGTGTGTGTGTGTGTGTGTGTGTGTGTGTGTGTGTGTGTGTGTGTGTGTGTGTGTGTGTGTGTGTGTGTGTGAGGGTGTGTGTGTGTGTGTGTGAGTGTGTGTGTGTGTGTGAGGGTGTGTGTGAGGGTGTGTGTGTGTGTGTGTGTGCTTACCCGTGTGCCCATAGACCCAGTCTTTCTGCGCCATTTCTCGAAGCGACCCCTCTGTGATAGCCCCTGCGCCCGAGAAACAACGACAACGCCCGGCTCGAACACATCGAGACGCCAGGACCTCAGGGGCCCCGAGCTGCCGCGCGCTGGAGCGGCCTCGCCTCCTGCCTCGCCGCCGACGAACGAACAAACGGCCCCTCCTCCTCCTCCTCCTCTCCTCCTCTCCCCCCTCCTCCTCCTCCCCTCCTCCTCGCCTCCTCCTACCTCCTCACTCCTCCCGAGGTCTCTGTGACGGCCCCCGTGGGCCCGCGGGCGGCCCCCCGCGCGCCGGCGGCCGGAGAAGCGGCGAAGAGGGCCAGAGGCGCCAGCAGCAAGCAAGCATCGGCGCCCGCAGCAAGCGACAATCCTCCTCCTCCTCCTGCTCCTCCTTCCTCCTCTCCTCCTCCTCCTCCTTCCTCCCTCCTCCTCCTCCTCCTCCTCCTCCTCCTCCTCCTCTCCTCCTCCCTCCTCCTCCTCCTCCTCCTCCTCCCTCCTCCTCCCTCCTCCTCGAGTTCCTCCTCCTCTTCCTCCTCCTATTCCTCCTGCAGGGCGCACGCGCGCGTGCGTGCCTGCCCGCGGCGTTGGCGAGCGTGCCTGCGGGCGCAGAGGTCATGCTGTTGGCACGCGTGCGGGCGTGCGCGGTCTGCACCGGCCGGGGCACTGGAGCCTCGGGGCGGGGCCGGGGAGCGGGGCTGGGCAGCCGAGGGGGAGGAAGGAGAAGAAGGAGTACGAATAGAAAAAAGAAGAAGACGAGTAGTAATAGTCAGAAGAAGCAGGAGAAGGAGAAGGTGAATACTCAGAGCAACCATATCCATACTCGTAGCACTAATTATTGTGCTGGCCTTCGGACAGTAACGCCGATCCAGGGGTCTCTGGAGAATGAGGATGATGATGATGATGATGATGCTGATGATGATGATGATGATGATGATGATGGTGATGGTGATGGTGATGGTGATGATGATGATGATGATGATGCTGCTGATGATGATGAAGATGATGAGTATGATGATGGTGAAGGTGAGGTGATGATGATGATGATGATGATGATGATGCTGATGTTGGTGATGATGTGGATGATTGGGATAATGTTTATTATGGTGAGGGACATGGTGAAGAGCATGAAGATGGTGATGACGACGGCGAGAATCAGGATTGTGATGCTGGTTATGGTGATGGTGGTTGTGATGATGATAGCGGTGTGCCCACAATGATGTTGATAAGGATGATGACGTTGGTGTTGATGTTGATGATGTGAATTCGCAGGGTACTAAAGAGGATGCAGTTGGCGAGAGCGGCGATGGTGATGGTGGTGTTGCTGATGATGATGGAGATGATGATGACGATGATGATGTTGATGCTGATGTTGATGATGATGACGATGACTATGAGGCCGTTGATGATGACGAGGAGGAGGATGAGGATGATGACGGTGGCCATGGTGATGGTGGTGGGTATGTTGATGACGACCGTTATGATGAAGATGATGAAGAGCAAGAGGTAGGCCATCATATGCTACGTCTTCCGTCTGCACATCTTGTGGAGCCCATGAAAGGGGCCGTCCTGGGGCTGTTTTTGGCTTTTGCGAGGAGGGGGAAAGAGGATGGAGGAGGGAGGGCGAGGGAAGAGGGAGAAACGGGCAGGCAAGAGGTATGGGGGAGGAGGGAGGAGGGAGGAGTGAGAAAGGAGGAGGAGAGGAGGGGAGGGAGGCAGGGATGAGGGAGGAGGGAGAGGTGAAGGAGGAGGAGGAGGAGGAGGAGCAGAGAGGAAGGAGCATGAGGAGGGAGGAGGAGGAGGAGGAGGAGGAGGAGGAGGAGGAGGAGCAGGAGGAGGAGGAGGAGGAGGGAGGAAGCGGAGGGCGCCCTCTTGGGCCGTTTCGGGGTCGTCTTGGGAGCCTCTTGAGCCGTCTTCACACGATCTCGGGGGCTTCTGGGACCGTCGGAAGCAAAGCCCCCCCGCCCCCGAGCACTGCATGGCGCCGGGAATGGCGTCCCCCCCCCCTCCCCCCTTGCAGAGCGAACCCTCCCCCCCTCCTGGCTCCCGAGCACTGAATGGCGTCGGGGAGGATGGCGTCCCCCCCCCCCCCCCCCCTTGCAGGGCGAACCCCGCCCCGGCTCCCGAGCACTCGTCCACCCCCCCCCCCTGCAGAGCGAACCCTCCCCCCCCCGGGCTCCGAGCACTGAATGGCGTCGGGAATGGCGCCCCCCCCCCCCCCCCCCCAGGCAGAGCGACCCCCCCCTCCCGGGCTCCCGAGCATTGAATGACGTCGGGAATGGCGTCCCCCCGCCTTGCACTTGCAGAGCGAAGCCCCCCCCGGCCGGCTCCCGAGCACTGGTCCACCCCCCCACTTGCAGAGCGAACCCTCCCCCCCACCCCGGGCTCCCGAGCACCGAATGGCGTTGGGCCTGGCGTTCCTCCCCCCCTCCGTGCAGAGCGACCCCCCCCCCGGCTCGCGAGCACTGAATGGCGTCGGGTATGGCGTCCCCCCCCCCCCGTGCAGAGCGACCCCCCCGCCGACTCGCGAGCACTGAATGGCGTCGGGAATTGGTTCCCCTCCCCTTGCAGAGCAAACCTTGAGCGAGCTCAAGTCCACGCTCTCAGAAGCTCACACGCCGAATTGGCGGATATTCATGAAATTATAGTAATACTGGTAAGAAGAATACGTGTACTGATAGTAAGATTGGTAATACTAATCGTAGTCGGAAGGAGAAGAAGGAGAAGAAGCAGCTGCACAAACTCGGCGGCGAGCTGCGGGGGGCAGTGCTCGTTTCGATTATTTCAGTTCGATGTGATTCGATTTCGATGGCTTCCAATGCCGATTCGGTCTGGATTCAGATTCCGATGTGGATTCCGACTTCTCAACGTAAGCCTACTACCCTGCCGATTTCCGCCGATTCGACTTCTCCCGACTCGGTTGCCGATTTACACCGACCCGGTTCCTTTCGATCGCCGATCCGTTTTATCCATTCGATTCTGGTCTTGTGGGCGGAAAGGAGTGAGAAGGGGGCGGGCCTTCTCAGAAGGCTCGGGAGGTCGCTGGTCAGCCGAGAAGTGTTCTAAGGAAGCCGGGGGGCTTCTAAGAAAGCCAGGAGGCTTCCGAGAAGGCTCGTCCCCTCTCACGCCCCCCCCCCAGGCGCGCCGCCTACAAGTACAAGCTTTCGGAGCTCCGCGCGCATGTCTCAGATCGCTTCTGGGCGTTGGAGCCGACGGGGGGTCTGAGATGGCCCAGCACTGCTTCTGGCCAGCAGGGCCTTCGGACCGTCAAACAGGTATCTGCGGTGATAAACTGACAAGATGGACCCCTGGGAGGGGCTTGCGGCTCCATTTTGAGCGACTGTGCTTATCCCCCCTCTTGGTCGATTTTCTCGGAGCCCAGCCAATCCAGACCCTCCCCGCCCCCCGGCCGCCTCCAAGATGGGCCCCCCTGGCGGCGCCCCTCACGACGCGGCCCCTGCGCCGATCGAAGACATCTGTGCGGCCCTCCAGAAGCGCATGTTGATGAAGTCGTTCCACGCAATCGTTCCTCAAATATGTATTAGCATAAAGGGGTTGTTACCAAGCCACATGGATTCTGTTTTTGTTGACCTTTTCCGGCTTTGTTGACGTGGCTATTGTTGACGTAACCATTGTTTTGTTTCATGTGGTTTGTGCATTCGTGCTTGGGGTCTCATCTGGGTTGTGTTGCTTTTTGGGGGCTTGACATAGGGTTGTGTTTTTTCATGTGGGTTGTGTTTCATGGGTCGACACAGGGATCACACTTCTTTTGTTGCTGCGGAGGAGGCGAGCGTCACAGCCTGCATGCGGCAGGTGGGATCCGTGTCCCCCCGGCCCGCGCAGCCCCTCTCGCCCCCCCCACCCCCCTGGGCATCAGCAGCAAGCGCTCTCGCGCGCACTGGGCCCCACCAGCAAGGGCCGAGTGACGGCCCCGTCATGAAGCATGCGAGGCCGGAGGGCAACGGGTCCTGCAGTTCTTTGTAGTTTCCGACCTGCGGGCGCCCTCCACGGGCCTGAGACATGTCGTCAAGCAACGCCTCGGGACGAAGCACTGGTTTTGGCTGAAAACCGCGAAGTCCAGGACCCCTTTCCCTCAGGACCCGTCTGCTTCATGAGAACGATCCGACACTGCGGTGCGGGGATTTATCCATAACCACAGCCTCGGGAATCGACGTGCTCGTTGCCCTAGCACATTGCTAGAATGGTTCAGCTCTTTAAGTACCCATATCCACCTTGCCGAGGTCCCTCCCAGGCTGTGATCATGGATAAGCCCCCGCCTCCAAAAACGTCCCTGCCACCCCCACCCCACTCGCAGTCGCTCCGGGGGGAAGCTCAACAGAATTCCGAATGTTGTCGAAGGAACATGGGCTGCTGAAATGGCGTCGACGGGAGCACCGGGATGTCGAGAAGAACCCAATAACGAGCCAAACAAAGGGAGGGTGAACGAAAACAAAATCTTCATGTAACGAGAAACGTAGACATGGTGATGGAACTCGTCGATGTTTTTTATGTCGGGTGCACGTTGGGCGCGCATGGTGTGGCGCCGCGTCGCATGTCTAGCACCGCGCTTGCACATGAATGTCAGCTTGTGGCCCATAGCCAAGAAGCCGGGCGAGTGATCAAACACACGTTCCCCCTGCTTGGGCTAACTGCGGCGGGGCGCCAGCCCGACGGAAGCACATGACGGCGGCGTCCGTGATCAGAGCCGGCACGCGGCCGCCAGCTTTAAGTCGGGCATGTCCCTCTACAAGAGGAGTTGTCAATATTTTAAAAAATAGTAAACCAATAGTCTGGGACTTTCTCTTTTTCTCTATTTGGTTTGAGCATGTTTCTGCTATTCCTCATTTTTCATACAACATCCGCCTCTAGGAGAACATGCCCGACCTAACGCCGGCTGGAGGGCGACAGGTGCGTCGCGAGCGGCAGCAGCGCCTCCGCTACAGCGGGGCGGTTGGGCCAGCATGGCGCCAGACCAGCAGGGCAGGAGGTGCGGCGAGCGAGGGGGGAAAGTGAGAAGGAGAAGGCCTTCTCTAGGGGAGCGAAGAAAGACATAAACACCAAAACTCGGAGGTCCGCGCGGATTTCTCGGATCTGCTCTGGACCCCTCTCCCTGGTGCGCGGAGCGCGCCATGGGCGGCGCCGGCGAGAAATCCGCGCGGACCTCCGAGTTTTTATGTTTCTGTCATTCTTCGTTCCCCTAGGAGAAGGCCTTCTCAGAAGGTTCGGAAGTCCCCCGGCCTTCTGGGAAATTGTCGAAGCCTTCCCCGAAAACAAAGAAACATTTCTCTCAGAAGGCGCGAGGGCTCCTGAGGAGTCCCGCCGCCTTCTGAGAAGGCCTTCCCCTGCTCATTTCCCCCCCTCGCTCGCCGCCAAAAGGAGGAGGCTGGCAGGAGGAGCGCCCCACGGTCGGCGGGCGGGGCCGACGTGGTTCCACCCAGCGGGGAAGAGGCCCAGGGGAAGAGGGGGAGGCGGAGGAGGAGGAGGAGGAGGAGGAGGAGGAGGAGGAGGAGGAGGAGGAGGAGGAGGAGGAGGAGGAGGAGGAGGAGGAGGAGGAGGAGGAGGAGGAGGGGGGAGGCAAGCGGCCGAGGCGAGCGGCAGGGGCTCCTCCTTCGGGCCCCCTCGGGGTCGACAGCGACGGCACCAGAGGGCGACGACGGAGCGACCGACGCCGCGCGCTGCGAGTGCCCCACGCAAAACGACATGGAGATCGGGACAAACTCGGATCGGGATAACTCGAGATCTCTGAGAATCGGCGGGTTTGGAGGATGTATTGGGCGCCGCGGCCGCTCCAGAGCGTTCCGGAACGCTCTGAGAGCGCTCTGGAACGCTCTGGAGCGATTTATCCCGATCCTAGCCCTGTTTTACCATGGGGTGGCTGCGTGGGCGGACCGACGTGGCCGAAGTCGACGGCAACGGTGACGTGGCGACGGCGGGAGGACCGGCAAGCGCGCTGCGGCGCTGCGCATGCCCCATCAGCGGGGGGGGGGCGCGGGAGGCGGGGCGCTGCGCGGGGCCGTCGTGGACGACGACGACGACGACGACGACGACGACGACGCCGACGACGACGACGACGACGAGGGCGACGACGGCGACGACGACGACGGCGACGACGGCGACGACGGCGACGGCGACGGCGACGGCGACGGCGACGACGACGACGACGCAGTAGCAGTCTTGGGGGCAGTATGCTGGTAGCGAGTAGCAGCGTTGGAGGCTGCAGCGTTGCTTGGCGAGGCAGGCGCCTGCCTGGCCCACTCGGGGGCCTCACGGTGGCCGCCCAGGGGCTCCTGGGCTCTCTGGGTCGACCGTCTGCGGGGCCGGATGGGGTCAAAAGGCGCGCATGTGGAAACGGCGATCCCGATGCCTCCTAAGGAGGCGGAGGGAGGTGGCCATCGCTGACGGATTTGTGCACTCCAGACTTCGTAAGAGAGGGATGGGGGGTCTCATTTCGGGGGGGGGGGGGTCTTTTCCAAGCTATCCTGGAGGGCCTGGGGGGGGCTGGGGACGATGTTTTGGAGGGTTCTCCCAGGGGGGGGGGTCTAAAACTTCTCGTCGGGGAGGGTTGAGACCCTTTTTTTTTTTTTTTACGAAATCTGGAGTACTGTGTCCCTGGCCTGCCTTCCGTAGGCCCTGCTCGGACATCTGGGGCCCTGCACAGGAAGGCTCGCCCCAGAGGGATCGAGAGGCTGACGTCCCTTCCCCAGGAAGTGGGCGTGAGATCCCCTCCCTTTTTAAAAACGAAATCTGAAACTGTGTCCCTGGCCTGCCTTCCGTAGGCCCTGCTCGGACATCTGGGGCCCTCCACGGGAAGGCTCGCCCCCGAGGCATCGAGAGGCCGACGTCCCCTCCCCAGGAGGTGGGCGTCTCCGCCGGCGGAGGGGTTCGGCAGAGGGGACGGCGGCAGCAGGAGTGCGGCGTCAACACTCAGGAGGGGAAAAACACACACAGACACAATGAATCGTCGATTCCCAGGAACATCTGGGAAAATATGGGAAGTGGGCTGGAAGACAAAAGGCCAGAAAATATGGGAAACATATGGGGAAGATTTTTGTTTGTGTGTATTGATTTGTGTGTCCTGGGGCCCCTTCAAACACTTGTGGATTCACGGCTGCTGGAGTCGGCCATGTGGGTCGGGTCGGCGCTCGCACCCGCCTCGTCCTGGTGTCGCCCCGGCGGTGTGTCGGTGCTGCTGCACGCGGTGGGCAGGAGGGAACGCCGCGCGGTGGTGCGGTAGGTTTGCGTCGTGTCGACCAGCGGCGACCCCAGCGCGGGCGTTCAAGGTTGAACGCCGCCGGCGGCCCAGAATCGATCGATGCTGAACGATCGGACGCTGCGGCAGTGGCCGATCGTTCAAGGTTGAACGATCCCTGCGGTGTCGAAAACCAGCGCTGGGGTCGGCACGACACGAACCTGCCGTACCTGTGGCGAGGCCTGAGAGTCAGCGGCCGCATGACGATGAGGGGGGCCTGGCCAGGGAGCTGGAGAGACTCGACCCGCTGCTGGCCGAGAACCCGGGCCGATGGGCGACGGCCTGGCTTTGCGTGTCGACGTGTCGGATTTGTCCGTTGCTTCTGCCCTCTCTCTTTTCCCTGCCCTTCACAATCCCCCTTGTCACACTCTGTGGCTCTTCTTTTGTACATCTATCAAAGTATCTCTGCATGTCCCTCCCTCCCTCCCTCTCTCTTTCTCTTCCCCCTCTCTCTTTGTATGTATGCATGTGCACATGTGTATATATATATGTGCATACATACATACATACCCTCTCTATCGGTCCCTCGTCATATCTCCTCTTTCTTCGTATATGCGTACATGAGATACACAGATGCGCGTGTGCCCGTTTATGTGAGGGTTCAGATGGTTGGCAACGCGCTCTTGCCAACATTATATCGGACGAGCGAGTGCTACCGCATGGGCCGACTGGGTTGTGTCACGTCTGCGCGTTTTGCAAGTCTGCATGTTGCGCCATGCATTTGATCAAAGCGGCTCTTGCTCGCTCTCATCAACGTATCGTGTTTGCCAGGTTCCGTTCGTTGTCTTTCTCCCCGACTAGCCCTCCTCGGAATTTGCGAGTTCTCCTCACTGCCTGCTGACGTTCAGTTGCCGTTCGCTCTGCATTGACCCTTCCAGTTCTGTGCTTCCCCCCTTCTCATTTACATAGTCCTGGTAAGACCTCCTGTCCAGGTGCCTTGTTCGCCACTAGCCCCGACTAGCCATGCTTCCATGTTGCCTAGTGCTGCTGGGATTCCCTTCAAGTCTCCTCAGGCAGCCCGTACTTGCCACGCTGCCCAGTTTTGTTGGGATCTCCGTTCGTTCGCCGCTGGCCTTGACAATCCCCGCTGCCATGATGCTTTACTCGTTCTGTGACCATTGCTGTTGGTTGCCCACCAGCCCCGATTTGTGTTAGTTCCTGTGGAGCTATGACCTAAGACCATGTGTTTATATGTGCTCCCGATTGCTCCCCCTTGTCCCCACTCTGCCTCACATCATCTTATCCGTATGATCTGCACCCCTTTCGCTTCCATTTTGTTCCCGTTTAATTCAATGCGCCTTCAGTTTGAGTTCATTGGCCTCCGCTAGCTTTCTGTGCTTATCCCACATGTTGCGCGCATCAAATTTGCATCAAGCTTTGCTTTACCAAGCATCAGACTGAAGAGGGGCCTGTCTGCAGGTGAACCTCCTGTCTGGCCGCCGGCGTGGCCTTTCCTCGAGCGGAGGCTCAGTGCTGCACGGCAGCGATGTTGCGGCCTGCAGGGGCCGGGGCGTGCCCCGACGTGGCGGCCGGTCAGCCGGCAGATGCCGCGGTTGGCTCGGCCGCCCAGGATGTGCCGCAGTGCCGCCTCGCCCCCCTCGACCAGCTCGTCGCGGAGTTCCGGAGCCGTGTCGGCGCCGCGGCCCCCCCGCGCTGCGACGGCGAGTGGGAGCTCCCGAGCGACGCGAGCAGCGACTCGGAGGACCGCGGCGCGCAAAGTCGCAGCGCCGGCCGCGCGCTGCGCCCCCTCGGCGACCTCCGCCGCGACTTCGACGCGCGGCGGGCGGGCGCGGGCGCGGTGCCGACCACCTCGCCCCTGCCGGCGGCCGCCGCACATCGAGCTGTGCGCAGCGGCCAGTGCGGCGGCGCCGCCGCGGCGAGCACGGGCACGCTCGTGAAGGTGGTCCAGCACAAGGGCTTCGGCTTCATCCTGCCGGACGGCGCGGAGGTGGCGGACGTGCTGCTCCACTGCTCCCAGCTCGCAAGGGACGGACTCCTGGGCATGCGCGTGGGCGTGCGTGTCCGGTACGTGGAGGAGACGGACGCCCGCACCGGCAAGAAGCGTGCCAAGGAGGCTGCGGCGATGATAGGGGAGGAGGGGCCAGGCGGCTCTACGAATGGCGAGCTGCGTAGCCGTGCAGCTGGTGCGAGCTACAGCAGAGATGACCTCTTGAGAGCTTTTGAGAGGATTGGGCGACCTTCCAATGGATCATCTCGCTGCATGTTCACGACCGTCCGCATTCCACAGGGACCCTGCTGGGCACCATTCAAGCATCACGGGAGCCTCGACGACGAGTACCTCATAGGGAAGCTGGAGGAGCGCCTCTCTAAGGAGTCAGGCTTCGACGACATGAACGAGGAGACCTTCGGAGAGAGCAGCGGCTGGTCGTTCGAAGAGGCGGTGGCCGCCAACGCCAAGCTGGCCGTCAGCCTGCCGTTCGGCTTGGGCGCCGCGGCGGTTACCGCCGCGGAGATGGCAGAGAAGCACTGCTTCTTCACACTAGCGGACAGCACCACTGGCAGCGGCTCCAGCGCCACTGGCTGCAGCCCCAGCGGGCCCTCCCCCGGCGAGAGCCCCTCTGGCAGCCCGCTGCTGCGTGCGGCGAGGGGCGAGGGTGCCGTTGCGCTCCACGCGCTCGCGGGCTTGCAGCTCCAGTAGCGGCCTGGCATGGCGCGTGCCCTCGCTGCACGAGGAGATGTGCCACACGTATTCGCGCTGCCGCACAAATTGCCGCGCATGATTTTAAAAGGGCGTGCGTTTTTGTGACTGATTGGCCGACGACTTGTTCTGTGTGAGGGCAGGCTTGCACGATCCTTCCTGCGAGCCCGAAATTTCATCCGCTGGTCAGGCCGCCCAAAGCGTTGGCCTGAGGCACTTCTGACTTTGTGTATATACAGGCCACAAGCCGACGAGCCATCCCTCAGCCAAGGGAGCGGCGGGAACTCGACGCTCGTCTCGGCAAGATGGCGTGCGGTAGGAGGACCACTTCTCAGGCGAGGGGTAGTCTGTACCTCCGACGAGTTGTTCTGCTCGGCATCCCCACCTCCGGCGATCTGGAACACATGGCCGTCCATGCTGTTCTTGTACATAGAGCGGGGAGAGCAGCGACGCGGGCGGCATCTCGACGTCTTACCACCTGTGCTTCACACTCTCGTTCTGCATGGTGATAGAACGGCAGGGCATGACGGGGAGGTTCACAGGAAGTTCATGCGCCCGCCCCTGTCCAGAGGCACAGTTATCTCGCGATCCGGTTGCATCTAACAACGACCTTCCGCATGCCTACTGGGTTGGTTTTACAATTGCCATGGTCTTCAGGCCATCATCATGTGCAGATGTTTGCATACGCGTTGATATGTTCATCCAGCCAAATCTGTTTCTACTTACTATGTGTTATGTCTCTGCTTGTCCGTCTACCCTGCTTGACTGCCATTATCGATATGAGTCGGATGGGCATTTGGTTGATCATAGCATGTGTGCAGCCATTGAAGAGCACCAAGGGGTCATCCTTGGCCTGAGCTAGGACATGCCTGGCGACAAGAAAGGAAACGCCTGAGTTTTGTGCTCGAAGTTCGTCGGAACGCCTCTGTCCCCTTCATGTGCCCACACTTGTCGCTGTGACACCCGCCTCAGCGGTAGGGGTCTATGAATCTCGAGGCTCTGAGGTAGTCGGTTGCCTTTTTTCCCTGGGCCGCACGATATCGTCCACACCTGCTCTGCAGATGGTCTTCTCTGGACCGTGACCACTTCGGCAATGACTGCGTAGCTCGCTTAGGGAACTTGTTGTATCTACTTTCGCGCTTCGTCAGAACCCCCACCCAGCCCAGACCCTCGACCCGACCCCTAGTCAACTTTAGGGAGACGCGCCGAAGGCGTATCAGGTGACCTACGCGTTGTGCCCCTCCCCGGGTTGGCCCAGCCATTCCCGGTGAATTTCGCTTCGAGTTGATGTCTGCTCTTGTCCCCCAAGCAGTGCTCGCACTTGAGGTCTCCGATTTGGCCTCCGAAGAAACGGCCCCCTCGTGGCGCGACTCTGTTATGTGGTCGGCGGTTCTCGCCCCACTCCCCAACCTAGGGCCGAATCTGAAGTCGGGGATGTCTCTCTACGGGAGGAGTATTCGAGAATGATAAAGATTCGTCTTGGGAGAATGGTTCGTGCTCTTTTGACGACGTCTGAAGCTGGTTGTTGTTGCAAGAAATATCCTTCCAACATCTGCATGTCGGAGGACATGCCCGACCTAAGCCTAATCGTCGCGGGTCAACACGACAGGGCCCCACACGATCACTTCCCCACGGTAGGGCCCAGCATGGTCAGGCTCCTCACGACCAGACTCCACACAATGGCACCCCGTCGTAAATTGCGCCCCATGGGCACGTATCCCACAGACTGCTTTCCACGATTGCACACCATGGACCGAAGCCCACAGATGCGCATCCCACAGACTGCGCGGCATTGACTACACGGATCCGTAGTTTCCGACCCATGCCGGCGACAAACGCAGAAGAGTATGTAAGTTATCTCTACCTCAGTCCCCTCCCCTTCCCTTCCCGCCCTCCATCTTCTTAGATTCTCGTTTTGGGGGACCTTGGGCCGGGGGACCACCAAACGGATCTGTTCGACGCCAGTTCGGCTACCCTTCGACTCTAGCTTGACTCAAGTTGGACTCAGGGCGACCGACGTTGGACGCAGCGTCGACGCATGAGTGGAGCGAGTGTCCCCAGGAAGGTCCCCAGAACGAGCATCCAATTTCAGCGGCGTGCGCGTGGTTCTAAACTCGGCCTTTATAGATTTGCTCTCCAGCGCTCGTTTCGGCCTCCAGTTATGACCTTCAAAGCAGCCGCGATGACACCAAGACCGCTCAAGATGACCCAGCACAGCTCAAGAGGCTCCCAAGACGGCCTCAAGACGGCTCGAGAGGCTTCCAACATGGCCGACGAGGGCTTCGAGAAGCCTGGGTCTTCGGGTTAGTTCTGGGTGGTCTGGTAGGTCCGCAGTCACCAATGGAGTAGATCTACGCCGTTTCTGGCGCCTGTTCCAAGCATGTGGAGTCTGCCCCACAGGGCGCACTGTTGCACACAGTCGCACTGAGCGGAGGTCCGGAGCCAGACCCCCCCCCACTGACCCCCCCTTCCGCCCAATGTAGTCGAAACGCCGACAAAGGAAACGTTCAATTATGGCAACGCGGGTTAGTGACGGGTCTCGCTTCCATAAGACGTCGATGCGCTCCGTCGCCACAGGCGGCGACATTGGCTTGGGGTGCCTCCCCCAGCATCCACAGATCTGGCGCCCGCGCGCCAGATCCAGGGATCCCCCAGCCATGTTGGAGTGTGCCCGAGAGGCTTCAGGGCTGGCCCCGCCTCAGGTGATGATGGGCCTGTTTTCCACCACCACCACCATAAGTTGGAGGGTGAGGGGGTCCTCTTCCTCCTCCTCCTCCTCCTCTTCGTCGTCGTCCTCCTCCTCCTCCTCCTCCTCCTCCTCCTCCTCCAGCTTATGGTGGTGGTGGTGGAAAACAGGCCCATCAGGTGATGTTCCCCATCAGGCACCCGGAGGTCTGGGACATGTACAAGAAGCACGAGGCGCCCCGCCCGCGGTGGCCCTCCGTGCGCGGCTGCCGTCGGGTGACTCCTTCCGTCGGCCTGGCCGCGTGCGGCTCGATGCGCTGGCCCCGGCTTGGGGGGGGGAGGGGGTGCGGCGGAGGAGGAGGAGGAGGAGGTGGAGGAGGATGAGGTGGAGGAGGATGAGGAGGAGGAGGAGAGGAGGAGGAGGAGGAGGAGGAGGAGGTGGAGGTGGAGGAGGAGGAGGAGGAGGAGAGGAGGAGGAGGAGGAGGAGGGAGGAGGGGGAGGAGGAGGAGGGCTGGGCACCGATGGGGACCTGAAGGCTTCTCGGCCCGGGGACGGGCCCCGACGCCTGACGCCAGGCCGTGCCTCGGCGAGCGCCCGCGCGTCGGCGCACGCGGCGCGTCGAGGCCCGTGCTGGAGCCGGCGGCCTGATGCTGTCTGGACTGCCAGGACGCGGCACAGACTTTGATGGGCAATGTTTTCCTCCGCCACCACCACCATCAGTTGGAGAGGGGAAGGAGGAGGAGGAGGACGAGGAGGAGGAGGAGGAGGAGGAGGAGAGAGATGAGGAGGAGCAGGAGGCGGAGGAAGAGGTGGACGAGGAGGAGGAGGAGGAGGAGGAGGAGGAGGAGGAAGAGGAGGTGGAGGAGGAGGAGGAGGAGGAGGAGGAGGACCCCCTCCCCCTCCAACTTATGGTGGTGGTGGAAAAAAGGCCCATCAGACTTGACAGCACACCGGGTGGTGGCGATGGTGGGCTGGCAGTGCTCTGCGCCTCGCCACGACAGCGGGCAGGCTCCCCGGAGGTGTCAAGTGAGAGTGGGCCAGGCCAGTCAAGAACCCTGAGATCCGACGTCGGGAAGAGGCAGCATCGTGGGACCGACCGGGGCTCTATGGACCGCATCTTTCTCCTGCATGTTCGAGCTGGATAGATCTGTGATGCCCCTGGGCTCCCTGGGGGGACCGCGCACTGCGCAACTTTCGCCACGTTCATGGGCTCCTGGGAGGTTCAGCGGAGTCCGTAGTCAAGCAGATCCCGTCGAAACCTCGCGTCTCCCCGGGGGGCTGCGAATTGCGCAGCCGTTGCCACTTTCAAGGGCTCCTGGGACGTCCAGTGGAGCGGGGGTACACGCGAATCCAGCCGAGACCTCACGGCTCCCCGGGGGGCTGCGATCTGGTAATTGTTGCATGTTTCGTGAGTTCTTGGGAGGTCCAGCGGAGTCGGTAGTCACGCAGACAGAGTTCGTCGAGACCTCGCGGTTCCTTGGGGGGTTGCGGAACGAGGAGGCGGAAGGAGGAGGAGGGAGGAAGAGGGAGGAGGAGGAGGAGGGATGATGATGATGATGATGATGATGATGAGGAGGAGGAGGAGGAGGAGGAGGAGGAGGAGGAGGAGGAGGAGGAGCAGGTGGAGGTGGAGGAGGAGGGGAGCTCATCTCCCGATCGGTCCACTGCCGCGCGATTCGCACCCGGCTCTGTTGGCGCCTTGTGCTCTTCGGGAGCCCACTCTTCCCAGTCCTCAGATCTCAGATGTCGTGACTCCTGACCTGTCGTCCGGGAGCTGCCCGTGGGCTCTCCTGGGCAGAGGGAGGAGGAAGAGGGATGAGGATGAGGAGGAGGAGGAGGAGGAGGATGAGGAGGAGGAGGAGGAGGAGCTGTAAACATGCAAGCGTTCAGGTGACTGGGGAGGAATAGTAACCCTGTTGCCTTTGGCTCAAGTGTTTAAAGGCTGAAGCTACCGAGACTTGCTTCGCCGTGCGGGAGTATAAAGGTGACCTATCATCATCATTGTTACCAGGCTCCCGTGCAGAACCCTCCTCGGGGTTTTGCATGGTAGCGGAGCGCGGTTGCCATGGCGGCGGCCGCGGCCGCTGCAGCTAGGCCTGGGCAGGGCGACCCGCCGGTTAACCTCAATGTGCCGGCAGACAGAGACGCATGGGTCAACATGGACTCCAACCGCTTCAACGACCTGTGTGAGCAAGCGTACCTGAGCGGAGACTTCAGTTACGTTCAGACAGCGTTACTCGCGAACCATTTCGGACTCGCAACGTTCATCAACGAGCGAGTGACACAGGACCGAAGGGAGGTATCGAACGCCGAGGCATTCCAAATGTTACAGAGTGCTCATAAGACCAACAGCATGTTGTTAGCGATTACGAAAAGAAATGCTGCACTTGAAAGGGATGCTCGCAGACTGGTGGAAAGAGTTACCGAGTTGGAGACCAACAGCGAGGTACAAGAAAAGTTGATTGAAAAATTTGGTCAGCTTTCGGAAGCAATTAAAGGAGGAAGTGGAAGCAAGCACGGGAGCGGTAAACCGATAAGCGAATATAAGGCATTACAGGCGTTAAAGAACTTCAGTGGAGAAAGAGCAAAGTTCAGAGACTGGAACGACAAGTTCTTAAACGCACTGGCCCAAGTAAAACCGAGTTACCGACCGGCGCTGAAAATGCTAAACAAGAAGTTGGAGACGCTCGACGGAGTTGTACCAGAGGAGGACGATGATGACATCATACGCATAATGAACGGCCGATTAACAGCGAGCGAATACTTGAAGGCGAATTCAGCTAAACAAGCAGAGGATGACAACAAAGGAGAGTACGAGTTTACCGAGGGAGACAAAACTCAAATGGAGGAAGACTTATGGTACATTCTCAACGAGAAGCTCGAAGGTGCAGAAGCGAGAGGAAAATTAAAGGGACTTATGGATGGAGATGGAATCATGGCTTGGCAAAAGGTCTACAAATGGTACTCGGCTGTTACCGGAGCGACTCTGTCATCAAAGATGACACACGCCATGAACCCTGAGCCGCCCAAGAAGATTACTGACACCGTTACCCGACTTGAGGAGTGGAGCGCATTGGCAGAAAACCTTGAAAAGCACGGTGAAGATTACTCGCTGCCTCTTCCTTTTAAAGTCACCGCACTCAGGGCAATAATGGTGCATGCGAACGATTGGTTTGATGATTGGCAGCAGGCGTGCTGGCGAACGCCCGACGCGCTTAACATTGACTCATTCCAGAAGTTATACTCCAAGTGCGAAGACTGGGCGCGTAAGAAGAAACTCGATTCAGACACAAAAATAAAGATGCGATGGACATTGGGAACATCAACGAGATGGGTCAAGGGTCCGAAAATGTTTGGGACCAAACAGGATGGGTTGACGAGGACGGAAACTGGTGGCCAGAAGATGGATCGTGGAGTTACGGGTCCTGGGCCAATGAGAGTGACAGTGGGGACCATGAAGAAGTTGACGCCGTAAACAAAGGCAAAGGTAAAGGCGCGGGCCCCACGTGTTACAATTGTGGAGGCGTGGGCCATTTAGCCAGAAATTGCACAATACCTAAACAGTTTACCAAAGGAGGTAAAGGTGGCAAAGGCGGAAAAGGCAAAGGTTACCGGGCCACCTACGGATCCTACGTGAAAGGTAAGATCGGCGGTAAACAAAGTGGTAAAGGAAGTGGCTCGCGGGGTGGAAGTTATGGAGGCCAAGGAAAATTCACTCCCCATAGCGAGCGTGAGTGTTACAAGTGCGGTGCCAAAGGGCACGTCGCCATTATCTGCCCGGGCTCCAAGAAGACCACCAACGAAGTTGAGCAGGAGAGACCTACAATGAACGCTGAAAGTGAACAAACTACCTCGTTCGGCCAACCGCAACATGTTCTCAGCGTTGAGATGAAGGACGAAGTGAACGTGCCACTGAACCCACTCGCAACTGAGGAGGTTAACGGGCAATGGGATCTGCCCTCATATGCCAGAAAGAAAATGGCGCGTAGGACTGCGATGAGTATGAAAAGAATTTACCAGGAGCATCAATGTGACGGAGATTGTAATCATGTGAGTCAATGAAACCGGAGGATAAGTAAAAGCATAAAACAGGAACAAAGTTGGCTAGAGAAATGCAGAGAAATTGGGCTAATTGAAATGCGGGACTGTGATCCAGAAATTAACGCGGTGCCACCACTGAGTGCAACGCATGAGACGATCGTGGTTACCGTGGACTCTGGGGCGTATAACACAGTGGGACCCCCCAAGGTTGGCACCTATTTCCCCTTTAAGCATACGGATGCGTCAAAGCAGGGAAGACATTACAGCGCAGCGAATGGGACAACGATAAAGAATTATGGCCAACGAGTGATCACGGGCAAAAATGAACATGGAAACGCAGTCAGTATGCCGATCCAGGTAGCAGAAGTCAACAAAGTTCTGGGGTCCGTCAGAGAAATGGTAAACGCTGGAAATAGAGTTGTGTTTGACAAGGATCTTAACGGGAGGTCCCTGAGCCACATCATGAATAAGGCCACAGGCAAATTCACAACTATCCACGAGAAGAACGGCGCGTTCCAGTTCAACATTACGGTGCCGAGGGGACCGGCGGAAGCTGTCAATCCCAGGAGTGAAGTGAACGCAGCTGAGGGTTTTCCGCGGCCGGGAACCCTGGAGGCGGACCTGTTCTACTAAGCCCCCCCTTACCCGTAAGACCAAGCGAAAACTTAAACGTCTTTAATACCGAAGGAGACGAAGGGGGTGAAAGTGGGGGCAACGAGAGTGAGTTGAGTGATGTGGAAGATGTATTTGCGAGCGATGAAGCGGAGTTACCGAAGAAAGTTTACTGTGACATGAGGCCCTCAAAGGAGGAAGTTGAGACGCATAACACGACGCATTTACCTTACCGAAGCTGGTGCCCACATTGTGTTAGAGGAAAAGCACGCAGGCGCAATCACCGTAGACGCAAAAGAGAAGGGAGCGGAAACGTGCCAGTGATTTCAATGGACTACATGTGGCTTAAAGGAAAAAAGGAAGAAGGTGAAAGCGCCAGCAATGGCAACCCAATTCTGGTCATGCATTGCAGGGAGACCAAATTGACATGGAGCAGAGTGTTCTCATACTCAGTAAAGGTGGGATGTGATATAATCAGCTTTACCGGATACAAGAAGGTTATTCTCAAAAGCGATGGAGAAGCAGCAATTACGGCACTGGCCAATAGAATCAAAGCGTCATGTGACCTTGACATGGGTGTTGAAGTCAGTCCAGTAGGTGACTCAAAGGCCAACGGTGAAATCGAGAGGGCTGTTAGAACGGTGCAGGGTCAAGTCAGAACGTTAACGAGTGCTTTGGATGCCAATTATAGGACTGAGTTTGGTGAGAGTCACCCGATAATACCGTGGCTGGTGAGCTATGCGTCTTCTCTGATTAACAAATTCACGATAGATACATATGGGAAGACATCCCATGAGAGGTGCAGGGGAAGAAAGTTTAATACGCAAATTCCTGAATTTGGCGAATGTGTCATGTACTTAAAGACGCCTGCACACAAGGGCCGCGAGAAGCTTGAAATGAGATGGGAAAGTGGAGTGTTTTTGGGGATAAGCGAGAAGAGTCAGGAGTTGATTATTGGGACACCAAATGGGGCAATCAAGGCGCACGAGTTTAAGCGAAAAGGAAGTGAGGCGGAAAGATGGATGGAATATTGTCGAGATCACCGAGATGAAGGGGTTACCTTGGCAGCCTGACCCCAGTGCGGCAGGAATGGAATTACAGTCTAGAATCATGGTGCCCATGGACTTACCAGAGCAAGAGTTAAATGCACCTGAGACGAAGCCACTTATTGCACGAGGAATCGCTGTAAAGAAGCATGACTATTTAAAAATGGGACCGACACCGGGATGTTACGGATGTAAATGTCTCATTAGAGGAGACAAAGAGCACAAACCACATAACGTTGATTGCAGGACTCGGGTTATCGAGTGGTTAAAGAAACAAGAGAGCCCAAACATCCAGGCAAGGCTAGCATCTGCCCAACTGAGACTCCAAAGTAAAAACCGTGCGTCGGAAAATCAAAATCAAGAATTAGAAAGTCAAGCGAAAAGATTGAGGACCAACGTGCCACCTCCGCCGAGCGCTAAAGTTGAGGAAGCAAAGGATGAGTGGGTAGTAAAAGGAAACAAAGTTATATGTCAACACCGGCGACCAAGAAAAGAGTTAGCCTTTCCCACCAATGGTGGATGTCCTGTAAATTGGGACAAACTTAAGCCCAGAAGATTTACCCATGCCATCATGATTGACAGTGGTGAAATACATGAGCACGAAGACGCTTGGTATGGTGAAGAGGGAGATGACCAAACATGGGCCATGGGAAACCCCTTTAACGGTTACTGGACCGGATGGGCCGAGTTTGAAGTGGAAGATGAAGAAATGAAGGATCCCCCAAGTGAACCCATCAAACGAAAAGCAGAGGGTGATCATGACGAAGAAGATCAACAGGCAACTCAACATCGTCAACTTAATCCAGAACAAGATGAAGAAATGTAGGAGGTGAACGATATCAGATCGGGGCTTAACATGATGGGATTTAACTCTGAGCTGGTTGAATGGTTGACAAGCGGGGAATTGAACGTCGTGCATCAATTAAACGAGGTGAGGAGAGCCACCAAGCTTTATGGAGCTAGTCAACATGAAACTCAGGCGCACGTGACCGAGGCATATTCGCCGGTGAGAGTTACAGGAATGGCAGAGAAAATGGGACTGATACCGGGGTTAGCGATGGACTTGACAACGCGGGATCAACATGGTAACCCATGGGACTTTAATGTGCCAGCTATGCGAGCGAAAGCGAAGAAGATTGTCAAATCCAAAGCAGCCTTGTTACTGGTGGTGAGCCCCATGTGCGCAGCTTTCAGCAGACTTCAGACGTTCAACTTTAAAAGATTAGGCACTGATCGAGTAAAACAAATATTGGATTACGGGATCAAGCATTTGACGTTCGCAATGGAGCTTTGCGAAATTCAACGGCGAAATGGTTTATACTTTCTATTTGAACACCCCGCGGGGGCGACCAGTTGGGGCACTTCAGCCGTGCAACGGTTGCTCAGGAACAAAGATGTTAAAGTCTACAATGGAGATTTGTGTTGTTACGACTTAAAGCAAATGGTCAAAGGTGAAGAGATGTTCATTAAGAAACCGACAAGCTCATGACAAACAGTCCGGCCATAGGTCGCGAGTTAAGCTGGAGATGCAAAGGGCAACATCGACACATGGAGTTAACTGGTGGCGGAAGAACTCACAGATCAGAAGTTTACCCAGACAAATTGTGCCGAGCGATACTGAGAGGGCTTGTGCGACAAATGAAGATTGACGGACGCCAAGGGGGCACGTTTAAAGAAGAAGAAGCAACAAACATGGAAGTTGGCGAAGAGGAGCAAAGTGAAATGCAGATAAGCGAGACTAACTGGGCATGTGAATATGTGAACGGAGACAGAGAGCACAAACACCAGTTAACGTGGACGAGAAAGGATTATGGAACTCAAAGATTGATGCTGCCAGGACCAAATGGACCACAATGGAGTTCATGCATTAGGAGACTTACCATTGACATAGACACGGGGAAGGTTATCGAGGACAGGCCCGTGAACGAAATAACAGGGAGAGAGAGAGAAGGAGAATGTTCAAGAAGGGACCAGTTATCACTTCCACCACCTTTACGTATGAGGCCGTTGGCGAGATTGCTCCACACAGGTGGAACTGCAGTGCATGTGAACATGAGGGCTGGCTCAAGACGCCCAGCACCTGTGCAGCGTGTGAAAGGATCGGTACAGTTAACCCTCTCCCCATGAATATGATCAACGTTGTTCACAAGGAAAATGGAGAGATAACTCAAGCCTGGGACGACGTTACTGGAAACGAACTTGATCCTAAACTGACTATAAAGGCACGCCAAGAAGAAATGGAACATTTCAGAAAACACAAAGTTTACGAACAAGTGAAAGAGGAAGTGTGCTGGCAAGTTACGGGGGAGGCACCCATCGGAACCAGGTGGATAGACATTAACAAAGGAGATGAGTTGAGCCCAGACCACAGGTCAAGGCTAGTGGCCCAGCAGGTTAAATACAATTCCAAGGAAAGGAACACATTTGCGGCCACACCTCCACTGGAGGCACAGAAACTGCTTTTTTCAATGGCAGTTACCGAAGGAGTTGGCTTCATGAACGGCGAGCGCGAGAAAGGATTAAAGTTGGCATTCATTGACACTAAACGAGCTTACTTTTACGCTCCGGCAAAGAAAGACATATTTATTAGATTACCAGACGAGGATTATGAACCAGGCATGTGCGGAAAACTATTAAAGTCAATGTACGGAACAAGGGACGCGGCGAGCAACTGGGAAGATTGTTACATGGACTTTGCTATCGAGGTTGGGTTTAAGAGTGGAGTTGCGTCACCATGCGTATTCAAACATGAGACTCGAGCCTTATGGTTGACGGTCCATGGGGATGACTTCGCGCTATTCGGAGGTGACCATGATCTCGATTGGTTTGACAATAAAATAAAGGAGGAGTTTGAGGTAAAAGCGAGAGGACGACTTGGACCAGGAAAGGAGGACATGAAGGCGATCAGGATTCTTAACAGGATAGTCGAATGGACTGAGGAAGGGTTAAGATATGAGGCAGATCAAAGGCATGCAGAGATAATTGTGAAAGAGCTTGAGCTAGAGGGAGTAAAGTGAGAACTGAAGTGCCAGGTGAGCGCATTCCAGTTGAAGAGGGAGATGAGGTAGAACTTTCGCCCAACATGACTAAGAGGTATCAGGCATTGACGGCCAGAGCGAATTATTTAGCTCAAGACAGACCAGACATACAGTATTCAGTGAAGGAGCTTGCTAGAACCATGTCAAAGCCAACAATGGGTTCTTGGAAAGGTCTGGTCAAGCTAGGAAAATACTTAAAGTACCACAGCAGGAGCAGTTATGTGTACCAATATCAGGAACAGCCCCGATAATTAACGATTTGGACTGACACGGATTACGCAGGATGTAAGCGAACTAGGAAGTCTACGAGTGGAGGAGTAGTGATGTGGGGTAAACATCTTATAAAGTCTTGGGGCACAACTCAAAGTGTGATTGCGTTATCGTCAGGGGAAGCAGAATATTATGGACTGGTAAAAGGAGGATCAGTTGGTCTAGGACTTCAGGCAGTACTGAGAGATTTTAACCTGGAAGTTGAGATCACCCTGAAGAGTGATGCCACGGCTGCGATTGCCATTGCGAGCAGACGAGGCTTGGGGAAAGTGAGACATATTGAAGTGTGTCAACTGTGGTTACAGCAGAAGGTAAAGGAGGGAGTACTCCGTATTGTGAAAGTAGGAACACATGAGAACACAGCTGATGCATTAACCAAGTATGTCAGTCGTGAGAGCATGAACGCACACCTACGAAACACGAATCATTGTGCATGAATAGGCAGGCATGGTCTTGCGCCGGCCACCGAATGTTGACACTCGCAGCTCATTTCTATCAATCAAGCTGCCTCGATTAAAGCCATCTCCACCCATTACCTCTTACTCTTGGGCGTGAACGAAAGCATGGCGGCTCATCAGGTCAACCTCACCATCAACGGCTCCGTGGTCGACCAGAGCCCGCCTGGGGATGGACCGGTTACGCGTGAGAACCTCAACCGCCGCGTTGACGACATCGTCAACGTTGCCCACGCGTTTACCGTGACCCTCACTAACATGGCGAATAACTTTCACGGGGCCTACGACAAACACGTCGACGAGGTGCAAAGGGCTGCCGATGACACGGCGCAGAGGATCGAGGACTTAACGCGGCAGAACGATGCGTTGATCCACGCCAGCGACGACGTCAACGAGAATCTCAAGAGGGCGCAAGACGAGATTAACGCTCTGATGGCGACGATTACGGAGCTGAACATCCAGAATCGTGACTCGGGGGTTAACACGGCGGAGAATGCGACCAAGTACAGGCGCATCAGCGACAACATTGGTTACCTCCTGAACTCCGCCAGACGCCTTACCGAGAACATCACGCCCCTGCAGGACTTCGAGGGCAAACGGGATGCGGCACTACGCATGTTGGTGGGAGTTACCGAGAGACTTGAAGGTTTACAGAGGTTCTTGAATGACCCGATCAGTTCCTCGGTTACCATCATCCCGCAGGTGCCTCCGCCGTTACCCGAGCTGCCCCCAACGGCAGCAATCGCCGAGGCGCCACCCGTTGCCGTCACCGCGGCGGCCGAGTCCGCGGCCTCGGGCGCGCCCCCGGCTCAGGACCTTACCGGCACCACGCCCAAGACCGGAGGGTTCGGTCGGTCCATGTCGCCGAATAAGATCCCCCAGTCAACGGGGCCGCAACCTGTTTACAAGAAAGCACCCAAGGCCATGCATGAGCGTAAACGGGAATTGGAAGAGTTACTGCAGATCGGCATGAAGATGGATGAAGATCGTGCGCAGAGCAGTCAACGTGACGAAGCACCAGAAGGTCCTGCCCCTGTTGTGAACGTGAGGGCGCCCAAGCCGCCTCCTCCGGGCCTTGGCGAGTCAAGTGCATCGAGCAGCGTTAGCGGCATGAAGCCCCCGCCTCCGGAGCCCAAGAAGTTATCGGTCCAGCACGTCCCGCCACCGCAGCCTCAAGCTGTTAACCGCACGAACGACCAGCTTGCGGCATACTCTCGGAACATTGCCAGGGCCGTGTACCGCCCACTGTACCACGTCAACGGCCACATGCCCATGGTGAACGACAGGAGCGAGGACCACGACGTCAACTACAAGGCGGAACCTAACCCCAGGGAGGTAGTCGCATTAACGATGAAGACGCGCGACAACTGGCGCAGGTTTGAGGGCAACTTCGTCGGGCATGTGGCGAAGGCGGGATTAACGACCCCTGGCGGCCGGTCCATTCAGGGCAACACGGGGCGGGAGCTTAACGACTACGATGAAGTGTTCGTTGACATCTACGGCCAACACGCTTACGGTTTCATCGGCTACTCCGTGTTGAAGGGCCCGAGCAGCTGGAGATCTCAGTTGACGGAGAAAGAGTTGGCCAAGCACGACGAGTGGGTTGACGCAGTGGGGCACGTACAGTCCTTGTTTGACGACGAATACGTGCCACCACTCCACGTTGACGATCTTCACTCATCGTGGTTTGACCTTCACAGTTGCCCAGACACGCAGGTGCACGTCAACGAGGTGCCGGAGATGAACGAGAAGCAGCTTAACGGCCTTCTCTTAACGTGGGCAGGGATGCTGCCCCACGGCAACCCCACTGTGGTCTCTGTTAAGCATCTGGTGGAAGACACTTATGGGCCGCACGGTTACATCTCGACTGGAGTTACCGTAATTCGGTTTGCGACGCCTGACCTTGCCAAGCTCTATTGCCGTTACATGAACGGGCCCCAGGTGCATTACCGCAACTACTTCATCGAGGACCTCGAGGTCAGGAGCGCCGAGGAGTTAAAGGGCAGCATCAACAGGCCTCCAGTCTACTGGCACCAGACCATCTTAGATGTCGCTCTTAACGATCAGGGGTCCATGAGGGCACTTTACCGTGACAATTGGCCTGCTGATCATATCACCGAGCGTAAAAGCGACCATCGTGAGAAGCTTTGCTGGTTTGGATGGTTACCGTGCGACGACTTCCCCAACTGGCTTACCGATCCGACCTGGACTGTGAACCCGTTTACCGGCGCTGCGGTCGAGGAGCACCTCCGCAACAATCCAGGTGGTAAACCTCTGTTGAAGGCCCCCCACGCCAGTTACTGGAGGGCCATCGGCACTTACCACAACATTGTTGACGGGTCCATCAAGAGCTTTGACGAGGGGTGCTGGCTCGATGACGAGGAGCGGATTAACGCGCACCTGGACACCGACTAGTACAGCCCGACGCTGGCCCTTAACAGGGTGTCGTCCTACACAGCGGCTAGTGTGGGGCATCGTGGGTTACCGAGGTCCAGGGGCGCACGCGCCCCGTCAGTGAGGCGCCCGCGCCGCTCGTAAACGGCGACCAGTGACCGGCATGCTGTTTTTTTTACGCTCTCCCTCATCTCCCCTCTTAACTCGGCTTAACAATCGTGTTGCAGTGGCTTGTTGAGCTGAATCTGTGTGCATGTGCATCTTTTGTAGTTACCGCAGGTATTGGCGAATAAAAAGCGAAAGCAATCCAAATCATATAAATGCTAGCCTGCCGTGTAAGCTTTGGATGCTACGTTTAAACTTGCAACCGCAAGAACGTTTACTTGAGCTCATGTTGCATGTCTGAGAAACGTGGTGCTCGTAAACGTTGTCACGAGATCTTTCGAAATCGGCATTATAACGATTTGTATGCAGCATGTTGCTTGGTTTAACCTGTCTTTGTGTTTGAAGACACCTCCCCGTCAGCCAGTACGGACTGGCGTCCGAGGGGGGGCGTTAACATGCAAGCGTTCAGGTGACTGGGGAGGAATAGTAACCCTGTTGCCTTTGGCTCAAGTGTTTAACGGCTGAAGCTACCGAGACTTGCTTCGCCGCGCGGGAGTATAAAGGTGACCTATCATCATCATTGTTACCAGGCTCCCGTGCAGAACCCTCCTCGGGGTTTTGCAGGAGGAGGAGGAGGAGGAGGAGGACGAGGACGAGGACGAGGACGAGGACGAGGGCGAGGACGAGGACGAGGAGGAGGAGGAGGACGACGAGGACGAGGACGAGGACGAGGAGGAGAGGAGAGGGGGGGAGGGGAGGGGGAGGGAGGGGGAGGAAGGAGGAGGAGGAGGAAGGAGAGGAGGAGGATGAGGAGGAGGAAGGAGGAGGAGGAGGAGATGAGGAGGAGAGGAGGAGAGGAGGAAGGAGTAGGTAGGAAGGATGCTGAGTCAGGAGGAGGAGGAGGAGGATGAGATGAGGAGGAGAGGAAGGAGGAGGATGGGAGGATGGAGGAGGAGGAGAGGTAGGAGGGGAGGAGAAGGAGGAGAAGGTGAGGAGGCGGAGAGGAGGAGGGGCGGAGGAGGAGAGGAGGAAGAGGAGGAGGAGGAGCAGGAGGAAGAGGAGCAGGAGGACGAGGTAGAGGAGGAGGATTCTCGCTGGGGACGTCGACGACGACAACGACGTCGCCGTCGTTCGGGGCTTTTCCTGGGGGTGCTTTGCAGATTCTCGTCGCGGGTCGGGTGGGGCCAGGACAGGATTGATCGTTCCACGGCGTTCTGGGACGCCCCCAGAGCGTGCCGTGGCGCTCTGGGATGGTCGCGGAGGCCCCCGATTTGACCTTTTCCAGCTTTGCCGGCCGCGCCGTGTGGCGAGTCAGCGGGGATTCGAGGTCACTGGGTCACCTCGGACGGGGCTCGGACGCAGATATATCCGTTCCAGAGCGCTCCGGAACGCTCTCAGCCCCAAATCGCCCATTGATCCCGGATAGGGGGCCCGATAGCCCCAACCTGCACAGGAATGTGCGGATTCACTATCGAGGGCCTGCTGCCGATCTATCGGCGATGTGTCGCCGATTCCAGGTCGATGCATCCCCCCTGTGCCAGTCCCCCCCATCGTTGCCCCTCACCAGGCCTGGGCAGCTTGTCCATGTAAAGGCCACTGACCAGATGCTGCTCGCAAGGCTCTGTCTCTGGGCCCGTCTTGCTCTGCATGGGGGGGGCGGCGGCGCCCGCTGCCGATGGACTTGGCCAGGCCGAGGAACCCTGACGACAGGCTGCTGGCCGTTCTGGGGGCTTTCCTGAGCCATCCCGTCGGGGAAGCGTGAGACTCGATGGCGCCAGAACGCGGGTCTGCCGACGCTTTCTCTGACTGGCGCGTCCCGAAGCCTGACGGTCCAGTTTTCGTGGAACGTCGGCGGCGGGGACCCGCGTCAGATCTCAGACGGGGTCGCGCCATTTTCGTGATGGCCCGTGGGGCCACCCCGAATTCCCCTTAGCCTGAGTCTCACACCTCCCCGACCCTGGGACCTCTCAGGTGCATCGTAGGGCGCTCGGTGCTACCCTTGGGGCTCCTGGGACGGTCTCTGGGCTTTGTTGGGGCCCGTGGCGCTCGTCGCCCCTCCTCCTCTTCGCTCCCCTGTCTTCTTCCTCTCCGCTCTCGTCTCCGCCCCGGTCCCTGTTCTCAGCCTCCTCGTCGTCCTTCCTCCTCCCCTCCTCGAGGCTCTGTTTCCGGGAGGTTCCTGGAGGCCGCCAGAGGTCTCGGGAGGCTTCCCAAGGCCAGGCAGGGCCAGACGCGCAAATTTTTAGATTCTCGATCCCAGAAGTGAGGCCCGTCCCCGACCTCGTTTCCAGGGAGATCGCTGCATCTGGTGAGCCCGGTGATGCTTGTTCCGAATCCCAGAGTGGCGTTTTGCAGTTGGTCGGCTGCTGCTAGACTCGAAGAAGGCAGCGTCACAAACAACAACTTTTGGCGCTCCGCGCGGATTTCTTGGATCTGCGCTGGAACCCCCTCCCCGGCGCGCGGAGCGCGCATGCGGCGGGTGGCGGCCCAGCGCAGATCCAAGAGATCCGCGCCGATCGCCAAAACGTTTATGTTTATGACACTTGATTGTCTTTTCGAATATAGTGGCACCCGACCAACATAGTTTATGTTTTTTTGTTTGTTGCGTTTTTTTCCGCTTCTATAGATGCGGTCTTGGCCCAAGGTTTTCCCCTGACCTCCACGCCGTCCCTTGTCGGGGTCTCTCTGGCTCTTGACACCGTGCCATGGCTTCGCCTGGCGAGTGGGGTTCGCTGTCAGAGGCTATTCAGGCGAGTGTTCAGTCGGGCATGTCCATCTACAGGCGGAATACTTCAGAATGGTCAGAACTAGTATGGTGACGATTTGCAGATTTGTTTGTGACTATTTTTGTTGATTCTAGGACTCTTTCCCATTTTTTCATCAAAATCAGCCTGTAGGAGGACATGCCCGACCTAAGGCGAGTGGGGTCCAGTGTCAGAGGCTTGCCGAGGGAAGGCGGCGGCAATGACGTCACCAACCCCTGGAGGCATGTACCGATCACGCGCCTCCTCTGAAGCTTCACTCCTTGCACAAATCCATGTTGCCTTCATGCTTCCAGTTGCATCAGCGGTCTTCGTGTGACCATGTCCGCGGTCAGCTACGGCGGCTTCTCCGCAGATCTGTTTTCGTACTGACACCATCCCGCTGCACCGTGGAGGTGCTCCCATGCGGGCCCGACGCTGTTTTCTGCGTGTCGTTGGGCGACCACGACTACGCTCTTCCACGCCTCAGTCGTTTTTTTTGCCTCTCCTCCTCGTCCTCTGCTTGTTCTGGAGCTGCGCGCTTGGGTGCTTCGGCAGCACGGGGCTGATGCGGGTCTGCGCAAACGTGGCTGTGCGGGTGAAGGCCCACCCATTTGCCTACGGCATACGCCACGGCCGCCAGAAGGCAATTTCAGCAAGGCCTCTGGATTGGCCCGCCATGCAGGAGCATACTGCAAGCGGCACGCTGTGTGTCTAGATCTTTCGGAACGTGGAGGCGTTGACTTTGTCATGCAATGCAATGCGGCTGCCACGGTTGGGGGCGAGGAGGCGTCGTCTTCTGGCGCAACGCTCCCGCGAGTTTCAAAGACGCGAGCTCTGCACCAGCAGGAAAACGCAAGCAGGCAAACACAGCTTCCAGGTCTTCTCGCGCCATGCTGGGGCCTTGAGGGTCCCCTTGGGCCTCGCGAGGGGGTGCTCTGGAAGCCACCTGCGCTTCCCCAGGAAAGCTGGGGCCACCTCTGGGCCAGGGCCACCGCCACCCCTGGCCGCGCCGGGACAGGGGGTCTTTGCAGCTTCTTCTCTGTAGGCCTCTCAGATGGGTTCGGAGGATCGCGCCGCATCGGCGATGCATCGACGATGCGACTCGATGTGGCGCCCGTGTTTCCCCATGCCGACGTGGCCGATGTATCGCCGACGCCGCCGATGCACCGCCGATGCATCGACGATACATCGCCGATACATCCGGGATGCATTAGCGATGCGGCGCGATCTTTCGACCCCATCTACTCGGACCCCATCTAGGAGGCCTCGACAGGCGCAGTCGACTTCGCCCAGTGCTGCAGCCTCTTGTGGTCCGCCGCTCCGCCCAGTGCCGCCCGTGCCCCCCTCCCAGGAGGTCGCGCGGCAGGGCGACGGGCTGGAGGCCGCGCTCGCGGCCGTGAGGGAGCTGCGCGCGTCGGCGCGGGCCCAGCCCGCGGACGCCCACGACGCGGCCGCCGCGGCACTGCGGGAGGCCTTGGCGCGGGACGCCGAGGGCAGCTCCCGGGAGCTGGCGGCGGTGAGGGCGAGCGCGGAGCGGGGGCTGGCGCAGCTCACGGACGCGCTGGGCACGGAGGTCCGGGCGCGGGAGGCCAGCGGGGTGGCGCTGCGGGAGCAGGTCGGGGAGCTCTTCGCCGGCCTGCAGGGCCAGCTCGCGCGCGCGAGCGCGGCCAGGGAGCAGGACGCGCAGCAGCTGGAGGACGCCGTGGCGCGCGAGGGGGCCGCGCGGGAGCAGCTGGCGCGGGCACTGCGGGGGCTGCTGGACGGCGAGAGGCGCCGGCACGCCGCCGACCTGGAGGCCCTCTGGGGCGCCATCGGCAGCCACACGCACGACGTGCAAACCCGGCTGCTCGACGACACCTGCCTGAGCCGCGGGCAGTCGGCGCAGCTCGCGCCCCTCTCCGCCGCGCCCACGCCGCGGGGTTGCTGGACGCAGCCCTGCGGCGGCGCCTCGGACGGCGGCGGCGTCCCCAGCGGCCACGGCGGCTGGTGCGGCGGCGGCGCCCTCCTCGGCGGCGTGGCCACCCCGACGCAGTGCCTCGGCGCCGGCCGGGGCGACGCAGCCGCGGTCGCGGCCGCCCTCGTCGGCGGCGGCGGCGCCGGTGTGGCAGAGATCCCGACTCTGCCGCCCACGAGCTGGCGGCCAGCCGCGGTGCGCGGCGCGCCGCCGCGGGAGGACGACGCCACGCCAGCCGCGGCCTTGGCCGAGCACGCGTTGCCCAGACGCAGCCAGCCTCCGCCCCCGTCGCTCGACGTCGACGGCGAGGGCGGCGCCCCGGCTGCCGTGGCGCCGCCGTCCTGGCGGCACCCCGCGGAGCCCGTCGCGCGGCCCCCGCCGCTGGACGGCGAGGGCGGCAGAGGCGCATCCGGGGCGGAGGCGTCGTCCTGGCGGCACCCTGCGGAACCCGCCACGCTGCCCCCGTCGCTCGACGGCGACGGCGGCGCCCCGGCCGCGGCGGCGCCGCCGTCCAGGCGGCACACCGCGGAGCCCGCCGCGCCCGTGGAGGTCCGCGTGCTCTCCGCGGGGCCCCGCCCAGCCGTGCCGCCGCCCTCGCAGGCGCCCGCGGCCCACGGGGGGCGACGGCGACGAGTGCGGACGACGGAGACGGCCTCCTCCTGCTCCTCCTCCTCCTCCTCCTCCTCCTCCCTCCCTCGCTCTGTCCTCCTCCTCCTCTCCTCCTCCTCCTCCTCCTCCTCCTCCCCCTCCTCCTCCCCATCCTCCTCCTCCTCTCCTCCTCCTCCTCCTACGCCTCTCTCCTCCTCCTTCACCTCCTCCTCGTCTCGCGCTCTTTCCCCTCCTCCTTCTCCTCCTCCTCCTCCTCCTCCTCCTCCTCTTCCTCCTCCTCCTCCTCTGCCGCCTCCCCTCATGTCCCCCCAGGCCCCTGGAGGCGGGCCGAGGCTGGCCGCACGGCCGCCCGGCCTTCTGCTGCCAGACCAGCCAAGCTCGCCGATCGGAGCGGTTCTTCGTCGCGCGCGCGCCTGGAGCATCAGTGGCTCTGTTGTTCGGCCTGCTGGGACACCCCGTGTCGCCGAGCACCGCTATCGCTGCTCTGCGGTCTTCGGGGGCCTCCTCGGCGCCCTAGAGGGACTTCGCTGGAAGAGACTGGCCAGGAGGCCTCCAACGACAGGAACCATTCTGACGTTTCGTTAGGGTGCTTTGGGTTTCTCCGGTTTGCGTTCGGCGTGGCTGGTGGTGGTAGAAATCTCGAAGAAGTTGCACATGGCAGGACACCCTGGGCCATTTTGGCATCGGTGCACTGGGTTCCTTGATGTCAGATTGCTTGACGCAGGCGGTCAAGAGACCTCTCGGGTCAAGGCACGCCAGGTGGCCGAAGTGTAAGAAACCTGACCCAGGACTAAGACACCTCGGCCAATTGTAGGGTTGGGTTTCTTGCAGTTGGTGCCTTCGTGATTAACATGGGCTGTCGAGTTTAGACGTTCTTCCCCTTTCGTTCGGCCTCTTAGGAGGTTCTCCTCGCCGTGGCTGGGCGCAGGCACCGGCTGCGAGGGGCCTGGAGTAGGGATCTTGAGCGGAGGTGGGGGGCCGGGGAGGTGGTGGGACTTCCTGGGAGCCCTCCCGCCCTCTGAGAAGCTTCCTGGCAAGCCGCCGACGGTCTCAACAAAGCAGCCCCCCGCGCCTCCTGTCGCCCCCCTGCTCGGGGCCACCGACAAGGCGCCGCGCCCCTGGCCCAGGCCGCCCGCGGGCCGCCGAGGGCCCTCCAGGGGCCCCTCGGAAGGAAGGCCCCTCCGAAGACCTTTCCGATGGCCCCTCCGCTGGGCGGCGCAGGTGACCGATGAGGGAGGGAGGGAAGGGAGTGAGGGAGCGAGGGATAAAGGGAGGGAAGGAGGGAGGAGGAGGCGGAGGAGGAAGAGGAGGAGCAGGAGCAGACAAGGATCAGGAGGAGGAGGAGGAGGAGGAGGAGGAGGAGGGCCCCTCCGAAGACACTTCTGATGGCCCCTCCATAGGGCGGCGCAGGCCACCGAGGAGGGAGGGATGGAGGAAGAGGAGGATGAGGGGGAGGAGAAGGAGGAGGAGAAGGAAGAGCAGGACGAGGAGGAGGAGGAGGAGGAGGAGGACGAGGAGAAG
>CAUYUJ010014393.1:1096214-1118779 GCA_963575745.1 Prorocentrum cordatum | reverse complement strand
GTTGACGTCCCCTTCCGTCCCCTTCCTGTTGTTCGTTGTCACCCCCTCGTCGTGTAACCGTCTTGGGGCATCGTGGCCTCGTGAGGCCGTCTCGGAGCTAGGATGGCCGCGGGGCAGTCCAACGGCAGGCATCGCAAGTGTTCGAACCAGTTTGTATCATGACCATGTGATGCTTGCCGCCGCAACTTCCTCTTCCTCTTCCTCCGTTTTGCAGATCTTGCATGGCCCGTCTCGCCCCTCCGTTCGCCTCTCTCTCTCTCTCGCCTCCCGCTCGTGGCCCTCGGCCCTCGTCGGTGGTGCGGTCGGGCCCCGTTCGGGTCAGTCAATCTCCTCATCCTCATCCTCATCCTCGTCCTCATCTCCCCCCTTCTCCTCGGGCCGTCCTCTGGGCAGGTTCCCCAGAGCCTCCCGAGAGGAGTCCGACCTAGCTGCGATCGAAGGGGAAGTCGACGATGAGGATGGTTTGGATGGTGACACTTGGGAGTCGAACCTTCACCGCTCGGTGGCTGGTTCGAAAGCGTGGGGCTCGGCGTCCTCGGTGAGATCTCGTGGCACCCCGCCAGCGCGGGCAAGGTCCAGGTCCCCGCGGCGCGCGCCTTCGCCAGCAGGTGCTTTCGGGGATACGATTCCCCCACACTTGCCCCTGCTACCCCCCAATGTACGTTTCTGATTTCCTGGTGTTGAGTGCCCCCCCTGGTATCCCCCACGCACGTTTCCATGGTTCCCTCACGCATTTCCCTGGTGCCCAGCTTCCTTCGTACGTTTCCCTGGTCTCCCCTTGGCACCCCGCAATGATCAGCGCCATTGATCCTGTTACCCGCATCCCTTGAGCGACGCATTCCGCCCCGAAGGTTCCGATGATGACCCCAAGAGGGGCAGGAAGAGGCCCAAGCCATCGCCGAGCCCCGTCCCATCGCGCAGCAGTGACGAGGATAGCGACGAGCTCCCCATCGCCAGAACGGACAAGCATCATGACTACTCCGACCAAGCGACAGCAGAGTTTCAGAAATGGCAGCGTCGGCTCTGTGGGGTTGAGGCTCAGATGGTGCACACCCTGGGGTCCGCCAAGGGGGTGTTCTCCGAGATGAAGGGTCTGGACTGGCCAGTTGCCACTGGCATCCAGATGCTCATGGACAATATGATCCTCAAGGGTGTGCTGGCTCAGCGCCTGTGCTCGAACATCCCTTCCGCCCACCTGCCGTCGATGAAGGATCAACCTGCCGTCCTGCCCCCATCACCCCTGCATTCTTTCCCCAACCTCCGCCTCCTCCTTGCCCAGGAGTACGCCGAGCAGAACGACCCCGAGACGTCCTTGGCGTTCACTCGGGCTATGTGCGAGAAGCAGGATGACTCCGCGTCCTCCCCTGATCGGCTGTCCGAGGAGGGGCGGGGTGGTGGTGGTGGGCCCCGTGCTTTCTGTCGCATGTCTACCTGTCCCGCGCTCCACGCCCCCTTCTCCTCGCACGCACACGCACGCACACGCACGCACCTCCCTCCCCGCCCACCCTCTCTCCGCCATCCTCCTCCGCTCGAGTGACCATGGCGAGGAGCGATGGTGATGAGGGGCGCGCGGACAGCAGAGCAGAGCGGAGGTGCAGGGTGACGAGGAAACGGAGCACCAGCAGGACGAGTAAATTGAGCAGGGGGGGAAGGAGGAGGAGGAGGAGGAGGAGGGAACTGATGAGGGAGGAAGAGGTGGACGGCTGAGGGAAGGGGGCAGAGGTTCGGAAGAAGGAGATGGGAGGAGGACCAGTGGAATGTGGAAGAGGCGGCGAGGATGGGCGTTCCCCGCGAGAGTTTGGGATAGGGAGGTGCGCGAGTGCAACATCGATACCTTCGCCGTGTGGTGCAAGACAGCCAAGAAGCCGATGACCCAGAACATGATGCAGGTGCGCCCCATCACCGAGGTCCAGACGGAGGTGCAGTTGCAGGCTGCGGAGGCATCCTTTTCTTCCTCCTCCGCCTCCTCCTCCTCCTCATCCCCCTTTATCCTCCTCCTCCGCCTCCTCCTCCTTCGCAGTGTCCTTCTCCTCCTCCTCCTCCGCCTCCTCCTCCTCCTCCTCCTCCTCCTCCTCCTTCTCCTCGGTGATGCACCCCTCGGTGATGGTCGTCCTCCTTTGCGCTTCAGCCTAGAGGGACCATTTGAGTGATGTGTCGCTCACTTACTTGGCACTCGCTGGTCGTCCAGACAGACGCGTGGATCCTCGTGTCTTCGCCTCGTCCGTTGCAGTGAGTGTTGCTCCCCCCCCTCCTCCTCCTCCTCCTCCTCCTCCTCCTCCTCCTCATCATCATCATCAGCATCATCATCATCATCATCATCATCATCATCATCATCATCATCATCATCATCCCCCTCTCCTCCTCCTCCTCCTCCTCCTCATCATCATCCTCATCCTCCTCCTCCTCCTCCTCCTCCGCCTCCTCCTCCTCCTCCCTCCTCCTCCTCCTCCTCCTCCTCCCCCCCCCAGTCCCGCTGGGCCACTGGAATTATTCGGCCGCAGGGCGACCATGCTCGCGTCTCCACGCTCGGCTCATCCCCCACTCCTCCTCCTCCTCCTCCTCCTCACCATGACCCCCACCCCAACTGGGAGGAGTCGTGCAATTAAGGTGCGGCCCTCTCCTCCCCCTCGTCCTCGCCCCCCCCTTCCTCCTCCTCCTCCTCCTCCTCCTCCTCCTCCGTTTCGTCCTTCCCCTCCTCTTCCGCCCCGTCTCATTTCTCAGCATCCCCCCTCCCTCTCTTGTCCGCCTCATCCCCCTCCGTCTCGTGCGTCGCAACGCCGTCAAACGCAAACGCTCACACAGCTCCGCCTCCGCTTCCCAGGTGGTCTCACAGAAACAGTTCGAGTCACTCAAGAAGTCCATGACTAGGGCCGAGGAGGCCTACAAATCCTTCATCAAGACATTCAAAAAAATCATGGCCAGCTGCACCAGTAGTATCAGACAAGAGAAGTCGCTGGCGACGAGGTCGCAGAAAAAGGCTGCAGCGGCGACGTCCCAGAAGATGAAGCAGGTCGTCAAGGATCGCTCCACCAATTCCTCATCCTCCTCCTCCTCCTCCTCCTCGTCATCCTCCTCCTCCTCCGCCCCCTCCTCCTCTCCTTGCAGGAGTTGGCCAAGGCGGCTGTCAAAGCCCCCGCTGCAGCTGCCCCCGCAATCTCGAAAGCGTTCAACCTGTATGCCCGAGTCGACCCTCAAGATTGCAAATCAGTGGAGATCCTGCCCGTTCCGCGCGCGTTGCTCGAGGAGAAGCTATTGCTCGACAAACCGTTCTTGATCCAGGATTGACCCTGCATGTCACGGTCAACCCGCATAGTGAGGATGTGCAATGTTCCCAAGGGTATCTTTGCATCGTTGCCTCCTCAGCCCAGCCTTGGCCACTTTCGGTGGCCTTGCCCCGCTCGAGGGGCCCCGAACCAGCAGTCCAGGGCCCTTGCATCATTATCGCGCATCTTTTTGGTGCGGGTCGACTGCATTTTCGCCGTCGCCATTGTCCGTCGCCGTCGCCTCCGTCGCACACGTCGTCCTCAGGACGACGCCCCTTTCGGATTCGACCCCTCGGCCTCCAAGATCCTCAGGTCGTGGCAGAGCCACGTCGTCGGCAACGGTCGCAAAGCAGGCCCAGTCAAGGATCCTATCGCGGCGAAGTCGATGAATGAGATATTCGAAGGGTTCAGCGGTTGGGACGACGACTGGGCTAAAGGCGCCCCTGCACGGGTTGGTGCTGTCGTTGTTGTGTTTGTTTAGCGCGTGGTTCGGAGCTGACTCAAGACTGCGCGCGTGGCAGCATCCCAGTTGCATGCGCACATGGCTTGTAGGCGGAGGAGGGGGAGGAGGAGGAGGCCGATGCGGAGGAAGGTGAGGAAAGTGATGTAAATGGGGAGGTCGTGTAGCCTCGGGAGCGCTACAAGAAGGTTCGCAGGAGTAGGGAAACAGAGGAGGACATTGATGGTGATGGGGCGGAGGCTACGCTGGAGGATAGGAGTGCGATGGGGAACACATCCGCCGCTAGGTGCACCACAAAATCTGAAGACCATCATTGCAACGCCCGCGCTGTGCTACAGCTCGCCTGGCTTCGTGTTTGCTGGCTACGAACAATCGTTGCTGCCGAACTTGCGTTACCAAGTGGTTGGTTCCCGCTCGATGTTCCTGGTCAGGCTGGAGGACGCTGCCGCAACTCCTGTGCTACTTGTGTTTGTCGTCCAAGTGGCCCTTGTCATCCTCGTCGCCAGTGCTCCCTCTCCCCCCGCTTGCCCTCCGAAGGGACACCTTCCTTCCCGTCCACCGTTCCGCCCCGACGCGAGGATTGGGCACAGTTTATCAAGGCGCACACTACCGACGGCACTGTATCTAGCGTGCCGCACCTCGTGTCGCTGTTCAGGAACGTGGACGACTTCTGCACCCAGAGCTTCCCCTTCCAGGTGTATCACTGCACGCAGCCAGCTTCGTCGGTCGGGCAGGGGGGGAGTCGTCGGCCGAACGCGTTCAAGTCGTTTCCACGTTGGGTTCAACCCAAAAAGGCCCTGAGATCCCACGGTCGTTCCTGGTTCCTCGGTGTTCCATGGGGGCCGCCGTCCTGTTGGACCTAGGCACATGGTTTAGCCTCCTCCTCCTCTTCTTCCAATATCCCTCCTTTATCTCCATCCCGCACCTCCTTCCACCTGTTCACTGTTACCCGTTATTGCTCCTCCGCTTCCTTCCACTCCCCCCCCCCTCTCTTCCCCTCTCTTCCTCATCCTCCTCGATATCCTCGCCGTCGTCCGTCTCCCCCCTCTCTCCGAGACTCCTTGCTCAGACTCGCATTGTGTTGATGCCTCTTCGCCCGCATGCTCCAATGTGGGGATGGAGTGATGCGCTGGGCCAGGTATTCTACATCCCTGCGGGCTTCCTGGTCGCGGAGAAGTCGGAGACCGCTTGCCATGGAATCAGGACGCTATGTTTCATGGGTGGGGCCGCGCAGTGATGGTCTAGTGTCGTAGATGCCCTCGCATCGCACTCTCCTCGATGGTAGGAGGTATCTAGCAGAGATGGTGGAGGGATCAGGTAGGGGGAGGTGTGCGCGCGTGTTTGTGCCCCCAATCCCAGTCCCCCCACACGCGCACACGCACGCGCGCACGCACGCACGCACGCACGCACGCACGCACACACACACACACACATACACACACGCACACACACACACACAACCACACACACACGCACACGCGCAAACGCATGCACGCACGCGCGCACGCACGCACGCACGCACGCACGCACGCACGCACGCACACGCACACACACACACACACACACACGCAAATGTAACGCCGCGCCAGAAAGATCGTCGGCAACATACGGGTCGGGAAGTCCATCCAGCACGTCTTGTCCAGCATTGGCGCGATCATGGCTATGCCCGAGGCGCCTGGGGTTCTGATGGGGTCCACCGCCGTCCTCCACCCACGCATGTTTTCCCTCGCCCTGTCCGTCCAATCTCCCATCACCTTCCCTCCAACAATGACGAGTTTGGGCAATTTCATGACCAAGGCATGGTTGCGCATATTTGACGGTGCCCTCCACCTCCCCTTCCGCTCCGCCCCCGCCTGACCCTCCATCAACTTCTGTATCGTTCCTCATGCACTGCCTCCGTCCTCCAAGCAATTGTCCCGCTCAGTATCGATGCGCTGACGATGCCTGTCAGGCGCCCGACTTGCCCCTGCTGCAGTCGTTGTCTCGCGTGCTCACCGCCAAGATGAACTCCGCAGGGCCAGCCGAGAAGGACGTGGAGCTGACGGGCGCCGAGAGGGGGGCCGCTCTGAAGCAGGCGGAGCAGAAGGCAGTCGCCGCGAAGGCTGCCGCCGAGCATGCAGAGCTGAAGCTGAAGGAAGCCGAGGGGGCCGCCGCGAAGGCTGCCGCTGAGCAGGCAGAGCTGAAGGAGAAGGAGGACGAGGCCGCCGCGAAGGCTGCATCTGAGCAGGAGGCACTGCAGAATCAGAAGCATCAAGACGAGGCAGCCGCGGCCGCGAAGGCTGCCGCTGAGCAGGCAGCCCTGCAGGGGCAGCAAGGGCAGGGAGCGGCCGCCGCGAAGGCAGCCGCTGAGCAGGCAGAGCTGACGTTGAAGGAGGACGAGGCCATCGCGAAGGCTGCAGCCGAGCAGGAGGCTGGGCAGAAGCAGAAGGAGCAGGAGGCAGCCGAGGCGAAGGCTGCATCTGAGCAGGCAGAGCTGAAGCTGAAGGAGGACGAGGCCATCGCGAAGGCTGCAGCCGAGCAGGAGGCACTGCAGAGGAAGAAGGAGCAGGAGGCAGCCGAGGCGAAGGCTGCCGCTGAGCAGGCGGAGCTGAAGCTGAGGCAGGACGAGGCCGCCGCGAAGGCTGCCGCCGAGCAGGAGGCACTGCAGAAGAAGAAGGAGCAGGAGGCAGCCGCCGCGATGGCTGCCGCTGAGCAGGCAGAGCTGAAGCTGAGGAAGGACGAGGCCGCCGCGAAGGCTGCAGCCGAGCAGGAGGCACTGCATAAGCAGAAGGAGCAGGAGGCAGCCGCTGCAAAGGCTGCCGCTGAGCAGGCAGAGCTGACGCTGAAGGAGAACGAGGCCGCCGCGAAGGCTGCCGCTGAGCAGGAGGAGCTGAAGCTGAAGGAGGACGAGGCCGCCGCGAAGGCTGCCGCTGAGCAGGAGGCACTGCAGAAGAAGGAGCAGGACGAGGCCGCCGCAAAGGCTGCCGCTGAACAGGCGGAGCTGAAGCTGAAGGAAGACGAGGCCGACCAGCAGGAGGCACTGCAGAAGAAGCAGGAGCAGGAGGCAGCCGCTGCGAAGGCTGCCGCGGAGCAGGCAGAGCTGAAGCTGAGGAAGGACGAGGCCGCCGCGAAGGCTGCCGCTGAGCAGGAGGTACTGCAGAAGAAGGAGCAGGACGAGGCCGCCGCGAAGGCTGCCGCTGAGCAGGAGACGAAGCAGAAGAAGAAGGAGCAGGACAAGTCGAAGAAGAGGAAGACCCAGGCGGAGGACCCGAAGCAGCCGAAGCTGCCGTTCGGCGGCGGCCGCTGAGCAGCGGTGGCGGCGGCGCTGAAGGACTTCAGGGGTCCTCACCTAGCGCTGAAGGACTTCAGGGGTCCTGACCTAGCCCCCCCCCCCCCCTCCCCTCCCCAAGGGTGCGAAGATAATCGCGCCTCGCGCGTCGCGGCATGGGCAAGAAAGCTGATCTGCTTCAAGGCGCCCTCGCGAGGGCGCGACGATAACCGCGCATCGCGGGGCGCGGCGTGCGAAGTCAGGTGGTCTAGCTAAGGCCCCATGCAAACATATTCCCCCCCCCCAGGGGGACAGATGGGCGGGAGAGGAGGGGCGGGAGGCGGGGGAGGTTGGAGGACGAGGACGTTGACAGAGGGATGAGCCTCCATGGTCGAAGTCCTTCCATGGGCGAGCTCGGGCTTGGCCCCTCCCCCCCCCAGAGGGAGGATTCGGAGGAGGAGGAGGAAGAGGAGGAGGCGGAGGAGGAGGATCGCAAGGACGCAGTACACACTTGGAAGTTGATTTCCAAGGGTCTGTCATGCTTGCGCGGGCCGTCGTGAATGAAAGGGTGTCCTCAGGACACCCTTGCTTCGCGACGGGGAGGCTTGAGGGCGCCCTTGTCTCGTGACGGGGGGGGGCGTGAGGGGGCTTGAACCTCCGTCCTCCGTGCGAGGTCGTCCTCCGTCCTCGAGCCTCCCCGTCGCGAAGCAAGGGTGCCCTCGAGCCTCCCCGTCGGTATCCCACCGCCATTCCGCCTTCCCCCCCTCCCCTCCCCTCCCCTCCTCCTCCTCCTCTCCTCCCCTCCTCATCCTCATTCCTCCTACTCCTCCTCCTCCTCCTCCTCCTCCTCCTCATCATCTCCATCATCATCATCATCATCATCATCACATCATCAACATCATCATCATCATCATCATCATCATCATCATCATCAGGATCATGATCATCATATCATCATCCTTCCCTCCCTCTCACCCTTTCACCCTTTTACGTCTCCTCCTCCTCCTCCTCATCTTTATCCTCCTCCTCCTCCTCCTCCTCCTCGCCATCCACCTCATGCTAATCCCCCTTCTCGGTCGGCACTGCTCACGTGGAGGCCTTGTGGGAGCTGCCCTCCCCGTCGCGTGTTCCCCCTCCTCCTGTTCCTTCTCTCTCCTCTTCTTCCTCCGCCTCCTCCTCGAGCAAAGCGGGCCGAACAAATGTAACCGACGTAGTCGTATTACCCGTAACTCCGTAACTCCCCCTCCCTGCTCCTCCTATCCCTCCTCCCCCTCCCCCTTTCTCCTCCTCCTTCCTCCTCCTCCTCATCTCCCTCCTCCTCCTACTCCTCCTCCTCCCTCCTCCTCCGCCGCCCCCCCCTTCCTCCTTCTCATTCCGCCATCCCCGAAGGAGGAAGATGATGACCGCCGCGGCGGTCGGCCGCGGCGGCGCAGAGAGTTGCGCCACTTGGCGCGGGGAAGCGCGGGGCGCAGAGCGCTGAGAAAGCAGCGCGCGAGCGCTGCTCCTCCCCCTTCCCCCTTTCCGCCTCCCTACCTCCTTCCTCCCCGCTCTGCTTCCCCCCTGCCCACCCTTTTTCTCCTCCCTGCTTCCCCCTACCCTGTTCTTCTCCCTGCTTCCCTCTTCCTCCCTCTCTGCAGCCAAACGCACCCTTTTCTCCTCCCTGCTTCCCCCCTCCTTCCTCCTCACAGCCAAACGCACCCTTTGCTCCTCCCTGCTTCCCCTCTGCTCCCTCCCTACAGCCAAACGCAGATATTAGTGACGGCGGCGGGTTTTAACAGATCATGACGAAGAAGATCAACAGGCAACTCAACATCGTCAACTTAATCCGGAACAAGATGAAGAAATGTCAGAGGTGAACGATATCAGATCGGGGCTTAACATGATGGGATTTAACTCTGAGCTGGTTGAATGGTTGACAAGCGGGGAATTGAACGTCGTGCATCAATTGAACGAGGTGAGGAGAGCCACCAAGCTTTATGGAGCTAGTCAACATGAAACTCAGGCGGACGTGACCGAGGCATATTCGCCGGTGAGAGTTACAGGAATGGCAGAGACAATGGGACTGATACCGGGGTTAGCGATGGACTTGACAACGCGTGATCAACATGGTAACCCATGGGACTTTAATGTGCCAGCTATGCGAGCGAAAGCGAAGAAGATTGTCAAATCCAAAGCAGCCCTGTTGCTGGTGGTGAGCCCCATGTGCGCAGCTTTCAGCAGACTTCAGACGTTCAACTTTAAAAGATGAGGCACTGACCGAGTAACACAAATATTGGATTACGGGATCAAGCATTTGACGTTCGCAATGGAGCTTTGCGAAATTCAACGGCGAAATGGTTTATACTTTCTATTTGAACACCCCGCGGGGGCGACCAGTTGGGGTACTTCAACAGTGCCACGGTTGCTCAGGAACAAAGATGTTAAAGTCTACAATGGAGATTTGTGCTGTTACGACTTAAAGCAAATGGTCAATGGTGAAGAGATGTTTATGACAAACAGTCCGGCCATAGGTCGCGAGTTAAGCTGGAGATGCAAAGGGCAACATCGACACATGGAGTTAACTGGTGGCGGAAGAACTCACAGATCAGAAGTTTACCCAGACAAATTGTGCCGAGCGATACTGAGAGGGCTTGTGCGACAAATGAAGATTGACGGACGCCAAGGGGGTACGTTTAAAGAAGAAGAAGCAACAAACATGGAAGTTGACGAAGAGGAGCAAAGTGAAATGCAGATAAGCGAGACTAACTGGGCATGTGAACATGTGAACGAAGATAGAAAGCACAAACACCAGTTAACGTGGACGAGAAAGGATTATGGAACTCAAAGATTGATGCTGCCAGGACCAAGTGGACCACAATGGAGTTCATGCATTAGGAGACTTACCATTGACATAGACACGGGGAAGGTTATCGAGGACAGGCCCGTGAACGAAATAACAGGGAGAGGGAGAGAGAAGGATAATGTTCAAGAAGGGACCAGTTAACACTTCCACCACCTTTACGTATGAGGCCGTTGGCGAGATTGCTCCACACAAGTGGAAATGCAGTGCATGTGAACATGAGGGCTGGCTCAAGACGCCCAGCACCTGTGCAGCGTGTGAAAGGGTTGGTGCAGTTAACCCTCCCCCCATGAATATGATCAACGTTGTTCACAAGGAAAATGGAGAGATAACTCAAGCCTGGGGCGATGTTACTGGAAACGAACTTGATCCTAAACTGACTGTAAAGGCACGCCAAGAAGAAATGGAACAATTCAGAAAACACAAAGTTTACGAGAAAGTGAAAGAGGAAGTGTGCTGGCAAGTTACGGGGAAGGCACCCATCGGAACCAGGTGGATAGACATTAACAAAGGAGATGAGTTAAGCCCAGACCACAGGTCAAGGCTAGTGGCCCAGCAGGTTAAATACAATTCCAAGGAAAAGAATATATTTGCGGCTACACCTCCACTGGAGGCACAGAAACTGCTTTTTTCAATGGCAGTTACCGAAGGAGTTGGATTCGCGAACGGCGAGCGCGAGAAAGGATTAAAGTTGGCATTCATTGACACGAAACGAGCTTACTTTTTTTACGCTCCGGCAAAGAAAGACATATTTATCAGATTACCAGACGAGGATTATGAACCAGGCATGCGCGGGAAACTATTAAAGTCAATGTACGGAACAAGGGACGCAGCGAGCAACTGGGAAGACTGTCACATGGATTTTGCTATCGAGGATGGGTTTAAGAGTGGAGTTGCGTCACCATGCGTATTCAAACATGAGATTCGAGCCTTATGGTTGGCGGTTCATGGGGATGACTTCGCGTTATTAGGAGGTGACCATGATCTTGATTGGTTTGAAAATAAAATAAAAGAGGAGTTTGAGGTAAAAGTGAGAGGGCGACTTGGACCAGGAAAGGAGGACATGAAAGCGATCAGGATTCTTAACAGGATAGTAGAATGGACTGAGGAAGGGTTAAGATATGAGGCAGATCAAAGGCATGCAGAGATAATTGTGAAAGAGCTTGAGCTAGAGGGAGTAAAAGTGAGGACTGAAGTACCAGGTGAGCGCATTCCAGTTGGAGAGGGAGATGAGGTAGAACTTTCGCCCAACATGACTAAGAGGTATCAGGCATTGACGGCCAGAGCGAATTATTTAGCTCAAGACAGATCAGACATACAGTATTCAGTGAAGGAGCTTGCTAGAACCATGTCAAAGCCAACAATGGGTTATTGGAAAGGTCTGGTCAAGCTAGGAAAGTATTTAAAGTACCACAGCAGAAGCAGTTATGTGTACCAATATCAGGAACAGCCCCGAGAATCAACGATTTGGACTGACACGGATTACGCAGGATGTAAGCGAACTAGGAAGTCTACGAGTGGAGGAGTAGTGATGTGGGGTAAACATCTTATAAAGTCTTGGAGCACTACTCAAAGTGTGATTGCGTTATCGTCAGGGGAAGCAGAATATTATGGACTTGTAAAAGGAGGATCGGTTGGTCTAGGACTTCAGGCAGTACTGAGAGATTTGAACTTGGAAGTTGAGATCACCCTGAAGAGTGATGCCACGGCTGCGATTGCCATTGCGAGCAGACGAGGCTTGGGGAAAGTGAGACATATTGAAGTGTGTCAACTGTGGTTACAGCAGAAGGTAAAGGAGGGAGTACTCCGTATTGTGAAAGTAGGAACACATGAGAACACAGCTGATGCATTAACCAAGTATGTCAGTCGTGAGAGCATGAACGCACACCTACGAAACACGAATCAATGTGCATTAACAGGTAGGCATGGTCTTGCGCCGGCCACCGAATGTTGACACTCGCAGCTCATTTCTATCAAGCAAGCTGCCTCGATTAAAGCCTTCTCCACCCATTACCTCTTACTCTTGGGCGTGAACGAAAGCATGGCGGCTCATCAGGTCAACCTCACCATCAACGGCTCCGTGGTCGACCAGAGCCCGCCTGGGGATGGACCGGTTACGCGTGAGAACCTCAACCGCCGTGTTGACGACATCGTCAACGTTGCCCACGCGTTTACCGTGACCCTCACTAACATGGCGATTAACTTTCACGGGGCCTACGACAAACACGTTGACGAGGTGCAAAGGGCTGCCGATGACATGGCGCAGAGGATCGAGGACTTAACGCGGCAGAACGCTGCGTTGATCCACGCCAGTGACGACGTCAACGAGAATCTCAAGAGGGCGCAAGACGAGATTAACGCTCTGATGGCGACGATTACGGAGCTGAACATCCAGAATCGTGACTCGGAGGTTAACACGGCGGAGAATGCGACCAAGTACAGGCGCATCAACGAGAACATTGGTTACCTCCTGAACACCGCCAGACGCCTTGCCGAGAACATCACGCCCCTGCAGGACTTCGAGGGCAAACGGGATGCGGCACTACGCATGTTGGTGGGAGTTACCGAGAGACCTGAAGGTTTACAGAGGTTCTTGAATGACCCGATCAGTTCCTCGGTTACCATCATCCCGCAGGTGCCTCCGCCGTTACCTGAGCTGCCCCCAACGGCGGCAATCGCCAAGGCGCCGCCCGTTGCCGTCACCGCGGCGGCCGAGTCCGTGGCCTCGGGCGCGCCCCCGGCTCAGGACCTTACCGGCGCCGCGCCCAAGACCGGAGGGTTCGGTCGGTCCATGTCGCCGAATAAGATCCCTCAGTCAACGGTGCCGCAACCTGTTTACAAGAAAGCACCCAAGGCCATGCATGAGCGTAAACGGGCATTGGAAGAGTTACTGCAGATCGGCATGAAGATGGATGAAGATCGTGCGCAGAGCAGTCAACGTGACGAAGCACCAAAAGGTCCTGCCCCTGTTGTGAACGTGAGGGCGCCCAAGCCGCCTCCCCCGGGCCTTGGCGAGTCAAGTGCATCGAGCAGCGTTAGCGGCATGAAGCCCCCGCCTCCGGCCCAAGAAGTTATCGGTCCAGCGCATTCCGCCACCGCAGCCTCAAGCTGTTAACCGCGCGAGCGACCAGCTTGCGGCATACTCTCGGAACATTGCCAGGGCCGTGTACCGCCCACTGTACCACGTCAACGGCCACATGCCCATGGTGAACGACAGGAGCGAGGACCACGACGTCAACTACAAGGCGGAACCTGACCCCAGGGAAGTAGTCGCATTAACGATGAAGACGCGCGACAACTGGCGCAGGTTTGAGGGCAACTTCGTCGGGCATGTGGCGAAGGCGGGGTTAACGACCCCTGGCGGTCGGTCATTCAGGGCAACACGGGGCGGGAGCTTAACGACTACGATGAAGTGTTCGTTGACATCTACGGCCAACACGCTTACGGTTTCATCGGCTACTCCGTGTTGAAGGGCCCGAGCAGCTGGAGATCTCAGTTGACGGAGAAAGAGTTGGCCAAGCACGACGAGTGGGTTGACGCAGTTGGGCACGTACAGTCCTTGTTTGACGACGAATACGTGCTACCACTCCACGTTGACGATCTTCACTCATCGTGGTTTGACGTCCACAGTTGCCCGGACACGCAGGTGTACGTCAACAAGGTGCCGGAGATGAACGAGAAGCAGCTTAACGGCCTTCTCTTAACGTGGGCAGGGATGCTGCCCCACGGCAACCCCACCGTGGTCTCCGTTAAGCATCTGGTGGAAGACACTTATGGGCCGCACGGCTACATCTCGACTGGAGTTGCCGTAATTCGGTTTGCGACGCCTGACCTTGCCAAGCTCTATTGCCGTTACACGAGCGGGCTCCAGGTGCATTGCCGCAACTACTTCATCGAGGACCTCGAGGTCAGGAGCGCCGAGGAGTTAAAGGGCAGCATCAACAGGCCTCCAGTCTACTGGCGCCAGACCATCTTAGATGTCGCTCTTAACGATCAGGGGTCCATGAGGGCACTTTACCGTGACAGTTGGCCTGCTGATCGTATCACCGAGCGTAAAAGCGACCATCGTGAGAAGCTCTGCTGGTTTGGATGGTTACCGTGCGACGACTTCCCCAACTGGCTTACCGATCCGACCTGGACTGTGAACCCGTTTACCGGCGCTGCGGTGGAGGAGCACCTCCGTAACAATCCAGGTGGTAGACCTCTGTTGAAGGCTCCCCACGCCAAATACTGGAGGGCCATCGGCACCTACCACAACATTGTTGACGGGTCCATCAAGAGCTTTGACGAGGGGTGCTGGCTCGATCACGAGGAGCGGATTAACGCGTACCTGGACACCGATTATTACAGCCCGATGCAGGCCCTTAACAGGGCGTCGTCCTACACAGCGGCCAGTGTGGGGCATCGTGGGCTACCGAGGTCCAGGGGCGCACGCACCCCGTCAGTGAGGCGCCCGCGCCGCTCGTAAACGGTGACCGGTGACCGACATGCTGTTCTTTTACGCTCTCCCTCATCTCCCCTCTTAACTCGGCTTAACAATCGTGTTGCAGTGGCTTGTTGAGCTGAATCTGTGTGCATGTGCATCTTTTGTAGTTACCGCAGGTATTGGCGAATAAAAAGCGAAAGCAATCAAAATCATATAAATGCTAGCCTGCCGTGTAAACTTTGGATGCTACGTTTGAACTTGTGACCGCAAGAACGTTTACTTGAGCTCATGTTGCATGTCTGAGAAACGTGATGCTCGTAAACGTTGTCACGAGATCTTTCGAATTCGGCATTATAACAATTTGTGTGCAGCATGTTGCTTGGTTTAACCTGTCTTTGCGTTTGAAGACACCTCCCCGTCAGCCTAGGAGGAGTCGGCTTGCAGGGGGGGGCGGGCGCGGGGGGGGCGCCAACGACCGCGCCGATTCCATCGCGGCCCGCTGCCCCTTCCCGGGGCTCTCAGGAATCCCCCGGGCCCAGTCGGCCTCGCAGTCGGCGCCGGCGTCGCGTCGCCCGCGAGCGCCAGCCGGCGGGCGGCCGGCCTTGTTGCGCAGGTTTGGCGCGAGAGACCCGCGCGGGCCTCGCGCTGTGCCCGCGCCCCAGGGCGACGGCCCATGCCCTTGTAGCCCCCCGCGCTGACGCGATGGCCTCGCGCGCGGCGCAGGAGCGGGCGCCGCCGACCGTTCGGTTCGGTTCCGCGCACTTCTAATGCGAGAACGCAAAGCCCCCCATGCTGCGCGCGCTTTGCGCGCTGAGCAATGCGATGCAGTTGCGACGGCCGCGCGTTCAATTGGAAACCGCAACGCAAGTTTCCATTCCCGCGCGCGGGACGGGTTATGAACTTACAGATGCGCCGACGGTCGAGAACTCGCGCGCGCGCCCGCGCCTGCCATGTTGGGCGTGCGCACTGGGCCCGGAAATCTGTGGCTCGGCCGCCCGATGCGCCCCAAAAATCGCTCCGCCTCCCCCCCTGCCCCCCCCCCCCTCACAACTCTCCCGCGCTCGCGGAAAAACCATGCCGCCGAGGCGGTGGCTCGGGCCGCGGCCTGATGGCCCCCGGGGCACAGGGGAATCAAAGGAATCAGTACGGAATCAGTACAGAATCAAAACAGAATCGGCACAACTGCGACCCCTGATTCTAGCGGAATCAAAAGAATCAGTACGGAATCAATACGGAATCAACGGAGGAATCGGCGATGGAACCAGAATCGGCCAGAACGGGGAAGTAGGCCAGAATCGGTGCCAGAACCCATGGGGAGAGGCCTTTTTCCCGCGAGTTCATCGCGGCGGGTCCGCGGCGCGGGCGCGCCGCGCGACTTCGCTGGTTCAGCGAGGCGCGCAGTCGGCGTTCAGAGTGAACAGGTTGTTTCCAGGGCGATATCTTGACGGCGCGCTGGCGCATTGCGCATTTGCGTATTCCTGGCGGGCTGTTTGAGGGCGACCCGGCAGCGTCGGCCGAATGGCCCGCAAATACCGCGCGGCCGATCGCGCGCCCCATGCGGCCACGTCGACCGCCGTGCGCCGCGACGGCCGCGCGCCCCGGACCGCGCCATTGCCGCGTTGGATTGGGCGGCGCAGCGTCCGTCTTCCAAAAGTCGTTACATGCATATCGCGCGTGCCGAGCCAGCAGCAATCGCTCCCAGAAGCAGCCTTGACAGGCGCCCCATGCCCGTTGTCGCCCGCTTCCGATCCAAATCGTAGTTTCTTAGGATGCGTTTGCGCGAATGTGAGCGCGCGGGCAGGTAACGCGTGCGCGCGCTTGGCGCAGCCTGGGAAATCCAACATGGAGCCCCCCGGGGGCGCTGGGCGCCGGCCGCGCCTCCGCCCGCCTCCCGCGCGCCCGACCCCCCCCGCAAGCCGACTCCTCCTACGTCAGCCAGTACGGACTGGCGTCCGAGGGGGGGTGTTAACATGCAAGCGTTCAGGTGACTGGGGAGGAATAGTAACCCTGTTGCCTTTGGCTCAAGTGTTTAACGGCTGAAGCTACCGAGACTTGCTTCGCCGTGCGGGAGTATAACGGTGACCTATCATCATCATTGTTACCAGGCTCCTGTGCAGAACCCTCCTCGGGGTTTTGCAGGAGCAGAGGTACCAGGACGGAGGGGGGAGCGAGGAGGAGGAGGAGGAGGCGGAGGAGGAGGAGGAGGAGGAGGAGGAGGAGGAGGAGGAGGAGCAGAACCAGGAGCAGGAGGAGGCGCACCAGCCGAGACCCCCTCGGCCGAGACTCGCACCACGCCGAGACCTCGCGGCGCCTGTGCGCGATCCCATTGGCCAAGACGCGAAACAGCTATTTCCATCGAGTACCCACGCCCAGCCAAGATCTCCCGGTTCCCTGGGGGGCTGCGAGAGCGCCAAGATAATCACATGTCGCGCATTGCGGAGCGCGGTGCGCCAAAGTAGGTGACGCGTTACTGTTCTGAGGCGGGCGTGTCAGACATGTCAATGCGCGTTTGTCATTACTCTCGGCGCCGCGCTCTTCATCTTTTCCTACTGATTGCTTCTGCGCACTACCGCAAGATAAACCCCTCCACATCCTCCCCTCCGTCCTCCTCCCGCACGGCCACTCCTGACATTTGGGTAGGGTTACCTCTTCGTGGCCGAGGCTAGACGCGGCCACAAAGAGCAAATTCGTTCCTTACTCCACAATCCGTTTGGTAGCACGGTGGCTGTGCGCGCGCCCAGCCTACAGGCGCCGAGCTCGAGCCAAGCGGCAAGCAGTCCTCGAGCGAGAAAGAACGCAGTCCTCGAGCAAGAGCCAAGTGGCAGTCCTCCTCCCCTCCTCTCCCTCCGAGCCCCTTCCCCCCTACTGTAGAAGCCTGTTCGATCTGCAATCGTTGCATGAGGTGCAAAGTGGTGGCAACCCACGTTCAAGGCGCCTGCAAGTGGCTTGCAAGTCCGCCTAGCTGCTCTGACTTGAGTCCGAGTAGGTCGCGCACCCTGCTCGAAGCAACAAGGTGGACTTGCAGTCCGCTTGCAGGTGCCCTGCAAGCGGGCCGTTGTAGCAGGTCGCACTGGTCTTTGCAGCACCGTCCACCCCGCAGGCGTCCTTCTGGACCGCGGAGGAGGTGGACCTCTCGCAGGAGACCCGCGCGCCCAGACCCAGACCCCCGACGTCGTGATTTTGTCTCGACGGTTTTTCGCGACGTGCCCCTCAGAAGTCTGGACCCCTTCCCGGGGAGCAGTTGTTCATCCTGAGTCGTGTTTTGACGGTCCCGAGGCCGGGAAGGGCCCCGGGAGGCTGAGAATATTGAAAAACCTCCCGTCGTGTTTTTTCTCGCGGCGCGAGGGGGTGGCGTCAAGAGCGCTGGGCGGCGGCGTTTGCGGCCGGCGGCGCCGGGCGATCGGAAGCTTGCGGCCAGCCCCGCCCACGCCGCCACCAAGTCTCAGGCCAGCGCTCGGAGCAGGGAGAATGACCCGGTCCTGGGACGGTCGGATTTGTTCGGTCCCATATATCGTGGAGACCCATGCCAAGAATTGGAGGGTGAATGTGGGGGTCGGGCGCAGGGTTCCGGCAATGATGTCTCTATGGGCCCCGCATGGGCGCGATACATCCTTGATTGCTGTGTTCGGAGCGGGAACCAATTTTCAGCTCCCCGCCTGCACCCCTGCGCGAGACTTGAGGGTAAACGAAGCAAGGAGTCGGGGGGGCTGGGGAGGAAAGGCGACGAAGGCAACGTGCGCTGAGGGCGCCAGAAGAGAAGGTTGGAATAAAAGCGGCGGGGCGAATGTCAACATCTGCCCAACCAATCTGACATACGGAACACTGCGCCTCAGTTTGGGGGATCTTGAGGGCCAGGGCAAAATGTGAATTCACACTGTGGGAAAGCAACATGTGAATTCACATCTTGGAATTTTGTATAGGGGTCTTCATGATAGGGGCCAGGATGTGAAGTCACATTTTGGGAAAAAAAAGACAATGTGAATTCACATGTTAGGAGAATCGCGGGACCAATTTCAGATCTGTCTTTCGGGTCGCACACTCAAGACATACGCAATCATCATTCGCACAATCAAGACACACTTGCACTCCACTTCGCCGCCCCGCGCGCGATATGCAAGGATGCCCGCACGCATGAACGATAATGGATGGACGGCGCGTTCGCCCGCGCGGGCAACGCGCGGGCACGAACGACTGGACCTCCAAGACCGCCAACATTGTATGCCAATCATACCCGATCACATACTAAGGGATATTTTGAGCATACATGGGCAATTAAGCCCCAATTGCAGACCCCTGCTGCAGACCCTTCTTTCACCCTCCAGAAGAAACGCCCTGCGTGCCTCCAGGGCGCCCTGGTTTTTGGGTTTCGATGGTTTTGCTCTGGAAGTCGTGACGTGCCCACACCAAACATCAGTGGGCATCCTGGGGCCTCAGGGTTGGGTTTCTTGTGGGAGGTTTCTCGCGGTCGGGCACCTACTGTATACGACGATCTGATTTGTTCAATCCGGGCGAAGTTCGTCACAATTGGTCCCCAGGGCCCGTTGCAACGCCCCAGGACCATCAAAAACGGATCCAAGGCGCAAAACTACCCCCGAGGAAAAGGTCAGGACCTCTGAGGCCGCGGATTAAAACACCGGAGGATGTCAGGGACCTTTCCGCTTATCACGGATTGTTGCTTTTGGGGGCCGTTTTCGGGCCCCTGGGACTATCGAGTATGGAGCGGGGAACGCCGATTTTGCTGCCACGTTTCCCTCGCCCACGCCATCTGCTCTGCCTCCCAGATGGGCCCCCGTCGCAACGGAGAGATACGCAGATGGGCCCCCCTCGCAGATGGGCCCCCGTCGCAACGGCCCCCGTCGCAACGCAAGAGCGCAGCCCCGACGGGGTCTGGGGAGGAGCGGCATTACTACCCCCAGACAGTCAATTCCTTGAGTTGTGACGGTCTCGGCGGCGGGCGATGGCACCCAGATGCCGAGAGCAACGAAACATCATCCGCGTTGCTTTCGTCGATGCGGTGAAGGTCTGGTCTCTGTTCACCCCACCCAGAAATCCGAGCGCAGAGCTTCATGAAACAGTGGCGCCGCGGCGGAGCCTTTCGAGGCTGGTGCCCACACTTTCCAGCACTGATCAGACGGCGCAGAGTCTCACACTTTACGGTTTGCGATTGCTTGTGCTTGTCATCCTGCCCACGCGCTGGACGGCGAATGGTTTGTAGGTGAGTGAGTTTTGTAGTTAGTTGTTGGTTCGAATTGCCAGAGTTGCTACCGCTGCAACGCGGTTGCAGCCCACGTGCAAGTGCATTGCAAGTGGCTTCTAACCAGCTTGCAACTGTTGCAGGTCACCGCGATCACTGCAGTGATTGAGTCCGCATCAGGACCCGAGACTCGGGTCTGTCCATTTTGGGGTCTGGGCGTCGGTGGTGGTGGGTGCTCTGTCTCGCCCGGGGGGTCTTTGAGCGGAGGAGCAGGAGCAGGGCAGGCAGGAGTAGGAGGAGTCAAGAGACCGTTTTCCTTATTCCCTGGCGATGACGGGCGTGACACGGGCGGGGAGAAGGGGAGGGGGCGGGTCACATCGCGATTCGCGCCGCCGCCGCTTGGTAACCCGTAGGAATCGCTAATTCCCACACGGTGCCGGCGCGAATCGTGACGTGACCATCGGGGGGGGGGAGCGGGGTTGTTCACGGGCATTATCGCGTATATCATAAAACGGATCCAAAAGGCCTTGCGTTTTGGTATAGGCAAGTGGGCACCTAAACCCTGGGAGATGTTCCCAGATTGTGTATCGTGTTTCTCTCGATGATAAGCACATCAAGTAAGAGTCGGCCTGTCAGCAGGTGCCCCACGGAGGTGTCTTAGCCCACGGTGGCCTTGAGGGGACAAAGAGTCTCTGGGGTGCCTTTTCGGACCTTGGGACGCTCAACGATCGACGACAAACATGTCCCAAGCTTTCTTGTAGCAACATGTCTCATCGCTTGTGGACCCGCAGGAGGCGAGTGGGCGCCTACACCAAAAACATGAGCAGTCGAGGGCAAAGAAATGGCTTCAACCCAGTTGTTCTTGGAGCTCCGCATGGATTTCTTGGCTCGGCGCTGCGCCCCCCTGACGGCGCCTTCGGCGCCGCCCCTGGCGCCTAAACCCGCGGTGGGCCTTCCGGGGTCGGCAGGCTGAAGACGTCCTTCAGCAGCTGGCGGCTACGAAGTATAGCCCATCCGTTGACATTGGTGAGATAAGATGGTGTTACCCTCTCGCCGTCTTCCCATGTGCACAGGAGTAGGAGGAGGATGAAGGACGGAGGGGGCGGGGGCAGAAATGTTCTGCCGCTGAGCTTCCTCTGACTTGTTCTTTGTTCTAAGCCTGGGGCATGCTCGTGAGCTCATGCTGCGAACTCGTGTTGCCGCAGCAGTGCAGAGCAGAGAGCTACTCCAGATTTCGTAATAAAGGGAGGGGGGTCTCATTTCGGGGGGGGGTCTCTTCCAGGCTATCTTGGAGGGCCTGGGGGGGTCTGGGGACGATGTTTTGGAGGGTTCTCCCACGGGGTGGGGTCTGAAATGGCTTGTCTTGGAGGGTCCAGACCCCCTCCCTTTTATTACGAAATCTGGAGTACCAAAGCCTCGGACACGCGCAGCTTTCCGAGACCCCCACACCAGCGAAGGCTCAGTGAGCAGGACACACGGGCCATCGATAGGGAAGAGCTCCTGACCCCAAGAACACAGTAGAGGCGTGGCCTCAATTAGATTCCCGTCTCTGCATTCGGGATAATGTGCCTGGGCAGTTTGGCTCGATACCTCTGCAGAAGAGATCCCCTATCCCTAGTGTGTTCGGCCCCCCTAACTTCGGCCCCCTCCCAAAGGGCTTGGGGTCCTTGTACGGCTGATCAACGGGTGATTGGATGTGGGGCAACGATAAGGGGGGAGAGATAGGCACAGGGGGGGATGCATCGACCCCCGATCGCCCGTTGATCGCCGATAGGGGCCCGATGGCCCCACCCCGCCCAGGAAGGTGCGGATTCATTATCAGAGGCCTATCGCCGATCCATTGACGGTGTATCGCCGATCCCAGGTCGAGGACCCCCCCCTATCCCTATCCCCCCCTATCGCTGCCCCTCGCTGGAGAGGGGGGACACTCCTCCGTCCTTGTAAGGCCAGGGCGTGGCACAGCTCTTGGGCAGCTCTCTCGAGGCTCGGGCCCCTCGCGCGTCCCTGCTCGGCACTCCTCTGGCAGGGGGGGGGGCAGCAGGCCCTCCCTGCTCCTCCTGCCTCGCTTGGTTGGGCTTCTGCTTTCCCGTCTCGAGCTCCCTGGGCCCTCGGCACACGGCCTGAGGGCCGAGGGCCAGACGAGGATCGAGAGGAGGAGAAGGCAGAACGGCCTGAGGGCCGAGGACCAGAAGAGGATCGAGAGGGGGAAGGCAGAACAGAAGGAGAGGAGGACCGAGAGGACCGAGAGGACCGAGAGGATCGAGGGGTGACAGAAGGGAAGGCAGGCGGAGGAGCAGGAGGACGAGGCTCCCCGGCAGCCCGAGGGGGCGCCTCGTGCCCCCCGCGGCCCGGGTCGCAGCGGTGCCCCTCTCCGACGCGGCGGCGCGAGGGCGCCGGGAGAGGCCGCGGGGCGCGGTGCGCGGAGCCGGGCGCGCGGGCCGGCCGCGAGCAGGAGGGCGGGGGGGCGGGGGGAGGTAGCAGCGAGGGGGGGGAGAGCGGGGAGCGGCGAGGAGGAGGAGGAGGAGGAGGAGGAGGAGGAGGCGGAGCAGGAGCAGGAGCAGGAGCAGGAGCAGGAGCAGGAGCAGGAGCAGGAGCAGGAGGAGGAGGAGGTGCTCGGCGGCCCGCACCCCGAGAGAGAGGCGCTCGAGGCTGCCTGGCGGGCCCCCGCAGGACGCGCCTCCAGGGGGGGCCGTGGGGGCGCCTCTGCCCCGGCAGCCCGGCCGCGGGCCGCTCTCCCGCCGCGGGGCGCACCCGCAGGACAGCGCGCACTGGGAGGGCCTCTCCGACAGCGAGCGCCACTTAGCTCGGCAGCAAGTCGTGGGAGCCTCGGCTCAGGAGTTGGGGAAACGCAAGACCCGAGTAAGCCGGAGCTCGGGTTTGCCGACGCTTTTTTGTTGACGAGCGCGTCCTGGATGTTGGCGGTCCGGTTCTCTTGGGACGTCTGCAGCGGGAGCTCGCGTCAAATGTCAGATTGGGCCTCGTCATTTTTATGATGGCCCCGTCGGGCCAACCCGAGTCCCCCGTACCCGAGTCCTACGTCTCCTCGAAGGAGGCGCGAGGGCCTCTGACGAGTCCCGCCGCCTTCTGAGAGGGCCTTCTCCTTCTCATGTCCCCCCTCCCCTCGCCCGCAGCCGAA
>CAUYUJ010014393.1:1088714-1091214 GCA_963575745.1 Prorocentrum cordatum | reverse complement strand
TGTGCGTGTGCGTGTGCGTGTGCGTGTGCGTGTGCGTGTGCGTGTGCGTGTTGCGTGTGCGTCGTGCGTGTTACTCGTGCTGTGATGTTGCGTGTGTCTGTGTCTGTGTCTGTGTCTGTGTCGTGCGTGTGCGTGTGCGTGTGCGTGTGCGTGTGCGTGTGCGTGTGCGTGTGCGTGTGCGTGTGCGTGTGCGTGTGCGTGTGCGTGTGCGTGTGCGTCTGCGTCTGCGTCTGCGTCTGCGTCTGCGTCTGCGTCTGCGTCTGCGTCTGCGTCTGCCTGTGCGTGTGCGTGTGCGAGTGTGTGTGTGTGTGTGCGTGTGCGTGTGCGTGTGCGTGTGCGTGTGCGTGTGCGTGTGCGTGTGCGTGTGCGTGTGCGTGCGCGTGCGCGTGCGCGTGCGCTTGCGCGTGCGCGTGCGCGTGTGCGTGTGCATGTGCGCTTGCGCGTGCGCGTGTGCGTGCGCGTGCGCGTGCGCGTGCGAGTGCGCGTGCGCGTGCGCGTGCGTGCGTGAGTGTGCGTGTCTCTGATTGTGTGTACGGCGCTACCGTTGCCGCGTCAGTTCCGACGTGTCATGCTTCAAGGTTGTGGCACGTGCTGAACTCATCAACGCGCGCCCATCACCCTGTTGCCGGCCGGGCTTTGGGTTGACTTCCTCTTGCATTGCATGTCCTCCTCGTTTTTTCCACGTGCGCGCACGCTTCGCTTTTGTGCGACACCACGCCAAGCCCAACCATTTGTCACGCCAGATGGAAATCCGCTTCAGCGTGATGTGCCACCTGCTCGCCCGTGGAGTCCTGTCCACGGTGGGTCTTTCTATGTATGTTCCCCCTGCTCGCCTTGGGAGACTTGTCTACATCCCCGAGATCCGACGTTGCAAAACAAATGCAACATCGTGAAAATCACGACCAGAGCTCCGGATCCCATCTTTCTGCGCCATGCTTCGAGCCGGATCGATCTGTGAGGGTCCTGGGGCCCGAAAACCAGCGAAAAGGCCCGGTGTGCAACACATGCAACGCCCAGATCTCAGAGATGGCCGCTCGGAGCGCAGGAAGGAAAGGGTGGCCCTCCGGTCCCCCCTCCGGTCCCTCCGAGGCCCTCCGGTCCCCTCCGAGGCCCTTCGGAGCACGACCCTGGACGCGAGACCGCGCGGAGGGTCCTCCGCTTCCGCGGCGTCCCGCGCGCGCCCCCTTCTGGAGCGCACGGCTGGCCGCCGCGCTCGTGCGCGGGCGCGCTCCCGCGGAGGGCCCGCCATGGCCGGCCTCCGGCGCCGCGGATGAAGATCTGGGGGGCCCGAGCCCCAGCGGCCTGCCCCCCCTTCGGGTGCTGCTGGAAGTGCCCCAGCCCAACCTCCTCCTCCTCCTCCTCCTCCTCCTCCTCCTCCTCTACTCCTCCTCCTCCTCCTCCTTCCTCCTCCTCCTCCTCCTCCTAAGTGCCTCCAGGATGTCCAAGGAGGCTCCACGCCCTCACAGCACCCCATCACGAGGCCCAGAGGGCCCCCAGAACGCACCCAAGAGGGTCCAGACGCACCCAAGAGGGAGCGGAAAGCTGGGTGCACCTGTGGCCAGGGGACCATCAGCGACCCCGACCCCTTCGCCCCTGTGTATCAGGGGCGGCGTTCGATCAGTTTTTTTTTTTTTTTCTTTTCTTTCGTTCATTCTCTTTTCCGGTATCTCTCCTCCTTTTTTCTTTTTTTATTAGTTCTTTCTGTTTTTGCTTCTTCTCTTGACGCCCTTCATTTTCTCGCCGTACTTTTTTTCCGTTTCATTTCTCCTCGTTGCCGGCATGTTCCTCTACAGGAGGAGTGTTCAAGACTAGCTGAAAGAATAGTCAGGTGACGATTTGTCGTGCTCTCTTGACTTGTTTGTAACATGGTTTGCCTATGTTTTATAGTTGTCTTCCAACATCCACCTGTAGGAGGACATGCCCGGCCTAACATCAGAAATTCGAGGTTCGGAGTGTTAGGTTCGCCGCGTGTCTCCGGCCGCGGGGTGCCCTTTCAGCAGCTGCGCCTCACCGAGAGGCGTCTGCGGGGGGGCCCGGATCGTCCCGACGCTGCTGGAGGGCGAGCCACGACCCAGCTGCCAGGGGGCAACGTGAGGGGGGGGATTGGCTCTAGGGGGGGCCGCATCGGCCCCCGATTGCCCACTCGTCGCCGATGGGCACCTGTAGCCCCCCCCCGCCCCGCCGAAGGGGGCCTCTGCCCCCCCCACCCCTGTTCGGATTCGCTCTCGCGGGACTATCGCCGATCTTTCGGTCTCGAGGGAGGGCGAGGAAGAAGGGGGGGAGAGGGCGGAGGAGGAGGAGGCGAAGAAGGAGAGAGGAGGCGGAGGAGGAGGAGGCTGAGGAGGAGGAGGAGGCGGAGGATAATACTGACGATGCGAAGGGAAGAAGAAGGGGAGTAGAGGCAGAGGCGCGAGAAGGAGGTGGAGGAGGAGGAGGAGGAGGAGAGGAGGAGGAGGCATCGTTATCGGGGGACTATCGCCGATCTTTCGGCGATGGATCG
>CAUYUJ010014393.1:1068714-1083714 GCA_963575745.1 Prorocentrum cordatum | reverse complement strand
GGGTTTCTGGAGGGGGAGGAGGAGGAGGAGGCGGAGGAGGAGGAGGAGGAGGAGGAGGAGGAGGAGGAGGAGGAGGGAACGGAGGAGGAGGAGGAGGCGGAGGAGGAGGAGGAGGGGTCGAGCATCGCGAACGGATCGCCAGATCCTGATTTGCGATCTGCCGAACGACTGACTTAGATGGTTGTACACCCGCGGGCGTGAATGAGGACTTCGTGCGTTTGACTCTTCACTATTTGAAGTGCCCATGTCGCTCGTCGATTCGTCAGGCCATTTTAGCAACTAGAGGTTTCATAAGTAGCCACATGTTCTGATCCAGGTCCGTGGGTGTAATCGAGCACTGAGGTTGGCCCGTCCAAGCGAGCTGCCGACGGGGCCGCTGCGACACCCGCGCCAGGAGCGCGTTTCATTTTTCCCCGGCGCTTTCTGTCGTCCCTTCGCCGCTGGTTGCCGCGTCAAGTCTGCGCGTCGTGGGGGAAACGTGCTGTTGTTTGTTTCGCCTCGTCTCGCGCCATTCAACCATTGTGGACTCATCTGGCTCAGAAGCTGTGTGAGAAGGGTCAAGGTCGACGGGCCCTGGCATGTCGCCTTGACTCGCTGTCCCCGGCCACGATTCGGTGGTTGGTCCTTCTGGTGCAGGCGATGCGTGCGGCGATGATGGCGTGTTCCCGCATGGTGGCCCTGGGCTCTGGGCCCTGGACCAGAGTCGTGGCGCTTAGGGCTCTGGAGCACGGTCACGGGGCTATGTGCGCAGCCGCCTCCGCGCACAGTGCAGTGGACATCCCCGTCTAGGGAGAGGGCTTGCGTGGCTTCCTCTTCTTCGATTCAAAGCCATCCACGTACCATCCAGCTCCAGCGCCCCGACGGCCTAGGGCCCTTGCGCATCTGCCCATTACCTTGGTAGAGAGGAGGATCTGGAGAAGGAGGATGAGAAGGACGATGACGAGAAATAACATGAGGCGGGAGACGAGAAATCAGGATATTGATCTGGATATTAATGTTATGGGGGGCACCGTTCTTTGCGCATCACCTCTCCAGTAGTCAAGGATATCCATTGGACGGTCGCTCAAGCAAAGGCTGAAGGCGCACGGGTTCGTAGCCAAGGGCTGCATTGAGGCGGCATCGAGAGTAGGCGACTAGACGAGTAAAGCAGATGCATTGTTGAGCCAAGGCGGAAGCCTGAGCCAAGGTCAGCGCTGAGCGGAGCCGAGCTGGGCACACGTTTCGCCACCGCGCCGTCGCACATCTGCCGGTTGGTGGCTACCTGGCCCGCCCCCCGCCGTGTCTTTCGGGGGTGGACAGAACCCCCAACAGTGACACGTCGACTAGTGAATTGTCCGTTTTCGGTTCTCGAGAGGGCGCCGTGGCCGTTATTTTCCAGGCCTGCGCCCGCCAGGTTTGGGCCTCAGGTCGTTTTCACTAAACCACGTTTTACTAAAGGGAGGTCTGTCCATCCCCGAGTCTTGTGCACACCATAGGGGACACGGAGCGCATCTGCATGTCTTGCTCAAGCCACAAAGATCACGGAGCGCATCTGTATGGTAGTCATGCTGTGGCGCCTCGGAGTGATCAGACAGGCTCCTGGCTGGTCAAGGGCCTCTCCTTGAAGAGTATGTACGGCGGCGCTTCGGCCGAGGTATAAGCAAGCTCGCACGATACAGGCCAACGTTGTTCAGCGCCTCTTGGGGTTGCGAGGGGCAGCCAGACTCGCCGCTCTCCACGCAGCCTCGGGCCAACCAGATCGTGGCCTGGCCACGGCCTGCTTTGACCTCCCAGGCTGTTCGGTGGCACTCCCGAGCGGCACCACGTACAGGCTGACCGACGCTCAGGCTTACCGCCTCGCAGGGGTACGCAGGTCGCTCCCAGATGGATTATCGGTGAGGTGGTCTCTGTTCCTCCTCGGATCTCTCCCCGCCTCCGCCGGCTTGCTTGTCGTCTCGCGGCCGTCCAGAGGCGGCGCAGGCTGGTCTAGTGAAGCTCGGGGTCGTTTGGGGCGGGCCCTGGGACGGCGTGCGGCCAGCCTTGGAAGGGCCTTTGGGGCCCATCCTGTGGCCTTCGGCGGGCCCAGGCCTCTGCTGACCCGTGGAGCGACACGTCTCACGATCCTTTGCGCGCCCAGTGAAACATGGAGTGGCCTGGTCCCGGGCAGTGCTAAGCCGGACGGCCCCCATGGCAGAGGAGGCCCAAGTCCTGAGGCGTGGCCGGTGGCGGAATGCCGAGCAGTGACCTGGCTCATACCCGCTCTCGCACCAAGCGTTCCCCACTTTATCGTCCTCGTCATCCAATCGAAGACGCGTACGGCGAATCACCGCCGCCCCCTGCCTTGTTGGAAAGCGCCTCGCTGGTCAAACGTTTGGGTCCAGATCTTGGATGAGTTGACGGAGTGGAAACCTGTCAGTGAACACTTGGAGGAGCATGAAGCGGAGGATCAGGAGAGGGAGGAGAATAATGATTCAAAGCCAGGTGTGCTCGCGTCATGTCTGACGCCCTACCCCTCCCTCCCATCCTATAGCATGGCGTGGATCTCCTTTCTGTTTGCACAACCCGGTGTCGTAGCATGGCATAGCATTACATGGCATAGCATTATGTTGAAGAGCAACGCGTAGGATGACATTGCATTGTGTGCCGACGCCTCGAAGTGGGGGGGACTTCTGCGGCCTCAAAATTCAAAGAATCGACACCGAATGTGTAATCACTTCCGATGCTTTTTTCGGGAGGCCATGTTCTAGATGTTGGGGCACATTTGGAAGGACCGAAAACCATGCCGTGGCATGGCACTGGAAATAATGACGCTGGCGCTGCAGCGGGAGCACGATTTGGGACGAGCGGAAGCGCGGAAACAAGGCCAGCGTTACAGCGGGAGCACGATTCGGAACGAGCGGAAGCGCGGAAATGAGGCCAGCGCTGCAGCGGGAGCACGATTCGGAACGAGCAGAAGCCCGAACAAGAGGCCAGCGCTTCAGCGGGAGCAGCATTTTCAACAACAATACCCAAGCGAAACCCAGTTCCCGGGAATCTTGCGTAACAAAAGCAGTACGCGGAGGGGGGCCGGAGATCTTTGGACGTCATCAGGGGAGAGATGAGAGCAGCATTTATAGTGTGTCACTGTGGAGGAGTAGGAGGAGGAGGACGAGGAGAAGGAGGCCCTTGGGGCCGTTTTGGAGGCTTCTTGGGGACGTCTTGGGCTGTCTTGGGCCGTCGTGGAGGCTTTCTGGGCGGACACGGAGGCATCTGGGACCCTCTCGGGCCGTCTTGGAGGCCATCTTGGACCGTCTTGGTCGAATTTGGAGGCCATCTTAGCCGTCTTCGAGGCCATCTTGGGCCATCTTGTCCGTCTTGGAGGCCTCTTGGGGCCGTCTTGTATGCTTCTTGGGCCGTCTTGGGATGTCAGAGCGGGCAGGAAGCAAATGCCAACATCCTTCAATAACCTAAGAAGATGTTGGCCTCTTCGGGCCCTCCTGAAAGACGTCTTGGAGGCGACGTGTGGGCCTCTTGGGCCGTCTTGGGCCATCTTGGAGGCTTCTTGGGCGGACTTGGAGGCATCTGGGACCCTCTCGGTCCGTCTTTGAGGCCATCTTGAACCATCTTGTGCGAACTTGGTGGCCACCTTAACCGTATCGGAGGCCATCTTGGGCCATCTCATCCGTCTTGGAGGCCATATTGGAGCCATCTGGATAAGAAACACCTTTGCAGCCACCCCGCCCAGAGCCTTCCGGGTGGCTGGCGGAACGGGCCGAAGCCCCAGGGGGAGTTCTTTTGTTGGAAGAACCAAATCCAAAAGCGACAGAGTTCAGCACGCCTGGCACCCGTGTGGCAAGACCACAGGGGGTGGCGGATAACGGAAAGAGCGAGGTACGGGTGATGACGTTGTGTTTGGGCGAAGCCCTTTAGGGAGGGGTCCAGGGGAGGGGGGAGGGTGGAAGGATGCAGTCTAATGGCCGTTTTCGGGTTTCCCTTATGGTTTTTGCATGTGTTTCAGGTTCTCCCCTTTTCCGCAACAGAAGGGCCCCAGACGGCCCAAGAGGCTCCAAAGATCGGCCCAAGAGGCTTCCGAGACGCCCCGAGAGGCGCCCAAGAGGTGCCCCAAGAGGCCCCCAAGAGGCCAAAATCTTGGATGTTGGCTTCCAAGAGGCCACCAAGAGGCCCCCAAGAGACCCCCCCACACACACAAAAAAAAAAATAGAGGCACAAATCATTGATTCCCCATGGGAAACGTACATTTTTAGCATATGCGGCTTTTCGGCTTTCACAGCGTCGACGACGGCCCAAGAGCCCTCCAAGATCGCCCCAAGACGGCCCAAGAGGCTCCCAAGAGGCCCCCCAAAACGGCCAAGAGGGCCCCAAGACGGCCCCCAGGGGCGCCCAAGACGGCCCAAGAGGGCCCCAAGACGGCCCCAAGAGGGGGACCCCGAACTGAAAAGTCTAGCCTTTCGCCCCAAGAAGCTCCCAGGAGGCCCCAAGAGCTCCCCAATAAGTCCCAAGATGCGTCCCAAGTGGCCACCAAGAGGCCAACATCATTGATTTCCAATCGGGAAACATGCATTTTTTGCATACACGGCGTTTCGGCTTTCACGGCGTTGGCGACGGCCCACGAGGCCCCCAAGTTCGCCCCAAGACGGCCCAAGAGGCTCCCAAGAGGCCCCCAAGACCCCCAAGAGGGCCCCGAGACGGCCCCCAGAGGCGCCCAAGACGGCCCAAGAGGGCCGCAAGACGGCCCCAAGAGGGGGAGCACGAACTGAAAAGTTTAGCCTTTTGCCCCAAGACGCTCCCAGGAGGCCCCCAGAGCCCCCCAAGAAGCCCCCAGAGCCCCCCAAGAGGTTCCCAAGAGGCCGCCAAAAGGCCCCGAAAAGAGCCCCAATAGGACTCCCAAGAAGGCCCAGAGACGCCAAATAAAGAGCGATCGGTCATGCAAAAAGCTCTTCACACCAATGCTCCCAAGAGCGAACGGTGACGTAAACAAGCTGATAAGACCAAGGCCCCCAGCAGAGAGCGGTGACGTAACAAGTTCCTGACACCAAGGCCCAGCCAAGGTTCAGGAACGGGCGACAACGCAACAATCTCTGAACACCAAGGCTCCCAAGAGCGAGGGGTGACGTAACGGAAGAAGACCGGTTCAACAGACGACCTGTTCAACAGGGACCGGTTCAACAGACGACAGGTTCAACAGACACCGGTTCAACAGACGACCAGTTCAGCAAGGACCGGTTCAACAAAGACCGGTTCAACAGGACCGGTTCCGCAGAACCGGTTCCACTGAACCGGTTCCACAGGACCGGTTCCGCAGGACCGGTACCACAGAACCGGTTCCACAAGCCCGGTTCCACATGACTGGTTCCACAGGACCGGTTCCACAGGATGGGTTCCACAGAGGCGATTCCCTCCTGCTACTCTCTCTCATTACACTGCTGCTGCTGTTGCTGCTGCTGCTGCTGCTCCTCCTCTTCTTCCTCCTCCTGCTTCTCCATCCCTCTCTGCCTTTCCGCCCTCCCCCATCCCTCGTTGCCGCTACGTCCCCCCGCCCCGCATCCCTCATCCCTCCCTACTTCCTCCTCCCCCCTCCTCCCTCATCCATCATCGAGGGCCACCCTCCCGACCCGTCCTGCCCGACCTGACCCGACCCGTCCCGCCCGTTAGGGTCCGCCCGCCCGACCCGTCCCGCCCGTCAGGGTACTCGCGTGCCAACTCGATGGCGCATCATACTTTAATGTCCTGCCCGCCCGACCCGACCCGTCCCGCCCGTTAGGGTCCGCCCGCACGACCCGACCCGTCCCGCCCGTCAGGGTCCGCCCGCCCGCCGGACCCGTCCCGCCCGTTAGGGTACTCGCGTGCCAACTCGATGGCGCACCATACTTTAATGTCTGTCCGCTCGACCCGACCCGACCCGCCCGTTAGGGTCCGCCCGCCAGGCCCGTCCCGCCCGTCAGGGTACTCGCGTGCCAACTCGATGATGCACCATTATTTGATGTTCCGCCGGCTCGACCCGACCCGTCCCGCCCGGGAGGGTCCGCCCACCCGACCCGACCCGTCCGCCCGCCCGCAGGACCCCCGTCCGCCCGTTAGGGTATGCGTTGCCAACTCGATGATGAATCATACTTTAAAGTCCCGCCCGCTCGACCCGACCGGTCCCGCCCGTTAGGGTCCGCCCGCCCGACCCGACCCGTCCGCCCGCCCGCCGGACCCGTCCCGCCCGTTAGGGTACTCGCGTGCCAACTCGATGATGCATCATACTTTGATGTCCCGCCCGCCCGACCCGACCCGACCCGCCCGTTAGGGTCCGCCCGCCCGACCCGACCCGTCCCGCCCGTTAGGGTCCGCCCGCTCGCCGGACCCGTCCCGCCCGTTAGCGCATTCGCGTGCCATCTCGATGGGATGCATCATATCCGCCCGACCCGACTTAATGTCCTGCCCGAGTCCTGCCCGCCCGACCCGACCCGACCCGCCCGTTAGGGTCCGCCCGCCCGACCCCTCCCGTGCCGCCCGTTAGGGCCGCCGGCCCGCCGGACCCGTCCCGCCCGTGAGGGCATTCGCGTGCCAACTCGATGATGTATCATGATCATACTTTAATGTCCGCCCGCCCGACCCGACCCGACCCGCCCGTTAGGGTCCGCCCGCCCGCCGGACCCGTCCCGCCCGTTAGGGTACTCGCGTGCCAACTCGATGATGCATTCTACTTGAATGTCCCGCCCGCCCGACCCGACCCGTCCCGCCCGTTTGGGTCCGCCCGTTCGGGTCCGCCGGCCCGCCGGACCCGTCCCGCCCGTTAGGATACTCGCGTGCCAATTCGATGATTCTTTCGGTTTGAATGTCCCGCCCGCCCGACCCGAGCCCGACCCGGTTTCGGGGAAGCGGTTCTGGGGAAACGGTGCACCGAGGAAACGGTCCAGCGGAACCGGCTGCGGGGAAACGGTTCTGGGGAACCGGCTCCGGGGAAACGGATCGGGGGAAACGGTTCTGGGCAAGCGTTCTCGGGGAAACGGAACCCGGGAAACGGTCCCGGGGAAACGCTCCTCCGGGGAGGTGGTCCCCGGGGAAGAGGTCTCCGGGGAATCGGTTCTCCGGGGAAACGGTCCCGGGGAAGCGGTTCCCGGGAAACGGTTCCCGGGGAAACGGTGTCGTATCGACGTAACAAGCTCTCACTTTATGGGTAGCCCTTTGGGAGATGGTATAGATAATCGGGAGTATAGCCTGCGCGTCGCTGCCATTTTGGCTCAAGGCACGCGCGCCCTATTTGCCCGGATACCTGACTTGGTCTTCGCTACTTGCTGGAAAGATCACTACATCGATTTTATCTTATCTTACTCATCCACACCCCATATCGTATTCCTTCGACATGGAATTGGATGCAATATGACCTACCAAAGTCATTTCAGACTTTGTAGCGGAGCTGGCCGCACTCTCGTGTGGTCTGCTCTTGCTCTTCTTATCCTCACGCTATCAGGCACGATCCTCGTGACCACCCCCTACCATTCGCCACCACTCCACCTACATTTACGAGGACCAACGCAAGGAGCAATAAGCAACACAAGAGGTACGACGTCTAGACAACAACATTGGTACCATATACGCTTCATCACTACGCAATCACCAACCGCTCGGCGACGAGCCGAAAGCGCAGTACCTGAAGCATAGGCGCGGAGACCCGCAAGATAAAGGCGCCAATATACCCGCCCCAGCGCGGCAACGCGCCTGATAACCACCCATACCTCCACAGCCTAGGTTGTGTTATCTTCGCCATTATATGGTTTGCGATGGGCGCGGCAATCGGACACATGCGCCGAGGAGACATTAGCACCGATGGGCAAACACACGGCCCATACTGGGACCCTCAAGGCAACGTACCTTTTCGCGAGTACGTCTATGAAGTCAATGCGTGGCTAAACGTCACGGGTGGGCGTATGACACCACAAGCCCAAGCAGCCGCCATACAACGCGGCTTAGGCGGCCTCGCGAGGACACTCGCCATGAGGGTACCACCTGACATCATAAACGATGGTGCGGACATTGACGGTGTCCACGCCGATCCAGCAACATACATCATGTTCCTCTTAAGCATGAAGTTCGAACGCCGGGAGGGCGAACGTCAACCCACCTCAGGCACACAGCTCATCGACTTCGATGTGCCTCACGGAGAACGAATCGACGTAACCCTTACTCGGTTCGAAAGGGTTCGTCTTGAGGCACAGTGGGCTTCGACCTTCCCAACTTCCAACTACTTACGACTATCCTATTCCGCGCCCTAGGCGTTGGCAACCAGCGAGCCATGCAGTTCTTACAGCCACTCAACCGCCAAATGCCCCGAACACAGCAACAGTATGATGAACTGCTTGAGAGGATGCGCTCGATATGCCATTTGTCAGGGCGGTCTCCTGGCAACATAGGATCAGTGTTTGGAAGAGAAAGAGGAACTGGCAGTGGAAATTTCTATGCTACTTTAACCTCTGAAGCTCAGCCTGGCAACGGGCCCACAAACATTTGGGCCGATGACCCTGGTGAATCTACCGCCCGACTAGCAGGGGATCGATCACAACCTAGCTGGGCAACCAGCCCTCCTCCCAGAGAACCTCAATCTCACCGCTCCCTATGGGGAGATGCAACCCCCCGAAACGACGGCATATCCACCTACCTAGGAGATGATGACTTCGACTCGTTCAGACTGGCGCTCTCGCTCCAGCGCGGGCCACTTTTCTGTATCCGAGCTCTTCTTCATGTCTGTCGCCCCCCTCATTTCCTTCCTCCGTCTTTCCCTGGTCCTCCTGCTCTTCCCGCTCCTTCCACTCCAGTTCCTGCTGCTGCTGCTGCTGCTGCTGTTCGTCCTCGTCCCCCTCCTTCCTTATCCTCCTTTGCCTTCTGCTCATCTTCCTGCTCACCCGCTACCTTCTACGCAGCTCCCCTTCTCCGATTGCACATGACACGTTGGAACTGTTTTTTGTTGAGGTGGGGGTTCGTCTATGACATCGCGGATAGAGGAACATCCGCGCAATGGGAAGGACTGGGAGGAAGGAGTCGGATGTCAGTGGGGCACGCGCACTTGCTTGACAATGAATCAATATGGATGTGGCGCTGCCTCTTCCCTTCTCGCCCCTTTCCGCGTGTTGTTTTTTTGTTTCGTCAGATTTAAAAGAACGTTGTTTCGTATGTTTGTTTTGCAGTCCAAGTGTTTCCGGTGTTTCAAAGTGGCGCTCCCGCTGAAGCGTAGGCCTCATTTTCGGATCGGCCTCATTTTTGGATGGGCCTCCGAAAATGGCGCTCCCGCTGAAGCGTGCTCCCGTCGTTCAGAATGGCCTTTCTGTGTGAGTCGCAGGTCGACCATGACACGCGTCCGTGGACATAGAGGGAACTCAGCGCCATGGTGAGGGATGCGGGGGAGGGATCGGACGTCAGATGAGGCGCGAGCGCACCTAGCTTGTCCACCCCCGCATCTGCCCGCTCCCCCTCCCTCCCTCTTGGCGGCCTCCTCAGCCCACAGCGCGCGGCCCCGGCGTTCGTTCGTTCTGCCCCTCTTCCACCGCCCCCTCCCTCTCATCCCCCCCCTTCCTCCCCTCCTCCCTGCTCCCCTCCTCCCCATCCCCCACTTGGGGAAGGGATAGTGAAGTGACAAGGCGGAGGACGAGGATGAGGGAGGGGATGCGAGGCGGAGGACGAGGAAGAAGGAGGGGACGAGGAGGAGGAGGAGGAGGACGAGGAGGAGAATGGAGGAGGGAGGAGGTAGGAGGTCGTCCTCCCCCCGTGCTCCCGCAATCCCCGCAATCAACGCAATTCCCGCCCCAGCGGACGTGGCCGCGCAGCCCCTCTCGTGGCAGCCGCCCGCGCCGGTCCGGCGCCCGCGCCTGTGCGGCTGCGCGCACCTCGTCTCTGCGGCGGAGGCCGAAGGTGGCAGCAGCCTGCTTGCCTTGGGCGGGGGGCGCGCCCGTTTGACCGCGGTGCCCGGGCAGGGGCAGACCCGAGTGGGCGGGGGGGGGGGCGGGCAGAGAAGGAGAGAGGTCACCCTGTCTGCCCTCCTGAGAGGCCCTCGTCGCCACGGCTGGGATCGCCTCGAAATCCTAGTCAGAACGCATTTCAGGAGAGACCTGGGGAGTAGCGGTATTCGTGTCTGTTGGTTCCCTCAGAGGAGGAGGAGGAGGAGGAGGAGGAGGAGGAGGAGGAGGAGGAGGAGGAGGAGGAGGAGGAGGAGGACCAGTGGAAACTCAAGAGTCATCAACGATGTTGGAATGAACCCTCCCTCCAAGCTCCCTACGCATAGGCCCCTACAACGGTTCATTTCCGTTGAGGGAACTGCCTCGTTGGAAGACGACCGTTTGAAGACCTTGAAGCATGCCAAAACATTGTCATCGGGATTTCCACGCCACGGATCAACCTGACTGCTGCGTCCTGACGATTTGGAATCCTGCCAGAGCGCCTAGTTTGGGATCTCGACACTGCGAACCAACATAGCTGTTGCACCCGCATGCGCCTGAATCATTACAAAGCACCATTTCTGGTACTTGGAGCATCGGAATCAGTAAACTGCTGTAATGTTTAAAACGAATGTGCGCGGCGCAAAGGCGAGAGCCACATTTTGAAATGGAACCGCCCTCAAGCCGTGAAAACCCATCAAATGTTTAAGACGAATGTGCGCGGAGCTACGGCGAGAGCCACATTTTGAAAAGAAACGGCCCTCAATCAGTGAGACTCTTGCTAATTGCTTACACGAATGTGCGCGCCGCCTTAAGGCGAGAGCCACATGTCGAAAACCACCCGCCCTCAATCCGTGAAACTTTTTATACATTTGTATAACGAATGTGCGAGGCGCGTTAAGGCGAGAGCCACATTTTGAAAACCACCCGCCCTCCATCTGTGAAACTGTTGTCACGTTAAAGCTCCACAGTCATAAATGGTGAGGAAGTGTCACGCGAAACGCCCGGCCCCCCCTAAAAACTGGCTTCGGGTTGCGACAGGGAGAAGTTAGTTATAAGGAAAAGGAATTGAGGAGATGGATGAGGAAAAGGCGGAGGAGGAAGAGGAGGACGAGGAGGAGAAGGAGGAAGACGAGGACGAGGAGGAGCAGGATGAGAGGGAGGAGCAGGATGAGGTCCAACGAGAAGGAGAAGGAAGATTATGAGGAGGAGGAGGCGTGAGGAGGAGGAGGAGAAGGAGGAGGAGGAGGAGGGAGAGGTGAGGAGGAGGGAGGTGTGAGCCCGGAGGCGGAGGGATAGGGGAGATAAGGAGGGAGGCAGGAGGGGGGAGGGGAGACAGAAGCCGGGGATTGCGGTGCGCTCGATCGTGTATGTTTGGGCAGTTAGCGAGGCAGCAGCAGATGCACGAGCAGTTAATAGGTAACTGGCGAGCCGGAGGTATGCACAGGAGTGGCCCCACGAACACAGCATGATGCTCCAGATGAAGACGCGTGCAGTGAGACACGAACGTCACGTGGCGGGGGTAGGCTCCTGCACAGTAGACCCGATCGGAGACAAGGGCGAACGCACGCACCGGACCCAGGGGAGACTAGAAGAAGTCAATCACATGGATGAGCTGCCAACGGAAAGCTGCCGCCTCCGAGACAGGAAGCAATGGAGGCATGACGAGGATGCAGTGCCAAGGCCAGACTGGCAGCGAGAAGGGCTTTCAAGAAGTCAGCACGTAGGCGGGCACTCGAGCAAACTGTTTGGAGCAGGACGGCGTGATACGCAAGCGGGCATGCTCGAACGCGGCCAACCGAGCCCACCGCCATCTCGAAGCAGAGGTGTGGACGTGCGAGCAAGAGGGAGGAGGAGGAGGAGGAGGAGGAGGAGGAGGAGGAGGAGGAGGAGGACCGCCATCTCGTGCGGCAGCCCACGCAAGCGCGGAGCTCGGAGGTGGGCACGCAGCCGCCACCAGAAGCTCGCACGGCTGCAGCGCGGGAGCGGCGCCAGCGAGCGGCTCGGGCTCGCCTCGTCCGCTCAGCATGTGAGGCTTCGGGGGGGTTTTCCTCCGCTCGGGCGCCGAGTGGTGGCGCAAGAGCTTGTCCGCGCCTCCCTCGGCCTGCCCCCCCCCCCCCACCCTCCTCGCTCGCTCGCTCGCTAAACGGGGGGCCACCGGGCTCGAAGCCCACGTTTCAAGGGATGGGAGAAGGGCGAATGCAGCACTGCACCCTTCGCCGCGCACGTGCAGAGGAGGAGGGGCGGGGGGCTGGAGCAGCCTAGGCTCGCTGAACATGGGGCCCACCGGCTCGAAACCAATGTGAAAGGGATGCGAGAGAAAGGCGAATGCAGCACTGCACCCTTCAACGTGCACGTGCAGAGGAGGAGGGGGGGGGGGGCCTGGAGCGGACCAGCCCCCTAGGCGGCATGCGAAAGTGGCCGTGCAGGCCCTCTCCCGCTCGTCCCTCTTCGTCTTCCCTGCCCCTCGTGTCCCCCCCCCCCTCCCCCCTCGCCCTCCTCCCTCCTCTCCTCCTCCTCTCCCCTCCCTCCTCTCATCCCTCGGCCCTTCCTCCCTCCTTTCGTCCCTCCCTCCCCTCCTCCTGCCTCGTCTTCCCCCCCCCCCTCCCTGGCTCCCTCTCCTCCCGCGCAGCCGGGCCCCCTCTCCAGGCGCCCAGCACCCCCCCTTGCAGGCCGGAGGGCCGCACGAGAGGGCCATCCGGCCAGGGCGTTGAGGCAAGCGCTTGCGGCGCGCTGCTTGCGGCGCGCCGCGCGCCTCCCCGAAGAGGCCCTCCTCGCTGCTCGCTTCGGGTTTCTCCAGCGGGCGCGCCACCTGCGGCAGGGGCGTTTGTGAGGAGATGTGCCCAGAGTCGATCGTATCTTCGTAGGCTTCTCACGTGCAGGCAGCAGTGGGAGACACACGGTAGAGATATCACTGAACTTTCAATCCCCGTACCTGTTTGGTTCAGGCGCTTGGGAAGGCGTAGCCACGGCCTCACGTCCGAACGCGTGAGGCGCCGAACCTCCGACATATCGTAGCCTTGAGACGTACTGCAAAAGAGCTCGTGCCCATAATCGAAAACGAAAACAACTCGGATCTGCGCGGGAGCCCCCTGGCGTTGCCCTCCAGTGCCGCCCATACCGCGCTCCGCGCGCCAGGCGGTCCAGCGCCGATCCAGGAAGACCGCGCGGAGCTCGAACAGTGTTTTCTATACATATATATATGTATATAAATATATATAGATACGTATTTGTGCAGCTTAGGAGTGTGCCCAGAAGGCTTCCAGGCCCCGGGCCGACTCGACCGTTCTCTTCCCTGCCTGCGCGCCCTTGGCGCGGCTCTGTGCGCCCTGCGCCGCTGCGCACTGCCGTCGGGAGGAGGTCCTCTGCGACTGGCGCTTCGCTGAGGTGCGCTAGGTGTAAGTCGGGCCGGTCCCTCTACAGGAGGAACATTCAAGAGTAGTCAAAACATATTCTGGAGCCCTCTGATTTTTGAACAAAAGAATGTTTTTGGCAATTCTTATGTTTCCCACCATTTCTGATGTTTCCGCCAACGACCGCCTGAAGGAGGACATGCCCGACCGAACGCTAGGTGTTCACGGCGCGTGCCGCGCCCCTGCCCCCTCGGGGTGCGCCGCCCCTCGGGGGGGGGGCGTGGACACTGGAGGGGGGATGTCCGCATGGCCCTCGCGGCAACCCGCCGACTGGGGCTGCCGCAGTCGTCCGTTTGAAGCTCGATTTCTTCCCCTTCCCACCGCGCGGTCGCCCTCGCCCTTGTCCCTCTATCGCATGCAGGTCAATTTGCCATTCGGTTGCCCCGAATCGCCACGCGCTGGAGCGGACTGCCTCGGCCTCGCCGCCGACGGAAAGAGTTTGACGCTCGCAGGGACATAAGTAGTGACCTGTAGGACTGGGGCTGGCTTGCCGCCGAGGTGTCTCGATCGAGCACATCTGATGAGGGCGGCGGCGACATCCCTGGCCACGCCTCAGTTGGCGTTCCGCTGGCGTCCAGACCCTGGATTCCTTGTCTGCTGGTTCCTTCTCCAATGACCTCAGCGCACCCCGTGCCGATGTATTATATAGCACCCCGCAATTGCGGATAAGAGTGAGGGGGCTGGCGCGGGCGACGCGGGCGTCGAGCCGGCGGACTTCGTGGCCCTCACCTTCCCTGTCGATGGCGCCCTCCTCCTCCAAAGTTTTGATTTGCACACCGAACGCGGTTTGGGTCGCAGGTTCTCCACCTGGAACGACTGCAAAAGAAACCCGCCGCAGGCGCCGAAGTTTTGGCTTGTTCAGTGAACGTAGTTTGGGTCGCGGGTGGGTCGAGGGCTCTCCACCTTCACCTGGGAGGAATTCAAAAGCACTCCGCCGCAGGCGCCGAAAATCTTGATTTGTACACTGAACGCGGTTTGGGTCGCGGGTGGGTCGCAGGTTCTCTACCTGGAACGAATGCAAAAGAAGCCCGCCGCAGGCGCCGAAAATTTTGGGTGGGTCGCGGGGTGGATCGCGGGTGGGTCGCGGGTGGGTCGCGGGTGGGTCGCGGGATGGGTCGCGGGGTGGGTCGCGGGCGGGTCGCGGGTGGGTTGCGGGTGGGTGTCGGTGTGGATCGCGGGTGGGTCGCGGGTGGTTGTGCCGAGACACATGATGAACCCGCCGCAGGCGCCGAAAATTTTGGGGGGGTCGCGGGGTGGGTCGCGGGTGGGTCGCGGAGGGGTCGCGGTGGGTCGCGGGTGGGTCGCGGGTGGGTCGCGGGTGGGTCGCGGGGTGGGTCGCGGGTGGGTTTCGGGGTGGGTGACGGGCGGGTCGCGGGGCGGGTCGCGGGTGGGTCGCGGGTGGGTCGCGGGTGGGTCGCGGGGTGGGTCGCGGGTGGGTCGCGGGTGGGGTCGCGGGTGGTTCGCGGGTGGGTCGCGGGGCGGGTCGCGGGTTGGACGACAACAATAAACAACAAACAACAAACAACAAACACAACAACAACAGCAGCAACAACAACAATAATCCGAATCGCGGAATTCCACTTCAGCCACGCACCCAGGGACAGTGAATGACCGTTCGGTTCAGCCCTCTCACTCTGACCTTTTTACGGGTTTCTTCTCCCTCCTACTCTCTCTCTCTCTCTAGTTTCTCTCTCTCT
>CAUYUJ010014393.1:1053982-1066482 GCA_963575745.1 Prorocentrum cordatum | reverse complement strand
GTGCGCTATATCAGGCGGTTGCGATTGCGAGGGCAGAACTGCCACGGCACCACGACCAGCCAGATAGGCTTCCCATTGGGCCACTGCTGCACGATGGGCCCTCGAGACGGGAGCGCGCGCTACCGTAGCAGCAACCAGACCCTCGCAGTGTTCTCGAGCAGCCCCTCTCCAGATCCGCACTGCGCACTCTTCCAGGACGGCGCTACGTTGTTCCAGGTTGGACGCCGTTCGCAAGTCAGTCTACCTCCTGGGATTTGTTTCAGCATGATGCTCACCATCGACACGACGTACACTTGTGACTGTCCGACGACACGGTTGCCGCTCGTGGTGTAATAGCCAGTGCGGCTGCTTTGAGTTCTCAATGAACGCCCACGTGAAAATGAGAGAAACAGAACACTCGTCCGCGCACGGGAAATCGCTGAGGGAAGCGTCACGGCAAGCAACCAAACAAAAAACGTGCCAACGTTCGTGGATTCCAGATTCCGTGTACGAGAATTATTTTGTCGTGTCACTTCCACATTTTATCTGGATTTGGGCAACTGTGACAGAAATCCTTTGGAGTGAATGTACTTGTCCTCGCTTCAGCGCCAACGTTTAACTGCATTTGACTGAACCCGGAAACGTTGCTCCGACAGCTTCACGGCCTTTAACTGATTTTCAATTTAAATCACAACTCGTATTTGCCATATTCAGCTACCGAAAATCAGAAACGTTAGGCAGGGTTGCATTTCACTGCTGTGCGGCAGGCCCCCCCAACGGTGGGCTTGTTTTCCACCGCCACAACCACAAGTAGGAGGGGGAGGGGGTCCTCCTCCTCCTCCTCCTCCTCCTCCTCCTCCTTCTCCTCCTCCTCCTCCTCCTCCTGCTCCTCCTGATCCTCCCCCTCCTCCTCCCCCTCCTCCTCCTCCTCCTCCCCCCTCCTCCTAGCCGCCATTTCCCCTCCCAAAGGATTTCTGCAGCGGCGGCGTCCCCCTCTAGTGCCTGCCATGTTCGGTCACTGACGGATGAGTCGAGCTGTACGAGGGGCCTGTGGGATGATTATTATGTGTAGTCTCATTCGAGCCGCTTTGTATAACCCGTTGTCTCTATGTACGGCAGGCAGAACACTGGAAATAGCCCAGGAGCTCGACGTGGACATATTGATGATGCCGGGTACGTGTATACGCGAATGGGAGGGAAGGACATACCACACGGAGAATCTTGGAGGAGGTAGATTCACTGCAGTACATTATGGATGGATACGTGCACCATACAGCAATACGAGTGCGGGAGTGTGTATTATTCTAGGTCGTCGATTTCGCGCCGAACATATCTATTCAATCGTCTCTGGCCCTACAAACGCACCAGGTCGATATGGGGAGCTACGAATTAAATCTGGACTCCTGGATATCACTGTCATATGTGCTTACCCACCACCCACCTACTCGGACGGGACAAAACGGAAGGCCCAAGTGACGGCCGCTACTACTGTAATGCGATATGTACGTAGTCGAGTCGAACGTTGTCGCTCCCGAAGTACCCCGATAATAGGCGTTGACATCAATTCAGGATTCGGATTCTTGGAAGAGGGAAGCTTGGTAGACCCCGACCAGAACCACATCGGACCCCATCACTTAAGAAAAAACGGCCCATCTGGAGAGATGTTCTCAAACATGTTATTAGACCTCGACCTCATGGCCCCTGGAAGCTATACACTACAGTCGGGACCCACATAGTATGGACCTCAGGGAGACAAATCGACATTAACCAACTCCGTCGATGGGCCCGCAGACGTCGTGCACTACACCGCGAACGGCTATACCAAGAACTTCGACAGGCTCGAGCAGCTGGACAACAGGCCGAAGTACATAAGCTGGCTCGACTTCTATCTGGCCGATCTACTGGTGTGAAGAACCGACGCTACAACACGATTACCTCATATCGACCGACTCTCCCAGAACTCCAACAGCATCTATCTCAAGCTGGTGCTGACGGAGGCATGGGGGCGACTCACATTCCTGATCTGGATAGCATGATAAATAACTTTCTCATGGAAGAGGCGACCATCAAGACGCGCACTCACAGCATGGAACGGACAACGGAGGTTATGCTACACAACATGGTATGGAAGCTACGCAGAGCACGAGGACGACGATGTGGGCCTTCTTGGAGCGTTCCCGCCGAGCTTGCACTCATAGTCTTGGCGCCTGGCCACCTTTCACGGCAAAAGAACATGAAGTTTGGCATCGGCTACGACGGAATGGGAAACACACAACTACCCGATGCAGCTGTGGAACGTCCTGGATTGGGCCTCCATCACAATGTCTCTGGGCCTGGAGAGCCTATACCACCGACACTAGCACTACCTGAATGGGATGCTGTTGATCGAGACCCCTTCGACGACTTGAATGAGGAGGCCCTCGACTTCACCATGACACCTGGAGAGAGGCCGCCAATGGCGGTCCCAGAGACGCTTCACAACATCCCGACCGACCAGACGACCAGAGCAAGAGATGGGCGCGACAACGTGTTGAATTCTACATCCAAGCTCACTCGTGCTCGAGAGGAATTCGAGAATCTCGTGATCCGATCCCTTCAGGTTGGTCAACTTCCAACGAAGTCGAGTATAACAGAAGGGGTCTTGCTGGACAAGTCCAACGGCAAGACCCAGATGTTGAGTCAACGTATTGTGCATGTATCTGATGTTTTCTGGAAGTATTGGTATGCAGTATTATATAGTTATGGGGACCGCGACGAACAATTTGATAGATCTTTTCCTGGCCACTGGGCCATGGGAGGATTGCTCAAGGGACTGGTGTCCCTGGGCGACGCGATTGGGGCACAGAACGCCCAGCAAGTCAACAAGTGCTTCGAAGAGTACGCCGAGTACTCAGTCGACACGAAGTGCGAGCTCGTGCTATTCTGCCGCCAGGACAAGGTCTACAACAAGGAACAGCGTCGCCTCACGGTTTCATGCCGAGACCCAGCATTGCGAGGGGAGGATAAGAAGGAGTCGTCTGCTACTGCTGCCGATGTTCCTCCACCTCCTCGACCAGAACTGAAATCGTCTGAGGCCCCCGTTTTATATGTTTCCCAGCCTCCTCCTCTTCCTCCTCCCGCCCGACCCTCGGATGCCCATATAATCACGGAGTATCTAGCCTCGCGCGGGGTTTTCCCAGGGACCGCCAAATTCGAGACACTTTTCAATAGTAGGCATATACTGAGCATAGCTAAATCACGAGCTACCTCTTAGTTGCCCTGGTCCCTCGTGGCTACCTCATGCGTCGGTGGCTGCATGGGGCCAGGCTGGTCTCTCTCGGGACCTCAGCCACGGCCCTAGGTGCATAGAGCATGGCATATGCACTCTCCTCTTAAAGCCAGAGGGTCACCGTGCCAGTAGCCATTCGCAGTTGTGCGAAATATCGCGATTGGCGATTGCGCGATTTTGCAGAACAGTAGCTCGAGTATGTAATCACTCACTATGACAGAAACAAGGTTGGCGCCGAAGGTGTGCGAATCGAATCGACTCCCCCCTCCTCCTCCTCCTCCTCCTCCTCCTCCTCCTCCTCCTCCTCCTCTCCTCCTCCTCCTCCTCCTCCTCCTCCTCCTCCTCCTCCTCCAGCTTGTGGTGGTGGTGGAAAACAGGCCCATCCCCCACTGGTGCGCGGCGCAGGCGGCGGCGCGCCGCCTTGGCTCGCGGCCGCCGCCCGGACCGCGGCGCCGTGGGCCCGGGCCGCCCCGGCGCCCGCAGGCCCCGCCGCGGGCGCCGACCCCTCGAGGCCCGCGGCGGCTGTGCCCTCGTTCGGCCAGGCGCGGGGGGGGACGCACATTCCGCCTCCTCCGCCTCCTCCTCCTCCTCCTCCTCCTCCTCCTCCTCCTCCTCCTCCTCCTCCTCCTCCTCCCTTTGATTCTCTCCTCTCCTCCTCCTCCTTTTGTTTCCTTCTTCTCCTTCTACTCCTCCTCCTCCTCCTCCTCCTCCTCCTGGCGGGGGAGGTGGAGTGCCAAGCTAGGTGCGCTCGCGTCATATCAAACCTCCCACCCCGCCCTCCCATCCTTTACCATGGGCAGATCTCCTCCCTATTCGCACAATCGAATGTCGCAGCATGGCGTAGCATTACATGGCATAGCATGGTGTTGAATATTAACGCGTAGCATGACATAGCATGGCGTGGCGACGCCCCAAAATGAGGGGGGCGGCCCAACAAATCAAATAATCGACACCGAATGTGTAATCACTTCTGATGGTTTCTCGGGGAGTATTTTTTTCGACTCTGGGGCCTATTTAGAAGCACCGAAAACAATGCCGTGGCATGGCACTGGAAATAATGACGCCAGCGCAGCAGCGGGAGCACGATTCGGAGCGAACGGAAGCGCGGAATTGAAGACAGCGCTGCAGCGGGAGCACGATACGGAACGAGCGGTAGCCCGAAAATGAGGCCAGAGTTTCAGCGAAAACAGAATTTGGGAAAAAAACCAAGCGCGGAACCGCGGAAATGAGGACGCACACCTTGACATAAAATGGCGAGGGGACGCCCCTAAGTGGGTGGGGGGCTTCCGCGGCGCAAAGCGTCAACAAACCGACAAGGAATGTGGAATCACTGCCGATGGTTTTTGCGGGGGGCATTTTCTAAATTAGCGGGCCAGTTTGGGAGGACCGAAAACCATGACGTGGCATGGCGTTGGAAATAATGACGCCAGCGCAGCAGCGGGAGCACGATTCGGAACGAACGGAAGTGCGGAAACGAAGCCAGCGTTGCAGCGAGAGCACGATTCGGAACGAGCGGTAGCCTGAAAATGAGGCCAGCGCTTCAGCGACAACAGCATTTTGGCAGAAACCAAAAAGAGCGCGGAAGCGCGGAAATGAGGACGCGTAGCCTGACATAGCATAGCGCCGCGACGCCCAAAAATCAGGGGGCTTCTGCGGCGCAACACATCAGCGAATCGGCACCAAATATGGAATAATTTCAGATGGTTTTTTCGGGGGAGCATTTTCTAGATTTTGTGGCGTATGTGGAAGGATCGGAAACCCTGCTGTGGCATGGCGCTTGAAATAATGACGCTAGCGCTGCAGCGGGGGCACGATTCGGAACGAACGGAAGTGCGGAAACGAAACCAGCGCTGCAGCGGGAGCACGATTCGGAACGAGCGGTAGCCCGAAAATGAGGCCAGCGCTGAAGCGGGAGCACGATTCGGAACGAGCGGTAGCCCGAAACAGCGCTTCAGCGAGAGCAGCATTTCGAAAAACACCCAAGCGAAAACCCGTTTCCGGGAAAGCTTGTGTATACAAAAAACCAGAATGCGGAGGGGGCCGGCCATTTTCCGGACGCCGCCAGGGGAGAGAGCAGAGTAGTTCTCATATTGTTTACTTGTAGACAGGAGGAGGAGGAGGAGCAGGAGGAGGAGGAGGAGGAGGAGCAGGAGGAGGAAGAGGAGGAGGAGCAGGAGGGGGAGGAGGAGGAGGAGCAGGAGGAGGAGGAGCAGGAGGGGAGGGGGAGGAGGGGAGGAGGAGGAGGAGGAAGAGGAGGAGGAGGAGGAGGGGGGGGGAAGAGGGGGAGGAGGCGCAGGAGGAGGAGGAGGAGCAGGAGGAGGAGGAAGAAGGGGAGGAGGAGGAGGAGGAGGAGGCGCAGGAGGAGGAGGAGGAGCAGGAGGAGCGACGGGGAGAGGCGTGCGCACCCGGCCCGCCGCGGGCTGCCGGGAGAGCGATCTGCAGATCTGCCGCCGCCCAAAGAGGGCAGCATCGTCAGCGTAGCTGCCTCGGTACGCCCGTTGTGATGCGCAGCACGTGCCGTGGTCACGACGTCCGTGTCAATACTCCGCCTCCTCCGCCTCCTCCGCCTCCTCCTCCGCCTCCTCCGCCTCCTCCTCCTCCTCCTCCTCCTCCTCCGCCTCCTCCTCCTCCTCCTCTGGTTCCTCCTCCTCCTCCTCCTCCTCCTCCTCCTCCGATTTCGTAATAAAAGGGAGGGGGTCTCATTTCGGGGGGGGTCTCTTCCAGGCTATCTTGGAGGGCCTGGGGGGGTCTGGGGACGATGTTTTGGAGGGTTCTCCCACGGGGGGGGGTCTGAAGTGGCTTGTCTTGGAGGGTCCAGACCCCCTCCCTTTGATTACGAAATCTGGAGTACGCAACACGTGCCGTGTTCACGACGTCCGTGTCAATGCGTTGCGTGTTGGCTCCACGTGTTGGCCCACGTTTTGGCGAACGTACCGCGTCGGACCTACGTTTTCAGTCCACGTGTTGAGCTCGGTATCAATACGCTACGTGTCGCGTGTTGCGCATCGGGGCAGCCTCGCAAGACATCGCCCACCAAGGCCCAAGGCCCGCTCTTACTGCGCTTAGGTCGGGCATGTCCTCCTACAGACAGATCTTTGGAAGAAAAATGAAAATAGTCAAACATATGCTTTACAACAATTCACAGTTGAAGAATTCTCCCCATATTGTGCTTGACTGCTTTGAGACTGTCCGACTGTGGATGGACATGCGCCACTTCTCGAGCTGGCTCGATCTGGGCTCTGCAGCCGGCCGACGGCGCCCGTCGCGGCAGCAACGCAGGGGCCCGGGGGCAGCGGGACGGACCTTCAAAGTTGGATCCTCGACTTTCGATCTTCGACTCTCGATCGAGGGAGCAGCGGCGCAGAGGGCCGCGCGGGGGCCCGTGAGGGTCCCCCGGAGGCCCGGTCAGGGCCCACGGAGGCCAAACATTGCGAAACGAGATATCCCGCCGTGTTGGGTTCACGAGGAGGAGGAGGAGGAGGAGGAGGAGGAGGAGGAGGAGGAGGAGGAGGAGGAGGAGGAGGAGGAGGAGGAGGAGTCGGGGGGATCTGGGATCTCAGGGGCGGCCCCGCCGACCCCTGGCAAATCATCCCCTCTCCGTGACGTACCCCTCGCCCCGCCCCAAGAGGCACAGCCAAAACTCACAGTAAGGACGCAGGGTTGTACTTAGGGTACTCTTGCGTCCTTGCCTCTGCGGCCCTTCCTTCGCGGTTTTCATTGGCAGCCCGCCGCCCAAACATTCACAGTTTCGGCGTCCAAGGCCCTTGCGTCCTTGCCGCCCGTCCTTATTATAGATGTCGACTGTACGTATGCGGCCGGAGGGGAGCTTTAAAGGCGAGGGTGACGTCACGGAAGTGGGTGGTTTCTCAGACACCCGACATCGTAATGTTTCATAACGCGCCACTCAAAAATTCAAGTTCCTTCCCAAGGACGGGTTCTTCATCCTGGGTCGTTTTGTTGACGGTCCCGCGGCCCGGTAAGGGCCCCCGCAAGCCGAACATGCCAAACCAAACCTCCTGCCGCACTTTTTTCCCATCGCGAGGGGGTCTGGGGGGTGGTTTGACTCCGCCCGAGGCTCTCCGATCGGGGGAGCGGCGGCGCGGAGGGCCGCGCTGAGGCTGGCCTCTGCGCGGAGCCGGGCGAGGCGGCCAGCGAGCGCGGCGCGGAGCTCTTCGGCAGGAGCCTGCGGCTCTCGGAGGGCTGCCTGCGGCAGCTGGCGCGGCTGCGCAGGCAAGGGTCGCGGCCCCTCGGGGGGTGCTCCGCGCCGGGGGGGAGGGCGAGGATGGCCTCCTCCATGATGGGCCTGTTTTCCACCACCACCACCATGGGGGGGAAGGAGGAGGAGGAGCAGGAGGAGGAGGAGGAGGAGGACAAGAAGAGGAGGAGGAGGAGCAGAAAGAGGAGGAGGAGGAGGAGGAGGAGGAGGACCCTCTCCCCCTCCAACTTGTGGTGGTGGTGGTGGTGGTGGTGGTGGTGGTGGTGGTGGTGGTGGTGGAACGAGGGCCCATCACTCCGGGTCGTTCGAGGTTTCGGAGGCTTTCGCTCGTCTTCGTAAAGGTTCTCGGCAGCGTTTCCAGCCTCGGGAGATGCGCCTCGCCGAGGGCATTCTTCCCCGGGGTGCTCCAGGCCTCTCCTCTCGGCCGTCGGACCCTCGGGTCCGGGCGCTGCCGGAAGCACAGGGCTGGGCGCTCCAGGCCTCCCAGCCGTCAGAGGAGGAATGAGCACCCAGACACCATCTCGCCGTTCAGAAATCAGGACGGGAGGTTTTGGGCCGTTGTCGGCCTCGGGGGGCCCTCGCCGGGCCTCGGGACCGTCACGAAACGACTCAGGATGAAAAGCCGGTCCTGGGGAAAGGGTCTGGACTTCCGGGGACGCCGTGCCGAAAAAGTCAGGACGTCGCATGTCTGGGTGTCGATGGTATGCTTTCTTGTATTGTGCTGTGGTGCGCGACGGTCGCTACACGGGCCAAGAGGGGGGGTAACGGTAGCGATCGTGCGTAGGGGGGGGTAGGGGGGGGGGGAGGCCTGGACACCCCCGCTCGCGCCGGTGCTCGCGCGCATGCTGTCGCGATCGCAGCGCCCCCGCGAGTCCACTTCCTCCTCCTCCTCCTCCTCCTCCTCCTCCTCCTCCTCTTCCTGCTCCTCCTCCTTCTCCTTCACACGGGGGTGACGAGGGACCCAAGCGGACGCGAGGACGGAGGTTGAGGGGAGGTCGGTGGGGGAAGCAACGCGGAGGTCTGGTATCCTGGGGTGTCGCCCTGACAAACATCTGGTTCGAACTAGTCTTGCCGTGCGATGGCAACACTCTGGGGCAGGGCTTGGCCAGCCCAGCCTTGATGAGGGCAGCCTGGTGCAAGGGGGGGGGGAGGAGGGGGCGGGAGGCGGGGGATTCAAGCTGAGGCTCCTCCTCCTTGTCTCCTCATGCTCCGCCTCTTTCTTCCTCCACCTCCTTCCTCCTTCCTCTCCCTCCTTCTTCTTCTTCTTCTGTTCTCCCTCCCCCCTCCATCTCCTCTGACCTACGGCCTGTGCTTCAAAGCCCTCCTCCGAAGCTCGTCGCACCCTGCCTCCTGCGCTGACCCCCTGCCTCACCTCCCAACGCTCGCTCCGAGCTGTATGTCTGACTGGCGGGGTCAAAGAACGAGGGGGGCGGCACACATAGCTCGGGAGGGGCAGCGGGAATCCGCGGGCAAGGGGGGAAACCCGCGGGGGCAGGGGTCGCATGCCAAGGCGTGGGCGGTTAGGGCGTGGGGGGGGGGGGGGGGCAGGCGGAGATTCAGGAGGAGCACGAGATGGAGGATCAGCAGCCGGAGAGTGCGGAGGAGGACGAGGCGGAGGACCCGCGGGGGCCTTCCGGCTCAGCCGCGCGGAGCTCCGGGAGCGGCGCGCGGCCCCTCGCGCCCGTCCCTCGCGAGGGGGGGCAGTGGAGCACCGGCCTCGCCTCTGACCCAGACCCCTTCGCGTTGTGCCGAAATCGCGACGGGATGTCTTCTGTTGTTTGCCAGTTTCTGCCTCCTGGGGCCCTTCCTAGGCCATGACGACTCGAGACGAACAGCCTTCCCGGAAGGGGTCTAGACGTCTGAGCGGCACGTCATGAGAAAATGAAGAGAGCAAAAAAAAAAAAAACGACGTCGAGGCTCTGGGGCGTGGATTCTGGTCCGGTTCTTTGGCCCAGCGTGTTTTCCCGCGGGCTCCTGCCCACCACGCCTCGGCGCGACGCGCTGTCCACGTCCTGCTCCCCGGGCGTCAGCTGCCCCGAGCGTTGCCCAGCCTTCCCGCCCCGCGGAGCAGGGCGGCACGCCGTCCGCTCGCGAGGCACAGCGCGTGCCGCCGGGGCCGCCGCCGCGACACGCCAGGCAACAGATCCTGACCGTAGCGACGGGTTCCGCTTCCGGCATGATCCATCATTAAACCCGGCGGCAACGCTAACCTCATGCTTGGCATCGCTCGGACGTGTGCACTTTCTTTGACGAGGACCATCGAGGAGCATCTTGAGCCACAGATGCAGTGGACAAAAAAGGGGACATGCCCGAAGCCGAAACATGCACAGGGAATGGACGTCCGAGCGATAGCTGGGCAGGGGGTGCTTTCCCCGACCCGTGGATCCGTAGAACCTGTCAGCGCGCGATGGGGAGAGGGCAAGGGTGCTGTTTCTGGCCCGCGCTGCCCAGCCATACCGAATACCCGTTTTCCCTAGGACTGGTGGCCCGTTCTGTGTGGGTTGGCAGCGGGGGTCTCCCACAGCGAACGACACTGACCATGGTTCGCTCCTCATCCCATCCTCCTACTTCCTCTGCGGCGAGATCAGTGGTGGTATTTTGCCGCAGAGGCGTCGTCCCGCCCGGTCTCGGTCGCGGCAGCTTGAGGCGGTCTTCCGGTTGGCGCTGGGGAGGAAGACAGCGTGCAGCACCGATCTCCGAAGAGCACGGTGCCCCTCTCCTCCTCCTCCTCCACCTCCTCCTCCTCCTCCTCCTCCTCCTCCTCCTCCTCCTCCTCCTCCTCCTCCTCCCCCCCCTCCTCAGGGGCTCCGAAATCTTTCGGTGCATACAGCATACGCAGTGCGCGACAGTTTGGGGAGCGGCCGTCGCTCGAGGGCGGACGCCGGCGCAGGGTCCGTTGAGGCCCTTTGGGAGTAGGCCGGAGGTTCTCGGGGTCCCCGTGGAGGTCCGCGCAGGCCGCGTGGTCCACGACGAGACCAAGACATCTTTCCAGAATCGAGTAAATCACGGTGGTGGTGTTCAATCTTGGCATGAGCGTCTACGCGTCGAAGTACGAGCGTGAAAACAGCAGCTGATCTGAGACGGAATAAGTGAGGGAGGAATACATGTATACAAAACGAATGAGGGAGATACACAAAGACAGAGATAAAGAGAGAGAGAGAGAGAAAGACAACAAGAAAGACATACATAGAGGAATACAGCAAGACAGCAACAACAGCAAACAAAACACAAAAAGAGATAGAACGTGGAGAGGCAAGCTAGGTGCGCTCGCTATATGTCAGATATCCCACTTTTCCCAAGGATTGGGAGGTGCGTGCTCTGGAGGAGGAGGAGCAGCAGGAGGAGGTTGTGGACAAGCAGTTTGACACGAAGAGGTGGCGAATTGGCAGTAGGAAGAAGAGGAGGATGAGGAACGAGGAGGAGGAGGAGGAGGAGGAGGACGAGCAACAGCACCAGGAGGAGCGAGATGAGCAGGGGGACCAGGGGAAGGCGGAGAAGGGCACAGTAGGGGGGCGACAGCGACGAGGAGGGGCTCGGATCAAGACTGCGACTGAGGACCCCTCTGGGAATCCGTGAAACAGCGATGAGCCACAGAAAAGTGTACACAGAAAAGTCTACCTCTGCGTGGCTCTGCGCTGCTTCTCGTGGGCTCCCAGATGGGGCATCTGCCGCGCACCCTGCGGCGAGGACAGTCCGATCGCGATCCGGCGCTCCCCCATTGTCGGATGGGGCTCCCAGGACGAGCACAAGTCCGTTTCAGGGCGCTCCAGAATGCTCTCAGAGGGCTCCAGAGCGCTCTGAGAAGGCCGCGGCGCACGAGACATCCTCCATAGCTGCCGGATCCCAGAGAAAATCAAGAATCTGGACTGGGCCCAAGGCGTTTTCTTCAAGCTCTTTGTATCGTAGAACTGTCGCATCTCTGGACCTAGACTGCTGTGTGAGAAAACGCTCGGAGTGAAAGGCCATCTTCCTAGCGTAAAATCTTCTGAGCTCTAAGCAGGGGTGTCAGAAAAAAACAGACATTCCGATCTCGATCTGGCGCACCCCACTGTCGGAAATTTGGCCCTGTACGTTACTAGTAGCGGGCTGCTTCTCAATTCCAAGACTTTTTGAGTGTCGGGGACGACGTCGGGGTGGTGTGGTGTACATATATATATATATATATATATATATATATATATATATATAATTATATTTATTTATATATATATATATCCATTTTTCCGGGGGAAGCAGCGATACATGTATACACCAGGGCCCCGTATACACCAGGATCCGTTTCCCCTGTGCGAACTTCAGTGCGGGGCCAGCAAAAGCGTGGGTGTCTAGACTCTTGTTTCCCCATGCTCGCAGCAAGCATCCCGATCCCACGCCGGCGCTCCCCGCTGCCTCGCCCCGCCCGTCCCCCATGGCCTTGGCATGGATCCCGGCCCTGGCCGGGCCCCCGGGGCGGTGGGCCGCTGCCGCGCCGGCGCGGGTTGCAGGCCCGCTGCTGCTCCCGCGCCTGCCTTCCGCCTCCTCAGATGCTCGTCTTGGGGGGCCTTCCTGGGGCCCGCCTCACGCATCTGTTCGACTCTAGACTCTAGTTCGGCCCAAGTCCGACTCAAGTTCGACTCAAGTTCGACTCAGGTTCGACTCAGCTTCGACTCAGGGTCGACTCAAATCGACGGGCGTTCCGCGCAGCTTCGACGCAAGAGTGGAGCAAGCGTCTCCAGGAAGGCCCCCAGAATTAGCATCTAGCTCTCCTGCATTCAGCCTCCTGCTCTCTCCGTGTCGGAAGGTGCCGATGCCCGTGCGGAGTAGCAGTCCGTATTGAGTGCTCGCCAGAGGAGGAAGATGCACCCACCGCTTCCTTGCCCTTGGTTTCCCCTTGTTGGGCCCCCTGGGAGGCCCTTGTCGCCAGCGCTGGATTCGCCTCGACACTCTGGTCAGAGGGCACCCCGGGAGAGGTCCGGGGCGTAGCGGTATCGGTACCCTTCGGTTTCCCCATCTCGGCCTCCGTCTGGGCTTGCTCCGTCCATACTTGCACGCCAGCCG